>OY804609.1:8836594-9436594 GCA_963680895.1 Fragum sueziense
GTCAAGGGTTTTCGGTATACATGTAACATTATATTAACGTTTAATGTGGAAGGTACTTCGCCTATCAGATACTTTGTTCGCCACACAATGAATTATTCAAGCGCATCTTTGAAGCGGGATAACTCAATTTTTTAAGATTCTGGAACTGTACTGGTTGTAATTTTATCGAATTTTAGCTACATAATATGTATATTTTATAGCGTTGATATCAAATATCAATTATATATATAGTGACAAAACCTGTAATTGACATATATCATGATGTGAGTGATGTATGATAAGTAAATGTTCCTGACTTTTCAATAATGTGTTATTTCCCCCCACTCCTATGATATAAATTTTCTCTTGATTATATTCCCCTGATTCACAAAAAGTCAATTTTCAAAAAGAAAATGCGGATAGTAAACATACAATTTTATTGTATGTCAATGAGAGAAATAGGATTTGATAGCTTTCTACCATTTAATTTGTTTTGGAAACTTGTCTCATTTTGAAATACTGATAGAGTAGATATTTTCTAGATATTTTTTTCGTTGACTTCAATGCAAACTGTAAAGCAATTATCTCCTATTGGATTCACAAAATTTAAAACAAAAATGCCCTGGTCACAATATACGCCGCCCCAGAGACTAAGTTTTAAGGGGGCGTAACTCACGCTAAAATCAATGAACCATAAAAACCTCCCTTCAAGCGCATCTACCAATTGAGGTGATAACATTGACCAAGTTTAAAAACAATTCCAGCCAGAAACTTAGGATGAGTTGAGCTCACAAGGAAAAGTGGATGTACGTACGTACGTACGGACGGATGAAACGGACGGACGGAGAAGGTGACGCCAATATACGACCGTCTTCGGCGATGTATAAAAAGTAAGATGGTAAAATATTTCTATTAACCCATGTCTACAACATATCCAACTTTCATAGAGACCTATATGGCTACGAAGTGTTTGTTCCAATTAGAGTCCAGGGACCTTAAGTAGAAGGCTTTATGAATATTACTCATTAGGAGTTGTATAAAGTTGACTCGATACAATAAGTTTATTTCGACGCTATCCTTATCGATCTGCATGATTTTTTCTTAAAGATGTAATTAAATTCCCGTACGAACGGTAACTCTGTAGTAGAGTGTGATTATTTGTTTCGTTTGAGGCAGTATATTTTGTCTAAAAACTAACTATACTTAGCGCATTGTCTTTAAGACTTGGCGAATGTGTCGTTATATAATATTGTGTATATAATATTGTGTAAAGAGAAAAATACATCGATCAGTTTAGAATAAAACAACAACAACAATAATATTCATAGTGAAAGTGACTTCAATAATAACTCGTCGTGATAGAGGATAATGTGTTTACGAGGCAGAACATGCGAAGATATTTCCACATCGGATGATTCATCTACCCGTCCGCATCCGGATTAAACTTATATTATATAATTATATATTATTTATATTATATTTATTGTATTAACTTTAATAGGTTTGATAAATTAAGACCGAAAATATTAGAAACATCATGTTATTGCTTGTATACTTTGTTTGACACAAAAGAGAAAATAAACTATCCGTACTAGTATATTTGACTCGACTTTGTTATTTGACTAAATTCGTTTTCTGTAAAATGGATTATTTTCGGCCGACCTATGCCGAATGTCCGGGATAAAACCTTAATTAAACTACGACTAACTATCGGTCCGTCGTCTGTTCGTTCACATTTTTGTGTTAACCCTATATGCTCGAAGTGTTTGTTCCAATTAGAGTCCAGGGACCTTAAGTAGAAGGCTCTATGAAAGTTGGATATGTTGTAGACATGGGTTAATAGAAATATTTTACCATCTTACTTTTTATACATCGCCGAAGACGGTCGTATATTGGCGTCATCTTCTCCGTCCGTCCGTTCATCCGTCTGGCCCACGGACTAAAACAACATCCTTATAAGATTGCATAATAATACTACGCGAACCACGTCGTTCTCTAATGCTGTGAGGGACATTTCAAAGATCCCGTCTGATTAAATTCATTTGTTTTGACTAATTTGCATCCCCATTTATCGACAAATTGAGGAATCATCCACGAAAAAGTCCCGCGTGTCAACGCATAAAAAAATTAATGTATTTAAAATATTTCGCCTATTATACATCCACCCATTACCACACCATGACTTTATTTTTAACTCCCTACAAGACAATGCCTTTGAAAAACATTGTGGAAAACGAGTCAATTGCTCTTTTTCCCACAATGTTTTCTGCCTCGAAATAAAAAATATGTTAAGTTTCATTTACTTGAAATTCTCGTCTGCGCCACCTCTAAAATTGGAACAGTTCAAAATTTTATAATTTGGGAAATGGGTTAAGCAATGAGAAAACTGTTAGCTTACTTTTGTCGCAATGTTTCTCGTAAAATAGCGTAGATGTTATTAAAAGATATCGCCTAAACATAAAAATGAAAAGAGAAAATTGTTTGTTAACTTTTGTCGCAATGTTTCTCGTAAAATAGCGCAGATATTATTAAGAGATATCACCGAAACATATAAATGAAAAGAGATAATTCTTTGTTAACTTTAATCGCAATGTATCTCGTAAAATAGCGTAGTTATTATTAAGAGATATCACCGAATCATAAAAATGAAAAAAAGAAAATTGTTTGTTATTTTTTTGTCGCAATGTTTCTCGTAAAATAGCGTAGATATTATTAAGAGATATATCGCCGAATCATGGAAAAGAAAAAAAAAAACGCGGGAACTATGCATCAACCGTGATACATGCCATTAAGCGTTTTAACAAAACATTGGCGAAGTAGGATCATTACATATGCATATATTCCGGGTAAATCTTGCTTGACAATACCACGTCATGTTGATAATGAATTAATTAATAAGTAATAATGTTAAAGTAATAGATTAATAGGAAATAATAACTTAATAATAATAAAAATTGAAAATAGAATTACTTGTTATTTAACAGCAACTTCTTAAAATTAGTCGTTATTTGGCAGCAATTTCTCTTCATATAAAACGTATCCTATAAAACGTGTCCTTTCCATCTTACGAATCACTTAACAATGATTGGATTAGTAAAAGATCTCCCCTTTCATTATCCGTTCTTAATCTTGTAACAAAAGACTATTATCCGTCCTGAATGAATGCGATAACGAACTCTTTCCTTCATAAGTCCTAGCACTGTCGAGACAAGCGTTAAAAATATTCGGTTAGTTTAACTATTCGTCGCTTATTGACGATTAAAATAACGCGAGTTGTATTGTTGTAAAGTGATCGTTTCCGCTCATAATCTTAATTCGACATAGTCATAGTCTTAAAATAGAATAAAACGTTGGAATTTGAATAATAAATATCAATTTTCCATTGTGTACCGATCTTAGATGAGTCAATGGGGATGCGTCATTGGGTATTCGGCGATATAACACTGACTCTTTCGTGGTCCCTTGTGGGTTTGTTACGCCGGTACAGGAAATTAAATTAAAAATGGATTAAATTTACCAATCGACTTTAATATGTAAGTACATTCGATCTTGAACGAGATATACGGTTCAATAAGAATTATGCATCATGATTTATGCGCCCTTGCCATCATCTTTCAAAACGACGTTGGCAGAATTAAGGGTTAAAAGATGTTTAGATAGTTTTATCAATAACGAGTTAAATTTCCATTGTCCGTGAACTTCTATTGTTAGCGGAATAATAAGTGTTACGCCCCAGGTTCCTCATTGCCTGTGAACCTCTATTGTTAGCGGAATAATAGGTATTTCGCCCCAGGCATTGTCTGAACTCTTAATTAAGGGTTAATCACCTTATCACCTGGACAGGACACTCTTAGTCACAGCCCGTTAACGCAATACAGTACTTTTTATAGGCGATGACTTAGGATCATTACAGCTCATCGTTAATTTACCCTTTCCCAAACGACAAAATTTAGGGTGATCCACTTCAAAAACTGTCACAAAAGTCAAAATGGATGTTATAAAAGATGGAATTTATGTAAAATATGGTACAGAAAATATTGAGACAAAAGGAGAAACTGCTGGTTATCTGCAGTTTGTTCTTTCGTTTCAATGTTTCCCCAAACATTTTCTTTTCGTTTCAATGTTTCCCCAAACATTTTCTTATAGGGATGTCAAAACCGGGTCTTGTTTGGGAAAGGTTAAGGACCATAATGATCATCGCGAAACTGATTTCCTCAAGATGGAAATGGATTATTTAGAGCAAGACAGTCGTAAGTGTACATGCAGTTACCACCGTTTTGCGTCATTTTATCCGTGTGTAGCTGATAAAAATTGCTGTAATTCACTAATAAGTGCGTTGACCTATACATTTTTTGAATTATTATCAGGACATGTGGCTTAATAAAATAAGGGAGTTTTATCAAATTCTATTAAGTAGAACTTGAAATATTTCACAAAAAAATGTAAATTTTGACATAAAACGCTCCAGCTTCGTTGATCTAATCGAACACGTGAGCATGATGTTTTCTACATATACGCGTTTATAAAAGCACATATTTTGGGTTTTCCGTTCTTATTAAATGAAAGACGTTACTTTAAATTTAAATTTCGGGACTAAACGATGAATATACAGCTTTTTATAGGCGATTTAGTGACCTTGGACAGGTGCGTGAAATTGTGATATTTTTCGATGTAGGGGTATGTGGTATAGAACAAACGATTAAATCGATCCTACCCATTGGACGTTTCACCGCTGACGTCGTATCACGAAAGGGATTACTGCTATCAGCATTTTCTTTTGTCTCAATGTTTTCTTTCTTGTTTCAATGGGTTTTTTTTGTTTCATTGTTTTCTTTCTTGTTTCAATGTATTCTTTTGTCTCAATGTAAAGCGGACGTCTCGCTTGAAAGATAACATGATCTCTATCGTCGGTATTTGCTTTTATCAAAAGGAATAGTTCGACCAGCTTCGTCTTAATAAGAATCCTTGATTCTTTTATAGCAATGGTTTTACCAGGTTTTACGAATCAGTTAATTCAATCCTTATTGCAAGACGGAGGTACTGTGGTCGCAAAAGTCTCGGTAAAACGAAATGACTTAATGACAGTAAGTGCTTTTTTTCGATTTAAGGGCACTGTATTACTCTTTAATGCTCTAAGCAACTGGCTGTAACGTCGAAAGTACTCGACATCCATTTGAGAAAGGTGTAATTGACCGTCTATAATCTGTTTGGCTAAAATATGTATGCATTCCATTTGTGCCGAAACCATCGCCGATATCATCATTCGTCGGTGACTTGGCGATTCTCTTCCTAGACTAAGTAAGTAGTGAATTCTAACAAAGATTCTGGATCGCTCCATCTGCTCCATCTGCTTGGTTATCGTAAACGGTGATTTTGCCTGTGAACCTCTATTGTTAGCGGAATAATAGGTATTACGTCCCAGGCATTGTCTGAACTCTTAATTAAGGGTTAATCACCTGGACAGGACACTCTTAGTCACAGCTCGTTAACGCCATACAGTACTTTTTATAGGCGATGACTTCGATCATTACAGCTCATCGTTAATTTACCCTTTCCGAAACGACAAAATTTAGAAATATATATTCTAGTATACATTTGTCCGCGTTTATTTGGAATAAAGCGCTGTTATTTGAATTCAATTTTGATATTGTTTAAATGAACTGCGCGCGCGTGCCTCTGTGTGTCTGTGCGTATGTGTGTGTGCGCGTGTCTGTGTGTCTGTGTGTGTGCGCGCGTGAAATTGATTATTTAGAGCAAGACAGTCGTAAGTGTACATGCAGTTACCACTGTTTTGCGTCATTTTATCCGTGTGTAGCTGATAAAAATTGCTGCAATTCACTAATAAATGCGTTGACCTATACATGTTTTGATTTATTATCAGGTCATGTCGCTTAATACAATAAGGGAGTTTTATCAAATTCTATTAAGGACAGATCCTCCATTTATTTCCCACGGTAAGAATTTTTTTATTTTTTCTGTACTGATATTTAAATATATGACAAGTAAAAAATGACTTAAAAACTATAGGTCACCAAGCGAATTAAAAAGTTATTGAATTTTAAGGGAGACTACTCTTGTCTAAAATTGCAAAAATGAGGTGTCACTTTAATACCCACAAAAAGTTGTTCGAAATGACTAGGATTACATGAATAAGTCTTTATTGTGTTCAATATGTTTTATTCTGTCTAAATAAGTATCAATTTGGGAAAATTTAGTGATGATTTTGAAATTTTTAGTAAAACATTCTTTCAAAAGTAGCTGAAATTGCTCTTTTGTCGCAACGTTTCTGATAATAAAAAATATTCCAGCGGTAAGAATTTTTTCTTTTTTCGTATAAACTTAGCGCTTGGTCATACCTACAAAAACAAAAAAAGAAAAATATATCAAACCATCTTTGTTATAAGTAAACTTTGGTTTACTTTTTACAGCTCTGTCCGAAATTTTTTCACTACTTTTATCCATTTTCTTCCTTATTACCAGCTTTAGATAATAAAACTTGTAATCTTTTGTGTCCATCTGAAGCGGACTATCTCTTAAAGACACCACGTTGCTTTTGTTGCTCCGTTTCCTATTGCTAACGCCACATTTTGAACACGTAACAGAAAGCGAAATGTACCATCCGAGTACTATTACACTTTAATTGACCAAACAGAGAAAATTGAAATAACCGAAAAGGGTCTTGTCATTTATCAACCAAACATTAGATAAATGTAAGAAATACATTTGCTGAAAAGGCCAATTACTGAAACAGCTTTATTTCGTAATTTAGGATATGTGCAGTAAGTTGCGCATTAACAACTGGAGGATCTGTCCTTAAGTAGAACTTGAAATATTTCCCAAAATATGCAAATTTTGACATAAAACGCTCCAGCTTCGTTGATCTAATCGAACACGTGAGCATGATGTTTTCTACATATACGCGTTTATAAAAGCACATATTTTGGGTTTTCCGTTCTTATTAAATGAAAGACGTTACTTTAAATCTAAATTTCGGGACTAAACGATGAATATACAGCTTTTTATAGGCGATTTAGTGACCTTGGACAGGTGCATGAAATTGTGATATTTTTCGATGTAGGGGTATGTGGTATAGAACAAACGATTAAATCGATCCTAAGATTTGCTTAGTTGCGCAACATTTAATGACACAAAAGGGTTATTATCCGAGTACCGTAAGATTATCCGATATTTCTATTGTTACTTAAATGAACTGATGTTCCTTTGCGGAGACTGACTAATTCGATCAATTACTCGATCAAAATATCATTTTAGGAGATTAAAAGGGATTATAACTGCGCATCCACGGTGTTGGGGGGATTAAAATTTGTCGTTAGTCCGACCTAATTAATCCTTTCCCGAACGAGATCTAGTCTGATCGTGACGTGTGAGAAAACATTGAGAGAAAAAATTAAACATTGAGACAAAAGAAAACATGGAGACAAACAAAAAAACATTGAGACAAAAGAAAACATTGAAACAAAAAAACCCATTGAAACAAGAAAGAAAACATTGAGACAAAAGAAAACATTGAGACAAACAAGAATACCATTGAAACAAGAAAGAAAACATTGAGACAAAAGAAAATGTTGATAGCAGTAATCCCTTTCGTGATACGACGTCAGCGGTGAAACGGCCTATGGCGTTCTAGATAGAACTAAAAATAGACCGTGGGAAAAACCCGAAAATGGGTGTGTCTTGAAAATAAACCCTAGGAAAAACCCGAAAATGGGCGTGGCCTACCTTCGATCCGTAACGTTGCTCCGACCTATAACGTTGTTCCGACCTATGACGTTGCTTCGGCTCTGAGTCCCCTGAATTGACGTTAGTGGTCAGCCAGCCTATGGTATTCTTGATAGAACTAAAAATAGACTGGAAAAACCCGAAAATGGGCGTGGTTCGGTCGTGGTTCACCGTGATGTCACGTCCGGTACGACGTCACTGGGAATTTCCCCGGAAATGGGCGTGGCTTGGGCGTGGCTGATCTCTGATGTAACGGGTCAATGGTCAACCACGCCTACTAACGTCATGGTCAATGATCAGCCACGCCCACTGACGTCATGGTCAATGATTAACCTAGCCCATTTTTTGGCTCCACGCTCTACCATATGGTACTCAAATGCACTACCATAACTACTCATGCATTTTTGAATAGCGGTGGGTCGGCATTTTGACAGTCAAATGTGACGTCAATTGATTGATTGGAAATTCGGTCTGTCATAAAATTCTGCAAATACCTCGAAGGAACGCCGACAAACTAATACAAATAGATCATCACGGCAAAGGGAAAAAGATTCGGTTTCACGGACCCTACTGTTTAATTGGTACAGACGTTCTAAGAACGCAGCGGAAAACATTGAAGCTAGAGATGAACAAGACCGGAAAAGGAAATAACGACGACGTCACTTACGACCATTGCGGAGGCGCTATGTAGAAATCGGAGGATGACGGTACTGACATTTTCAGACGAATTTTATATTAGTGTAGGCATCATTCATTTGATTCTTATAAATGAATTGAAAATTACGAAGGCAATTTTGTTTTAATATTTTCAATTTCAAACTTTGTAGCAATTTACTACTTTAATCAAACTGTCCAAAATTTCCGTAATATCCATTTACCGAACGGCGAAATTTAGACGAGTCCAACTTATGAATTTTCTACTGCACATGGATAGGCCCAGTGCATATCATCCCCTATGGCAGGTGCTACCGATCTGTTATTAGCTTTACTATGACTCGAAACCGTATCCTATTCACCATATTCTCTAGATTTAGCACCATTTGACTTCGCTATATTCCCAACGATGAAAGCACAACTAATGGCTAAAAGATTTTCATCATTACATGATGATTACCAGACAATGCGGGTCTGAGTGGTATGGTGCCATTTACAAACAATAGTTGCGCCGTCAACAACGCTGTATTGAACATGGCGGCAATTACTTTGAAAAAAGAATACGCAAAATTGTGTTTATACTTTCCGACGACGTCGTCGACGTCGCCCTGTGATAAGTGACGTGCGCCGGTCCCTAGTACCTATACGAATTTGACTGTTTGTAAATTCCATACCCGTGATCGGATTTTCAAATAATTTCACAGAAGTGTGCATACTAAATCTAACTTTCGATGAGTGAAGTATCGTTGTTATTTGATACCCCATTTAAATTCTATAGACACAATCCGGATAATTTTTGAACATCCCTCGTAAACCTATATTTGCAGTTTCCCCCATTTTTTTCTCTTTGTCCATCAGTGCTCATTATTTGGCCTTGAAAAAATATTGGTGTCCCAGTCTACAAGTTCCCAGTCTACAAGTTATCGTTAACAACCAGTCTATTTTACTCAAAACAACAACTAAAACTCCATTTCCTGTTTACACGTCGACAGAAATTTTCCTGTTTATCCGACGGTTTTTTTTTTTTTTTGCATTTCCTGCATTATATTTGTCTATTTAAGCGAGAATGAAAATTCTATTTTTCAAAGTACCATCTTAGCAATTGTATTTTGGTGTTGAGTTGGTGTTACATACAACAAATGGACACGTGGCTTAAAATCCACTTTTTGGAACATGCCATGGCTAAAAAAAATTGAAATTCGGAAAATTATTTTTACACCGTTTGGGACACATTTTTCAAGAAATTCTACTTTTTCAAGGCACAACCTTTAATACCGCATCTTTGTGTTGTATTCCTATTACATACGTACACTATCGGGATCCTAGACCAGAAACCACTTTTTGGTAGATCTACATTCCATGGCTAAAAGACGGTTTGAAATATAGACAAAATTGATTTTACACCGCTTGGGACAGATTTTGGTAAAAAATTATATTTTTCAAAGTACTACCTTAGCAATTGTATTTTGGTGTTGAGTTGATGTTACATACATACAACATATGGACGCGTGGCTAAAAATCCACTTTTTGGTACATTTCATGGCTAAAAGAAATTTTGAAATTCGGAAAGTTATTTTTACACCGTTTGGGACATATTTTTCAAGAAATTCTATTTTTTTCAAGGCACTACCTTTAATACCGCATCTTTGTGTTGTATTCTTCTTACATACATACACTATTGGGATCCTTGACCAGAAACCACTTTTCGGTGTCTTCCATGACTATAAGGCGGTTTGAAATAAAGACAAAATTGATTTTACACCGCTTGGGACAGATTTTGGTAAACAATTCTATTTTTCAAAGTTCTATCTTAGCAATTGTATTTTGGTGTCGAGTTGATGTTACATACATACAACATATGGACACGTGGCTAGAAATCCACTTTTTGGTACATTCCATGGCTAAAAGAACTTTTGAAATTCGGAAAATTATTTTTACACTGTTTGGGACACATTTTTCAAGAAATTCTATTTTTTCAAGGCACTTCCTTTAATACTGCATCTTTGTGTTGTATTCCTGTTACATACGTACACTATCGGTATCCTTGACCAGAAACCACTTTTCGGTACATTCCATGGCTAAAATACGATTTGAAATAAAGACAAAATGGATTTTATACCGCTTAGGACAAATTTTGTTAAAAATTTTTATTTTTCAAAGTACTACCTTAGCAATTGTATTTTGGTGTTGAGTTTATGTTACATACATACAACATATGGACACGTGGCTAAAAAGCCATTTTTTGGTAGATTTCTTGGCTAAAAGAAATTTTGAAATTCGGAAAATTATATTTACACCATTTGGGACACATTTTTCAAGAAATTCTATTTTTACAAAGCACTACCTTTGATACCGCATCTTTGTGTTGTATTCCTGTTACATACGTACACTATCGGGAAACTTGACCAGAAATCACTTTTCCGTGTCTTCAATGACTCTAAGACGGTTTGAAATAAAGACAAAATTGATTTTACTCCGCTTGGGACAGATTTTGGTAAAAAAATGTATTTTTCAAAGTACTACCTCAGCAATTGTATTTTTTTGTTAAGTTGATGTTATATACATACAACATATGGACAGGTGGCTAAAAATCCACTTTTTTGGTACATTTCTTTGCTTAAATATTTTTTGAAATTCGGAAAATTATTCTTACACCGTTTGGGACACATTTTTCAAGAAATTCTATTTTTTCAAGGCACTACCTTTAATACCGCATCTTTGTGTTGTATTCCTGTTACATACGTACACTTTCGGGATCCTTGACCAGAAACCACTTTTCGGTACATTCCATGGCTAAAATACGGTTTGAAATAAATACAAAATTGATTTTACACCGCTTCGGACAGATTTTGGTGAAAATTCTATTTTTCAAAGTACTACCTTAGCAATTGCATTTTGGTGTTGAGTTATGTTACATACATACAAGATATGGACACGTGGCTAAAATTCTATTTATCAAAGTACTACCTTAGCAATTGTATTTTGGTGTTGAGTTGATGTTACATACATATAACATATGGACACGTGACTAAAAATCCACTTTTTGGTACATTCCATGGCTAAAAGAACTTTTGAAATTCGGAAAATTATTTTTACACCGTTTGGGACACATTTTTTAAGAAATTCTATTCTTTCAATGCACTACCTTTAATACCGCATCTTTGTGTTGTATTTCTGTTACATACGTACACTATCGGGAGTCTTGACCAGAAACCACTTTTCGGTACATTACATGGCTAAAATACGGTTCGAAATAAAGACAAAATTAATTTTACACCGCTTGGGACAGATTTTGGTAAAAAAATCTATTTTTAAAAGTACTACCTTAGCAATTGTATTTTGGTGTTAGGTTGATGTTACATACATACAACATATGGACACGTGGCTAAAAATCCACTTTTTGATACATTCCATGGCTAAAATAACTTTTGAAATTCGGAAAATTATTTTTACACCGTTTGGGACACTTTTTTCAAGAAATTCTATTTTTTCAAGGCACTTCCTTTAATACCGCATCTTTGTGTTGTATTCCTGTTACATACGTACACTATCGGGATCCTTGACCAGAAACAACTTTTTGGTACATTCCATGGCTTAAAGACGGTTTGAAATAAAGACAAAATTGATTTTACACCGCTTGGACAGATTTTTGTAAAAATTCTATTTTTCAAAGTACTACCTTAGCAATTGTATTTTGGTGTTGAGTTAATGTTACATACATACAACATATGGACACGTGGCTAAAAATCCACTTTTTGGTACATTCCATGGCTAAAAGAAATTTGAATTTCGAAAAATTATTTTTACACCGTTTTGGACACATTTTTTCAAGAAATTCTACTTTTTCAAGGCACTACCTTTGATACCACATCTTTGTGTTGTATTCCTGTTACATACGGACACTATCGGTATCCTTGACCAGGAACCACTTTTCGGTACATTCAATGGCTAAAACACGGTTTGAAATAAAGACAAAATTGATTTTACACCGCTTGGGACAGATTTTGGTAAAACATTATTTTTTCAAAGTACTACCTTAGCAATTGTATTTTGGTGTTGAGTTGATGTTACATACATACATACAACATATGGACAGGTGGCTAAAAATCCACCTTTTGGTACATTCCATTGCTTAAAGATATTTTGAAATTCGCAAAATTATTTTTACACCGTTTGGGACACATTTTTTAAGAAATTTTATTTTTTCAAGGCACTACCTTTAATACCGCATCTTTGTGTTGTATTCCTGTTACATACGTACACTATCGGGATCCTTGACCAGAAACCACTTTTCGGTACATTCCATGGCTATAAGAAAGTTTGAAATAATGACAAAATTGATTTTACACCGCTTTGGACAGATTTTGGTAAAAAATTATACTTTTCAGAGTACTACATGTACCTTAGCAATTGTATTTTGGTGTTGAGCTGATGTTACATACATACAATATATGGACACGTGGCTAAAAATCCGCTCTTTTGGTACATTTCTTGGCTAAAAGAAATTTTGAAATTTGCAAAATTATTTTTACACCGTTTGGGACACATTTTTCAAGAAATTCTATTTTTTCAAGGCACTACCTCTAATAACGCGTCTTTGTGTTGTATTCCTGTTACATACGTACACTAGCGGGATAATTGACCAGGAACCACTTATCGGTACAGTCCATGGCTGTAAGACGGTTTGAAATAAAGACAAAATTGATTTTGCACTGCTTGGGACAGATTTTGGTAAAAAATTATATTTTTCAAAGCACTTCCTTAGCAATTGCATTTTGGTGTTGAATTGGTGTTACATACATACAACATATGGACACGTGGCTAAAAATACACTTTTTGGTACATTCCATGGCTAAAAGATATTTTGAAATTCGAAATACTATTTTTACACCGTTTGGGACACATTTTTCAAGAAATTCTATTTTTTCAAGTCACTTTCTTGACCAGAAACCACTTTTCGGTACATTCCATGGCTAAAATACGGTTTGAAATAAATACAAAATTGATTTTACACCGCTTCGGACAGATTTTGGTAAAAAAAAATATATTTTTCAAAGTACTACCTTAGCAATTGTATTTTGGTGTTGAGTTTATGTTACATACATACAACATATGGACACGTGGCTAAAAAGCCATTTTTTGGTAGATTTCTTGGCTAAAAGAAATTTTGAAATTCGGAAAATTATATTTACACCATTTGGGACACATTTTTCAAGAAATTCTATTTTTACAAAGCACTACCTTTAACACTATCGGGAAACTTGACCAGAAATTACTTTTCCGTGTCTTCCTTGACTCTAAGACGGTTTGAAATAAAGACAAAATTGATTTTACACCGCTTGGGACAGATTTTGGTAAAAAAAATGTATTTTTCAAAGTACTACCTCAGCAATTGTATTTTTTGTTAAGTTGATGTTATATACATACAACATATGGACAGGTGGCTAAAAATCCACTTTTTTGGTACATTTCTTTGCTTAAATATTTTTTGAAATTCGGAAAATTATTCTTACACCGTTTGTGACACATTTTTCAAGAAATTCTATTTTTTCAAGGCACTACCTTTATAACCTCATCTTTGTGTTGTATTCCTGTTACATACAGACACTGTCGGGATCCTTGACCAGAAACCACTTTTCGGTATATTCCATGGCTAAAAGACGGTTTGAAATAAATACAAAATTGATTTTACACCGCTTCGGACAGATTTTTGTGAAAATTCTATTTTTCAAAGTACTACCTTAGCAATTGTATTTTGGTGTTGAGTTTATATTACATACATACAAAATATGGACACGTGGCTAAAATTCTATTTATCAAAGTACTACCTTAGCAATTGTATTTTGGTGTTGAGTTGATGTTACATACATATAACATATGGACACGTGACTAAAAATCCACTTTTTGGTACATTCCATGGCTAAAAGATATTTTGAAATTCGAAATACTATTTTTACACCGTTTGGGACACACTTGTCAAGAAATTCTATTTTTTCAAGTCACTTCCTTGACCAGAAACCACTTTTCGGTATATTCCATGGCTAAAATACGAATTGAAATAAAGACAAAATTGATCTTACACCGCTTCGGACAGATTTTGGTAAAAAAATATATTTTTCAAAGTACTACCTTAGCAATTGTATTTTGGTGTTGAGGTTATGTTACATACATACTGCATATGGACACGTGGCTAAAATCCACTTTTTGGTACATTCCATGGCTAAAAGATATTTTGAAATTCGGAAAATTATTTTTACACCGTTTGGGACACATTTTTCAAGAAATTCTATTTTTTTCAAGGCACTTCCTTTAATACCGCATCTTTGTGTTGTATTCCTGTTACATACGTACACTATCGGGATCCTTGACCAGAAACCACTTTTCGGTATATTCCATGGCTAAAATACGGTTTGAATAAAGACAAAATTAATTTTACACTGCTTGGTATAGTTAGGCGGATATATCAAAAGTTTTGGGTCCATCATTAATTTTTTCAGGAAAGCACCAAATTTTGCACACACGTAGTACAGACCCATATGAATGACTCCATAGGCAGAGCCCAAAATTTTGGGCCCCTGGTAGCCGCCATTTTGAATTCCAAAATGGCCGCCTAATAAAACAGATCCTGTGCAATATCATCATTTTTATGATAGATTATTCCACTTTTATGGTCAAATCCTGTGTTTGAAGGGTCAACATTTTTTTTTAGATAAAAAAAAATTAGTTCTGTTCATCTCCGCCATTTTGAATTTCAAGATGGCCGCCGTTCTGTTAGGATTGATATGTATTTTCATTGAAATTAAAGATGGTATAGGTGAAATAAACCCATATGATTTAAAACGTCTGTGAATTCAATGAACAGTCTTAAACCATTCCCAAACAGTGCCTTTTTGATGGACAAAACAGCAAAAAAAATAAATAAAATAATAAATCAATGAAACAAAAGAAGCAAATAAGGATAAGCTGATAACCATCATTGTCTCCTTTAGTTTTAATATTTTCAGTGCTGTATATTGAACAGAAATCCAGCTAGACTGATTTCAGTCTGTTAAGAATAACATCATTTGTATTGAGAAATATGAAAATAAGGTACATAGAAAATTGTTGCTCTGTGTCGTTCTTAACAGACTGAGAAAATCCATAGAAAGAGGCGTCTAAAATTTGGTCACCACAGGTGGTTCACATTCCAGATATCACTTTGTAAGATAATCCGACACCTAGCAGTACTTCACAACTTGATAACATAATTAGCTGATCAGATCTATGACTGCAGTCGTTTAATCCTTTATCAAAGAAGAATTGATTTTCACCTACCTAATCGAAAAGACATTGAGCCACTCTAAGAAAATTCTGCTCATCATCATTTTCTCCTTTTGCTTTAATATTTTTCCGTATATTATTGTACACAAAATCAAGTTTTATCAACAAACCTTCTTTCGTTTTTGGACTGGGCAGCCCTTTGATGTTGCCGTTTTGGGAAAGGGTCGGTCCTCAACAACACTAAAGCCTCTCTTACAACCGGTTGTACGTGCTCCTGCGTGCAGTCTGCGTGCGGTCTGTGTCTAAAACGTACGTTTAGTCGTGCGATGCACGCTGATGCAACGTACGATTTTGGTGGACGCAACCACGACGCAGACTGCACGCAACAAAGAATTGACCGGACAATATCTTGAGGCCCTCTTACAGCCCGTCGTGCGTCTTTATAAATCGTGCGATTTTGCAGAGTTTTAAAACGTACGATTTAAAAAGACGCACGACGGGTTGGAAGAGAGGCTTAACTTGCTCCTGCTGCTGCTGCTGCTTTACAACAAAAACCTCGTAACTGCATCTTAAAACAAGCTGAAGTTACAAGGTAACATTTTAGGGTTGTCATGTCCAAAAAAAAAAAAAAAAAAAAAAAAAAAAGAAAGAAGGGTTGTTGATAAAGATTGAATTTGTGGATTATAATAAACGGAAAAGGTATTGAGAAAAAAGGAGAAAATGATGATAATCAGAATTTTCTTATTTTGGCTCTATATTTTCAATGTCTTCAATGTTTTCAATGAATAGGTGGGTGAGAATCAAGTCTTCTTTGAGACTGCAGTTATAAATCTTAGCAGCTAATTATGTTATCAAGCTGTGGAGTAGGGCCTACTGCTTGATGTCGGATATTATCTTTGGGTCGGATTACCATACAAAGGGATTTTCTCAGTCTGTTAAGAACGACACAGAGCAACAATTTTCTATGTACCTTATTTTCATATTTCTCAATACAAATGATGTTATTCTTAACAGACTGAAATCAGTCTAAAATCCAGCCTAAACTTAAATCCATTTTGTCTTCTACAACAACTTTCTGTGGACAATCTAAATATCATTGAATTTTGTGCTAAAAATACACTGGGTTTACCGTTATGCATTGATAAACTGTATGTCTTGTTATAAAATCTCGTAACTACGGCTTGAATTAAGCCTATTTACGGGATTTTGTACCAACACCCACTAAATACTTTTGTTTGTTCTAAATTAAGTCATGGTTAACGGGATAAAATCGTTCCCAATTTGTCATTTCGGAAAAAGCTAGTTTTGATTGTGATTTCCACTGTTGGCTTCTTTATTGATGACACAACAGGTGTCAATGGAACTTACAAAATGCAAACTACATGTACATAGGTCATTTCACTGAATATTAATCACCATTTTTGTGAGGCAATTAATTATCCTGCTCAGTCATCCATGAAATTATATATTTAAAGAGATAATTTCAGTTTTGTGGCCACATTAACTCTCGATTCATTGCTTAATAGACATATATGTATATCAGTTTGTACATTGCATAATCGAAATAAAGAGTCTTTATATAGGTAAGATAAGTTAATTGAACACTTCAAATCACGGTTTGTTAGCCAAAACGTGGGTGTCTTTTAATTTTTCTATTGATCCTCTGTTCATTTAGACATCACTATAATGTCTAAACAATTCTCACTGGCTCAACCATCCACCAGCAGTAATGGTACTTTGGTACCTGCAACGGTGTGGGAAAAATGCATTTTCTGTCAAGATGTTACGTCAGAAACATTGACGCAACCCACCAGGAGCAATAGTTCAGATATTGAAATAGGCTATAAATTAGTCGCTAGTTTGCTACTAAGTGCCGAGGAAAATGAGTACAATCCTTTTCCGGTAAGCATAGACCTTTGTAGATTTGATAATGGGGAAGGAGTATGTAATACTTTGATTTCTAACAGAGCTCTCTGGCATAAGTCATGTCGAAGTAAACTGTCAGATTATAAAATGGAAAGATATCTCTCTGCCAAAAAGCGGACTAGTCAAACTGAAGAGGGCAGTTGTAGTCCAGTAAAAACTCGTAGACAAAGTACTAGTCTGCAATCAGGTCTAAACATGTCTATTTTGTGTTTCTTTTGTGACAAGGAAGCTGGAACCGAGGTATTGCACAAAACATCGACCTTTCGTTTAGATAGTACTGTACGCCGATATGCCACGGTTCTAAAAGATTCAGCATTGCTAAGGAAATTGTCTGCGGGTGACATGATAGCAATTGAGGCACATTACCATAAACGTTGTCTAAGTGACCTCTACAATCGTGCTGCGAGATGCTTATCTGAATCAAATGAAAATAAAGATCATTCCTCTACGTACCACAGCATTGCTTTAGCAGAGCTGATTTCTTACATTGAGGAAACTCGTGCCTCTCAAGACAGCGCCCCAGTGTTTAAACTTGTTGATTTGGTGTCAATGTATCAGGGACGCTTGGTGGACCTGGGGCTTGACATACAGGTAAATTCAACCTGGCTGAAAGATAGATTGCTGGCTAACTGTCCCTCATTGTCAATCAGTAGAAAGGGAAAGGACATTTTACTTGCTTTCGATACTGACGTAGGCGACGCCTTGAAGAAAGCTTGTGATATAGACTCAGATGCAGACGCTATTGTCTTGGCAAAAGCTGCACAAATTGTCAGAAAAGCTATATTTGCTGAGAAATATAGTTTTGATGGTACACTTGATAATGGCCATGTGCCTGAATCTTTGCTTGTGCTGGTAGCAATGATCATGGAAGGCCCAAATATCCTGAATCAAACTAAAAAGGATGAGTTAGCTACTACAACAGTACAGTCTGTAGCTCAGCTGCTGATGTTTAATTCTGTCAAGTATGCACACAAAGCCAAAGAATCTATGCGCCGCAGCAAGGACCGTGAGGGACCTGTTCCAATATATGTTGCATTGAAGATTCATTCTGAAACTCGCAAGCGGGGCATTATTGATGTACTTTTCAGTTTGGGGTTATGTATATCATATGATCGTGTACTTAGTATATCATCAAGTCTAGCTAATGCAGTTATTCAGCAGTTTGAAACTGAAGGCGCGGTTTGTCCTCAAGTCTCCTTACAGGAGTTTTTACCACGGCCCAAGCAGATAACATTGACCACAACCCTAGTTCTGTTACAGCTAAAGATTCCTTCCATGGAACAGCTATCTCCCTCATTCAACACCCCATGTACGACAATCAGGGTGTAGATAGAAACGCAACATGCATTTCACCGTCGGGTTCCTCCGAAAAGAAGATCAAACAACTTCCCAATACCTACACAAACATCTTACCCGCAGAATCTGTAAAGAAAGGTGTTATTATCCCTGCAATTATAGGTCCAACAACTCCTCCCGCGGTTACCTGGCATGAGGAGAAGGACCGAGAATATGCATGGCTTGATGATTTGAGGAATCGCTATGATGCTACTGAGTTTGACAAAAACTACTTCATATCTTGGGCTGCCTGGCATGCCTCAAATCCAAATTTGAATCAACCAATGAAGCTGAAAACTACTTCTGCGCTTATGCCCATGTTTCGCGAGAAATCTGCTTCTATTGCAATGATCACGCATGTAATGAAAGTGACTGAGGCAGCCGTTAATCTGACAAACCCAGGGCAAATACCAGTCCTGACTATGGACCAGCCTCTGTTCACCTTGGGAAAACGCATTCAATGGCATCAGCCACATGCGTTTGGCGAAGATAAATTCGTTGTAATGATGGGACCCCTGCATATTGAAATGGCCATCTTCAAGACCATCGGTGACTTTGTAGCTGGGAGTGGGTGGACGAATGCTATAGCACAAGCTGAAATAGAGTCACCCGGGACAGCAGATGCATTAATTTATGGGTCCAACCTGGTAAAAACTAGACATGCGCACCAAGTCACCGCTGCTGCCTTGTACATTCTTCAACATAAGGCATATAGCCAGTATGTTAGTGAATGCACTCAGCAACCAAATGACTTTGTTAATTGGTGTACAGGTAATGCTGGCAAATATCCCACGTTTTCTTACTGGTCTACTGTCTTGGATTTTGAGCTCTCAATTTTGACGTTTATTCGATCTATTCGCACATCCAATTTTCAGCTTTACGTCGAATCATTGAGGCAGTTGGTACCATGGTTCTTTGCACTTGATCATACGAATTACGCTCGTTGGTTACCGGTACATATCCGCGATATGTTGGCCCTGTCTCAGACCTGTCCTGAAGTTTACAACAACTTTTGCAATGGTGCCTTTACATCAAATAAGACGCAGCGGAGTTTTTCTTCAATTGCCCTCAACCAAGCCCATGAGCAGATTAACGCTACTGTCAAGGGAGACGGAGGAGCTGTTGGTCTAACAGAGAATGAGATTGGACTAAACAGATGGATGACAGCAGGTCCTGAAATCGCTCGGATAATTGAGGAGTTTGAATCGTCTCTTCGAAAGAGGGACGTGTCAGATCTGCACCATGATCAGACGCCCAGCATACAAGAAGCCTTTGTGAGAGATGTATGTGTCCTCGTTGATGTCATAGAAGATATGGGTAATCCATTCAAAGATGATGGTAAGGAGTTATTAACTTTGGATGGCAAGGACATCATGCCTGCAGATGTTACTAAGTCTGTGGTAGGAGTGATGAATTTAGGGGTTTCACAATACGAAGCATATGTAGAAGAGCGTTTGTCAAAACGAAACAAGTCAGTTGATGCAACAATACACCGCAACAATATCCCTCTCTTCAGTAACCCAAAACACAGCGCCAATTCATCAGAAAAACAGAAAGCGAATGAACTCAAAAGTGACCGCAGTTTATTTTCTAGACTGTACATTGCTAGTCAACGCAGAGGAAGCAACCTTGATATATTCTGATTTTTTTCGAGAGACAGGGCGGAGCCTAGTAAACGGTTATTACATTGAAGATTGAGGAGAAACAGCGTTTTCAATTAGCGGTAAATCGTCGGTGTTATTGCAAATTATTGTAACTGCAGCGTGAATCAAGCTGTATTTACGAGGTTTTTTTAATAACACGTTTTACAATCGCACAGTCTTTCAATTTCGAAGCGTTCTCATGCTCGTGCCGCACGTTTTTCTCTTATGTTAACCAAGGTATCGAGAAGTAAACTCGTCGAATAACCTTTTGGCTTAGCCACACCCTTTCAGGTGAATAAAAACGCAATATACCTTTTTTAGTCACGAAAACCAACCATATCCACCATCACTTAGTAAGAATGGGAAGATGAGACAAGGAGATAAATCTGATCTTCTGCACTGTTTAGCTTCCCTTTCACCTGCTCAAAATACTGCTCCGAACGTAGATGCAAAAGTTTTTGACGGGGGAGCTATTGTAAACTTTCTCCATGGAATTCCAGGAAAAACCTTCCAAGAGTATGGACAAGACATTTTTCTTCCCTATCTGATGGGACAACTGGAATCTACCAACCGTGTAGATGTAGTATGGGACTCGTACCGACATGATAGTTTAAAGTCCCAAGTGCGTGGTGATAGGGGATTTGGAACACGCAGGAGGGTAACACCTAAAACAAAGGTTCCAGGAAACTGGAAAAGCTTTTTGCGAAATGACAAGAATAAAGAGGAACTCTTCCAGTACCTCTCTATTGAAGCGATTAAAACATCTATCACGGGGAAGGAGATCTATATCACTAATGGAGAGTCTGTTCTGTCATCCAATCCTAATTCTGATATGACTATTCTGAGTCCCTGCAATCATGAAGAGGCAGACACTCGTGTGATTTTACATGCACTTGATGCGAGAAGAAAGGGAGCCAGCAAAGTTTTGATTAGAACAGTTGATACGGACGTAGTTGTATTGGCCATAGCTCATTTCTTTTCTATAGAAGTAGAGGAATTGTGGGTAGCATTCGGCACTGGTAAAAGTATCCGTTACATTCCTATTCACAAAATTGCATTGGGGCTAGGCAAACAGAAATCAGAATCATTAGCATTTTTTCATGCCTTCACAGGTTGTGATACTACATCATATTTCGGGAACAAAGGAAAACTTTCTGCCTGGAAAACATGGGAAGTGTTACCGGATATCACACTTTCCTTTCATTCATTGATGGTAAACCCTGACTCCATTGACACAGAGTTCCCCAAATTAGAGCGTTTCATAAGCATCTTATATGACAAAACAAACAACTCGGGATCCGTCAACGAAGTACTGAAGTACCTGTTTGCCCAGAAGTCCAGAGAAATTGAGAACATCCCTCCGACTGCTGATACTTTAGAGGAGCACACAAAACGTGCAGTTTACCAAGCTTGTCATGTATGGGGCCAGGCATTAGTTTGCCATCAGGAACTACCATCACCAGCATTGTTTGGGTGGAAACAAAAGAGTGATAGTAGTTGGATCCCATACTGGACGAAACTTCCTGTTGTGCAAACTGCGTGCACAGAACTTATCAGCTGTCACTGCAAAACAACATGCAAAGGCAACTGCAAATGCTTCAAGGCCAATCTGCCATGTACATCATTGTGTGGATGCGATGGACAGTGTTTCTCTGGAACCTAAACTGGGTGTAAATTAGGAACCCCGCTTGAATTTTTGGAATTAATTGAAATTGATCATCTCGATTTATTTAGAAATATTCCGGGAGTTACAAGTGTTCCCCGCATTTCTCTCACTACTACGAACTCAACATTAATCTGAGCAAGGACAATAACATCATACGACATGTTGACCATACTAGTATTTAACATCATATGAGCCAACCCGAAATTGAACTTACTATCCCTAAAGTTTGAAAATCACTTTCATATCAATCATAATTAGTTATATGGTAAAAATAATTAAATAAGAATTGGCGGCCATCTTTGTAATCGAAGATGACAACATTAAATGCATATATGAATGACTTGGATCCATCGCTACTTTAAATATGTTTGTAGACGCACAAAGTAATCAAAATGAGTCATAGTAAGGGAGATATTGCTCATAACAGATTACTTGGTGGCTATATTGCAATTTAAAAGGGCGGCCATTTAGGGGTTCAAATTTTTGGTTCTGCCTAAAAAATGAATTGTGCGGGTGTATACTACATGTGCTTCAAAATTTGGCGCTTTCCTGAAAAAAAATAACAATCATGTACCATATCCGACTAACGTGCATTATGACATATAAAATGATTAGAAAACCAGGTCCTCTCAATGGCAGCCATCTTGAAATTTGAAAAGGTACACTCAAAGTCATATGAAAATGATTTCCTAGAAACAATATCTTTAAATAAAAAAAAATCTAGAACTGTATTGAAAATTCATTTGTGTCGGTTATAATTGAAAAGATAGTTGAAAACCCGCAATCAGTGGCGGCCATCTCGGAATTCCAAGATGGCCATCCCAAATGCACATATAAATTACTTAATTGCATCCGCTGGTATTGTAAATGTGGATGAAGACGCAAAAAGTATGTCAATATCTACAAAAATAAGGGAGATATTGCTCATTACAGGTTAAACAAGGCGGCCATATTGGAATTCAATATGGCGGCCATCTGGAGGGATGAATTTTTGGGCTCTGCCTACAGTGTCGTTTGTATGGGTCTATACTACACATGTGCCAAATTTGGTGCTTTCCTGAAAAAATTAATGATCAAATGCCATATCCGCCTAACTAGTACAGATTTTGGTAAAAAAAATATATTTTTCAAAGTACTACCTTAGCAATTGTATTTTGATGTTGAGTTGATGTTACATACATACAACATATGGACACGGTTTTTTTTTAAATATTTTATGATGAAAAACAATTTCATCTTATTGTAATGCATAAATCAGCGCTTTGATTCTTATTGAAGCTCTTTTCATAGATTTTGGCTAGGTTTTTCTTGTGTCATCAAGCAAAAACACAGAATTAACATTTAAAACTATTTGGATAAGATATAGGCATGATTTCCTACATAAATACCTGCCAAATTGATAGTGCTATATGAAATTTTTATGAGTTAGAACTGTTTTGCGGGTAACATTTTTGTCAATTTTTATCATTTTTTTCTGCAACACGGTTCTAACTCAAAGTTTTTCAAATACAACATTTTGAACAAACTTCACATAGATTTCATTTTTAACATATTATCTGCTATAGAAAAACAATTTCAGAAATGTTTCTTATTGAACAAAACTTTTCCTTGTAAAAAAAATGAAATAGTTTTTTGCCTCTCCTGTAAAATAATGAAAAAGCGAGTTAGAACCGTGTTGCGGAAACCCCGCGATGTAATACCACGAAAACGACCCTCCTCCCTATTTGTATAGTCGCCTCCCGGCCCCTCACAGTAATCCTGGATCCGCCGTGGAGAACCTATATCATCTCTTGAAGAAAATTATTACCAGGTAAACCAGGTTGGGAAATGGGGTATGTTTTGGCTTAAAGAAACACTTTCCAGTAACCCATTACCAGACGTTAAAATTTTAGTCTGCTCCAAAGTCAACTAGCCCAAAGGGGCCTATACAAGGCAATTTTTCAAGCGAATGAAATTAAGGCTACGTATTTTTTTGTCTTTTAGACCAGAAAACATTGTCAAATGAAGAAGCGAAGAAAAGGGGTCAAGGTTTTACATAGATAGGCCTAGTGTCAGCAATCTGGAAGTTTCAGCGAAGTAGGCGGTGGGATAATGAATTTTACAATAAAATTCAAACATTTTGATGTCAGAATTCACTGGACTTTAAGGGCATATAAATTTAAATTTGAAGTTCACCCTTTTTTTGTCTCTTTGTCCGTCAGTGCTCAGTATTTGGTCTTGAAAAAATATATTGGTGTCTACTTCTACTTCTACTTCTACCGCATAACGGCCACCGTCATCAAATTGACTATTCTGCCGCGTTTAGGGTGTGCGCATTTGTTTATCAATCACAGTTCAATAAGTTTAAAAGAGTCACTTGTGTTACTTTCTATGTACAGTGAAGGTTAAAAACAGAGTCTATGATTTACGCGAGGTGAGCCTTGAATGCCTCAAGACTCGGAGCAGAC
This sequence comes from Fragum sueziense, assembly GCA_963680895.1. Classification (NCBI taxonomy): domain Eukaryota; kingdom Metazoa; phylum Mollusca; class Bivalvia; order Cardiida; family Cardiidae; genus Fragum; species Fragum sueziense. Next base: position 8,861,245 of record OY804609.1, read on the forward strand.
ACGGTGCTGCTGGGTAAGGTGTTCCAGTCCCTGATCGTTCGTGGGTAGAAGGACTCTGACCTGATGGATATCCTACAGGATGGGATCTGAAAAGCTTTGTTGTTGTTTTTTCTAGAGGTTCTAAGATTTGGTACAAGTTTATCATTTGGAATGTTTACAAGTCCATACGTAATTTTATACATCATAGTGAGTCTAGCTGATTTTCGTCGTTCTTGCAAGGGTTTCCATTGTAGTTCGTCTAACATGTCAGTAACCGATGATCTATTGTGATGTCTGTTCAGTACATATCGTGCAGCTCGTCGTTGTACCATCTCAATTTTCTTTACTTCAGTATTTAAGTGGGGATCCCAGGCTGTACAGGCATACTCAAGAGATGGTCTGACTAAAGCCTTATAAGCTTTCTCCTTTATTGTTCTGTTACTGATGTTAATGCTGCGTTTCAGAAATCCAATTGTGCTGTTGGCTTTTGCGCAGATATTGTTTATGTGCTGGGTAAATTTCAGGTCTGAGGAAAATGTAACTCCAAGGTACTTAGCTGATGACACATGTTCCAGTGGATGATTCCTAAGAGTGTAACTGTGTTTTATGATTTTTCTGTTCTTGGTGATTGATAGTACATTGCATTTCTCAGGGTGAAAGTTCATGAGCCATTTGTTTTCCCAATCTTCGAGTTTTGATATGTAACTTTGCAGCTGTTGGCAGTCTGTTTGGTTTGATATGGTGATGTATGCTATGGTGTCATCAGCAAATAGTCTTACTTTTGAAAAGAGTCCAGTCGGAAGATCGTTTATATAAAATAGAAACAAGCTAGGTCCCAACACAGATCCTTGAGGCACTCCGGAATCAACTGGTGCACTGTCCGAGTACTCGCCTTCAACTACAACACGTTGGTCTCTCTGTGCTAAAAAGTTAGATATCCAGTTGTTGGTTTTTCCATTTATCCCATAGTATTTCAGTTTATGAACTAACAAGGAATGACTAACCTTGTCAAACGCTTTTGAAAAATCCATTATTAAGCAGTCTGTTTGTTTACCATTATCTAAGTTTTGTGAAATGTCATCGATGAATTCTATCAGCTGGGTCTCACATGAAACGCCTCTTCGGAAACCATGTTGTAGTGGATAGAGGATGTTGTTCTTGTCTGCATGTGTCATAATGTGACTGGTGACAATATGCTCCATTAACTTACAGGCTATACAGGTTAATGACACTGGTCTGTAGTTTATAGGGTCGAACTTTTTCCCTTTTTTGAATATCGGGCAGATGTTTGCTGATTTCCATATTTTCGGAAGCTCGCCGCTGATGTAAGAAGCGTTGTAAATGATAGTAAGGAGAGGAGCAATTTCTGCAGCTAGTTCTTTTAGTACAAAAGGAGGGATGTTATCTGGTCCTGGAGCTTTATTTACTTTTAAGTTTTTGAGCAGTTTATAGACACCTTCTACACTAATTTTTAGGTCTTGAATGTCACTACATGATGGAGAATAAGACATTTTACATCGATTATTAAATTCCTCTGCATTGAAGTGAACTTTACTTGAAAAGGCGTTTTGGAACTGTTTATTCAGTATATTGGCCTTATCCTTTGGTTCTGTATATAGAAGTCCATCTTTTTTCATAGGTGGGATAGAATTTCCATCTGATTTTTTGTGTTTGATAAAGGTCCAAAAACGTTTGTTGTTATTTCCTTGTTGTTTGTCTTCTGATGTTTGTGTAACGATTCCCTCAATATATGTCCAGTATGCTCTTCGTAGTTCTCTCTGCGTAGTGCGTTTAGCTAACTTAAACTTTTCTTTGTCTTGAATATTACCAGATTTTTTCATGCGTTTGAAGAGTCTATCCCTATTGTTGATCAGTTTTCGTATGTTCATTGTTACCCATGGACACTTGTCTTTTGTGCGAGCTGTTTTTGTTGGGATGTGCTTCTTTATACTTTGTTCCAATGTTTTTTGAAAAACAGACCACAGATTATCTACGTGCTTGTTGAGATTATACATGTCTTCGAGGTCTGGTAGCAAGGAGTTCAGATCTTGACGAATGGCATCCCAGTTTGCTTTACAGTAAAGTGGTATTTGCCTTGGTTTCTGCATGTTTTTTACAGGATTTACATCAAATTCCGCAAAGAAAATATCGTGATCTGAGAGACCAGGTAATAACTCTGATCGTATGATGCTGGATGGTCTATTTGTTAGAACAAGATCTAAAAGGTTTGGTCCTCTAGTGGGGGTGTTAACCATTTGAGAGAGTCCGTAATCCTCTAGGGCATCAATGAAATACTGATGGGATTTAGCGTGCTGACAAACAGCTCGTAGACTTTTATTTTCCCAATCTATCCCAGGGAGATTGAAGTCCCCTGCCACTATGATGCACATGTCAGATGTAGAAGTCCCAGTTTACAAGTTATCGTTAGCTTCCAGTCTATTTTACTTAAAACAACAACAACCAAAACTCCACTTCCTGTTTACACGACGACAGAAAATATTCCTGTTTATCCGACGTATTTTTGCATTTCCTGCATTAGTTTTGTCTATTTGTGCGAGAATGATGTTGAAAACAATAATTCTGATTGGAGGACCAATGAAAGGTTTGATATTTGTGGCGCAGAAAACATCAAACCATTTCCCAAACAAAAAAATATGGACTGTTACAATTTGAAAGCTACTATGCATTTGACAAAATAGAATAGAAGTAGAAGTAGACGTAGAAATATCATAGCATAGAAAATATTGAGGCAAAAGGAGAAAATGCTTTCAGTTTTCCCAAGCATGTTCTGTGTTGATGCGTCAAGACCAGATCTTGTTTGGGAAAGGAATAAGATGCTGCACAATTGACTTTTCCATTCAATTATTACAGGGGATGGAAACATATCCCTGTTTCTCATAAATTTATGCTTTCTCATTGGATTTGTGCACCATTTCAACTTGGTAGATCTATTGCACTCCTGATACAGTTTCGCTCGGAACTGCTGCGCATAGTAGAGCTGTGGATCGTTGGGTAAGTGGCGATCCAGTACAAGATTCATGAGCAACGATTCACAAATCGATCCACGAATCTCTACCCGCTGCAGGGCTTTTTCTCCTTCTTTAGTAGAGGCCGATCTTCAGTGACTTCACAATCGTGAAAAGCCTAGTTTTTTCGCATCTGTTGCAAGAAAATTTCACAAAAATCGGTAATAAAATTCCCAATCAAAAGTCTGAACTGATCATCATAATGTTGATTATTCAGACCCAGGTCTCGAAGTCAGCGATTTGTAAAATACAGCGGCCATTGCGAATTGAAAGTAGAAGTTGTTTACATTTTCACAGTGATTGGGAAAGAATTTTTTGCAATGGGACGATGTCCCCATGGTTAGGAAATTCAATGTGACATTTTGAAAATCAATGTGACAATTTTAAAACACATTTTTTCTCATTTTTTTCTCAGCTTACCGGGCTCATTTATTTAACTTATATGATGAATAGTATAATATCCAGTCTCACAAAAAACATGTATGATTGTATCTCAAGTTAAATGTTTTTAGTAATGACAAAGGCTTAAGCTAATGATAAAGAAACATGCATATTATCAAACAGATTCGTCCCACGATGTTTCACACCTTTTTCTCGGGATGGAAAATTGAAAGGGACATGGGCGCACTCGATAGGGAAAACGATGTGACATTTCGAATTTTAATGTGACTTAGACTATGGCGCATGGCGCAAGCCTTTCCCAGTCACTGTTTTCATGTCAAGTCCCGGCAAAAATGAGAGGTCGCGACATAGATTGGTTCCCTTCAAATCCCACTACGTTGTTATACATTGTTATATGACAGGTACTAGTCTAGTTTGATTGGAATTTTGCGGATTTATTAATCGAACACTAACTCTGTTTTTCACATTATTACGACATTTTGCGAAGTTATTTTTTAGACGTGAGTTAAGTTTAATTCGTGTTACTTTATCACATGATATACCAGTAATGTTAAAGATGAAAACAATTGGAAATCAAGAATGTTGTAATAGCGCAATTACAAAGAACATTATTCTCTTCGTATATTGATGCATCATATGCAAATAAGAAGACACCCAGCATAAACAAAACAAAACAAAAAAAAACAGCGAAGGGAAAACATGACGTCTAGAAATGGGAAATATTATGCGAAATCAATTAAAAAAGCTACAGTTTCTTCATTTACAAATGTTTTCCCAGGCTTTTCTTATTAATGACCAGGTATTGTTTGAGAAAGAATTATTAACACAGTAAGTTATTTAGATTTAACATCAGGATTAATAAATTTTGTCATCTGCAGCCACCTTCTTGGTGTTTACCTGTCAAATCAATCTGAAATTATGTTGTATTAGATACATGCTGATAAACCTATTTAATTATAGTCAGGGGTCTTGTTTGCCAAAATTTTGGACCGTTATTCGGCCCCATTCCCAATGGCCAAAAGTATCTTTTTTTCCCAATTCTCTGGTGAAAATTCCCAATGAGGACCCAGAATGCCCCATGTTAAGACCTCATCTTCATTTACAAACATTTTGGAGACAGTTTTAGAGTAGATCCTTAAACAAGAGTATGTACAGATGCATTTTACAACACTACAGTCTAATTTGCAGCTGAAACTGAGTGACAGTATGAATACAAACTTGTTTTAATTTTTCCCAATTTAGGTAAAGACGTCGCTATTTTTCCCAATTTCACTGGCCCCTGGCCCCAAACAAAAATTGGTAGCAAGACCCCTGATAGTTTCCACAATTTTGCCAAATCACACAAAATTTCACAAAAATGACAGGCTAGGGCCTCTTCACAATTTCTGGAAAAAAAGCCCTGCGCTACAAAAGCGGTCCGAAATCTTGTTGCAGAAGACAAATAAAGTGTCAGTTATTCATATTTTCTTCATTTTTCCAAAGGGGTTTTCATCTGCAGGGCTTGTGCTGGTGATCGCCACTTGAGCCATTGGCTACATTATAGAAAATGTTGCTCAAAAAATCGAATGTGGCTCAAAGGCTTGACTCCAACTTTTTTGCTGTAAACCAATCACCAATTAACAAGGGTGTCAACACTTACTTATTATTTAACATTAAAAAATCGATAATCCGTCGGTAATTGACATCGTCTAAAGTTCTAAACGGTCCTTTGTGCAATCATGCGGAGGAAAGAGGGGACGCATCGGTGTTAAAACCATGTCAACAAATCCCCGTAACTGCAGGTTGTTTTAAGCTGCAGTTACGAAATTTTGGTTGTAAAACAGCGATATCAAATCTACAATGCTTTCATTACGTCATCCTTTTTTCCCACGCTTACTTGCTCACACATTTTTTGTCAACAAACTGTAGTAAACATAGCCATATTTGGGTGACCTGCACCCGCTTGAAAAAGTCACGTGATTATATTGAGACTGGAATTTTCAGCTGTTAGGAGAGTATTTTCAATACAATTGCTATTGACTACGTCATCAAATGACAAAGTTCTGTGTTGGCAGCGTTTCCTTTGATTTCGGCATGAAAAATGTAATGATGTAGATCTACCTTTTTTATTTTGATAATCATAATGTGATATTAGAAATATAGAATCGTGAAAAATTTGTATTAGAAAGTCATCTAGTGACACGAAGAATGTTCTTTCTTTCTTTCGATACTGCACTCGCTCAAGCTTGAGTATACAGCAGTATATCAGTTACATTCGTATTTATAATTGGAAACTAGCTCTACCTTACATCATTTGTTTACTTCTATTTAGCCATTTGACAGTTAAAGTTCGGGTAAATTAAAATAAAACTCCTTACTGTTGATCTTTTTTGTTATGATTTAAGTGTTAAACATGTTTGTTTACTTTATTGTAAAATTTGAGATCCAGCGATCTCTTAGGTGACGATTAATCATACTCGAATCTTTGATTAGATTCGTGAATATCCGAGTACTCGGATACTCGCAGCATGAGTCCTAGCGCATAGAGTGTTTTTTTATGCATTTTTGTCAAATATTGAGCAGAATCAGGAATAGTTTTGTTTGATATGATTAAAACTATCCTCTTCGATGAAAAGATTAGGGTAGACAATATTTTGGATTGATTTTAGGCCTACCTGTCAAAGGCAAATTTTACAAATTCACAACCCCTTACCAACCTATTTATCATAAAATCATCTTTTAAAATATTTTTTGTAACAGAACGAGAATGATTTTCTTGGAAATCTGTTGAAAAACCATCAAACTCTTCATTGGAAGATCTCTGGCAGGAAGTCGACCAATTTGAATAACGGTTAAGTTACAAGTAGGTTGAACTTTTTCGCCAGATAACCCATGGAAATCAGTGAACAAAATATCAAACAAGGTTTAATGTGTAGCTTAGTGATTACTAAAATTTTTCCCTCAGGTAAGAAAAGAATAAGATTGGTTCAAGTTTTATGATCAATATAATATATTTTTTCAGGAACACGTTTCCGCCCTCTGTCAATGGAGACTCCCAAGCCTCTGTTTCCTGTAGCTGGTTTCCCGGTGATTTATCACCATATTGAGGCTGCAAGTTTCAGATATTTTTGTCTTTCAGGGTAGAAAAACATTGTGGGAAATGAAGAAATTGCTTGTTACAAGCAATTTCTTCATTTTCCACAATGTTTTTAAACAATTTTTTTATCTTGATGGGCGTCCCAAATTGTCATTGTGCGGGAATGGGTGAACAGACCTTGTCGTCAAGTTCTCTAAGTCTTGAATTTAATCCCTGATGTTTTATATTGTCCCTTTTCATCGAAAATCTTTTAACTGCAGCTTGTTTTAAGCTGTAATTACAAGGTTTTTGAAGAAAAGCATCAATACATATGTTTTTCAGGAACCCGTTTCCGCCCTCTGTCCCTGGAGACTCCCAAGCCTCTGTTTCCTGTTGCTGGTTTCCCAGTGATTTACCACCATATTGAGGCTGCAAGTCAGGTGAGATGAAATGTTGAATATAACTATTGGTTTTTGGGATAAAATAAGGTTTGTTTAATAAAGTGTCACCCAGGGGTTTCATTAAGAGGTGGGGGGAGGGGATTTCCCCCTCCCATTTGACTGAATTTTAGTACAATCCCCCTGCTACTTTTGAAAATTTTATATAGGTTAATAGGGAATACATAGAAAATCCCCCGCCTACTTTAGCGTCTTGCCCAGGTGGCCAAAAAGTTATTGAAACCCCTGGTCACCCCTATATATTAAAGGGCCAGTCATTTTGGCTTATGAGACACTCTTCTGAATACACAGTACCTCCCAATTCCCCACTCATGATACCGTGCTTCTGGTAGAGATTGGTCTACAGTAACCATGAGTTTAACTAGCTGGCGGCTCACCATCCGGTCTCATCAGTTCTAACCAGCCGTTCCACTGGGATTCGAACCTTCGACCTCCCGCTTCCAAGGCGGAAGCCCTAACCATTAGACCACGGAAGCAGTATGAATATTAAAATATTAAACTTTTATTACACCTTTTATATGGCGCATCTGTATTGTAACCCTTTTCCAAAGAAGAAAGGGATTCAATGTCCCTTAACCCTTTCCCAAATGACAAAATTTTACGCTGGTCCAATTTGAAAGATGCTGCAGACAACGTAATGGATAACAAAAAAGATGGTATTTGTGTACAAAATAGCTCAGAAAACATTGAGGCAAAAGGAGAAACTGCTGGTTATCAGCAGTTTCTTCTTTTGTCTCAATGTTTTCCCAAGTCTATTCTATCAGGGACGTCAAAACCAGGTCTTGTTTGGGAAAAGGTTAAAGAAAAGGCTACAGAAAGCATTGAGACAAAAGAAGAAAATGCTGGTTACCAGCATTTTCACCTTTTGCCTCAATATTTCTTGTGCAAGTTCAATATTTTACACAGATGGTTTCTTTATAAATAATCATTTTGATGTATTTTGTATGTATTCAGGTTGATGGTATGAAGGAAGTTATTCTGATCGGATTCTATCAACCAAATGAAGCCCTGAAGAGATTCATAACATTAGCACAGGAAGAATTTAAAGTACAGATCAGGTCAGTGAAGTTTATACATGGGCTAACTTCAGATTAACCCTCTTCCCAACAGTAGGCTACATATTCTGATTGGATTCTATCTAGCAGAATGAAGCCTTGAAGAGATTTATAACTCTGGCACAAGAAGAGTTCAAAGTTCAGATTAGGTCAGTAAAGGCTTCATCTAGGATCTGTATTGACTCAGAACAACCATTTTCCAAACAATAGGCTACATAATTCTCATAAAATTCTATCAGCCCAATGAAGCATTGAAGAGATTTATTACACTGGCACAAGAAGAGCTTAAGGTACAGATCAGGTATGTAAAATGTAGCTTGGTGTATGTGTAAGTCTAGATAAACATTTTTATTTTACATTGATTATAGATCTTTTCCCTATATGTTCTCAGGGTTTTTTCTCCTTCTTTAGCAGAGGCCTGTACCAGGCTACTCTACAATTGAAAAAAGGCTTATTTTTTCCCAAAGGCAGCAGAAAAAATTCACAAAATTTGAACTTAAATTTGCATTTTTCAATAATATCTTCTTTCAAATTCATTCTGTGTTGATTTACTGCTAGTTTTCTCACTGATATGACCTTTAAATAGATATTCCTTTATAAAGCATTTTAAATTGAGCATAAATTGTATTTAATTCTTACTCTATCACTAAAAATGTTTCCCAAATTGTTCAGAAAAACACACTAAATGTTCACAAAATGAGCAGGCTAGGACCTCTTTACAAATCTTTGAAAAAATCCCTGGTTCTACTCTATGGGAAACACACCAGAGGTGCGTTCTGTAGAGCGAGATTTTTAAGATTTCTTAAGTTGTTTTTGATACAGCGTTTTTGAGACGGAGATTCTAAGCGAGGTGTTCTGAATGTTCCATACTTTATACAAATGACGTCATCATGACGTCATTTGTATGAAGTACGGAGCATTCAGTACTCCGTGGTTTATAAATCATGGAGCATTCGGAACAACTCGGTCAATTCTCTCCCATATAGATTCTACAGAATTTACCGAGGGGTTCCGAAAGAAGTTTCTGTTAAATCTGCGTCATAGTGAATACACAATGCATATGTTTGTTTTATTTTTATTAAAATGAAAAATAAACATACTGCCATGTACCCAACATGATCGCTCATAATACAATAAACATCAATATCATGCAATACAATACATATCATCAACAATATTAAGATTATTCAAATCCCCTATATGGTACCCCGATCAAGCCGAGAACGATTAGATACGTCACAACTCGTGACGTATATAATGACATCATTGTGTGATCACATGACTACTATTTCTGTTAAATCTAAGTCATAGTGAACACACAATGCATATGTTTGTTTTATTATGCTCCCCGAAGGGAGAGCATATAGTCGCCGCTTTGTCTGTCTGTCCGTCCGTCCGTCCTGTCCGTCCGTCATTCCGTCCGTCCGTCCGTCCGTCCGTCCGTCCGTCCGAAGTGATATCTCCATAACCCTTGGGCCAAATCAGTTGAAACTTACCATGTGAACTCCCTATGACAAAATGCCGATGTACTTTTCCTGGTTTTTGGATTTGAGGCCTCGTCATGGGAAAAGGGGACTTAAGGTAAAATTTAGTTTTTCTCTAATTTCTCCTAGTCTAATGGTCAGAATTTGATGAAATTTCATATTTGAGTAGTAAATCAGATGCCCTTGACAATAAACTATGTGAAATTTGGTTATGAAAATTATGTCATGCAAAAAGGGGGCTTAGCATTTGCTAGCTTTATGTTAGCTCTGCATGGCATACATTTATTGTGACAATGCCTTATTCGGGGAGCATTGTCCGTCTCTGACGGCTCTTGTTTTTATTAAAATGAAAAATAAACATACTGCCATCATAGTGAGTAAAATTGTCTGTGCCTGAAAAAACTGTTACACTAAACACTGATTAGTCATGTTTTAAGAGTACATTTGTATATTCACTTGGTATCCGAGCGTGAACGTAATGTTGGTAAAACACCTCTTAATTTTACCAACGTCCTAATTTGCGAACAATGTCCGGATTGATTTCACTTTCAATAGCTGCGGTAGCACCCGTTGGCCTAAATGACTTTGCCGTAAATCCTCGTCCTTCGAGGCCCGCAAGTTTAATGCTGTCATCCAGTACACGCGCTATAGAAGACGCCGATAAAGCTGAAAACGGCGATTTCAACGTCAAGAGAACAGGACCGTTAACCTCCCTGTAACATTCAGTCCTTTCTATATAATCCTTAAGAGTAATGACCGGGTCCAGTTTGCTTATGCTACCATGCGGGAGTAAAACCTCGAATCCAGTACGAGAAGTGTCGTTCTTTATCCTGAATAATGTTATCGTGCATCCAATATCCGTGAATTGAACCTGATCGACGCCGAAAACAAAGTTAGTCGGACCGTCGGGACTTAACCATACACTTTAAGGTGCCGCATCTGACGGTCTTAGCATAAGCGTTAAAGCCAGAAGCGTAATAACTTTAAGACGCAGGTCTTTAATATTCAACTCGGAGTTTTCGGGCCATCCAATGAATAAATTGTGGAAATGTTTAATTGGCATAACTTTTGAACGCGCCATCGGAGCATGTGTTCCCGATTTAACAAGGCCCCTTACCAGTAAATGAATTTCGGGATTGTCTACAATGTTTTCTTTGCCAAATCCCTTATACATGTGGCCAATAGCTGCTGACGCGGTTTGTAGTGAAGAAAGCGGTCGATCCGACAACCTAGAGATCTCGCATAAAAAATTTGCGATTGCGCTTGAATTAATTGGCGGGAATGCTATTCCTGAGGATTCACAGTAATCGGCTAACCTGTTCAAAACCCTATTATATGACCGGAGGGTACTCGGAGCTAAACAGTATATAAAGCGCTCGGCAGCTATAACGGACCAACTCATACTTATCAACCTTTCCCGCCAAATATTCTCCAAGCGAAAAGTTTCCATTTGGGATTTCGCCGCGGTTCCGGGATCGATCCCATTGCCATGCACGTTCTGTGGTTGTTTGGTAATCGTAGCGGTGCTCTTACAGACATTTTCTTTAGTTTCAAGAACCATGGCTGGCATTTCCATGCCGGTGCTATTACTGTTGCATACGCGTGCTGTGATTCTACTACATTTAGAATCTGTGATAGCAGACAAAACGACGGGTTTACATAATTGTTCTCTGATCCCCAAATGGTCTGTGCTAAGGCGTCCACGCCCTCTGTTAGCGGTTCCCAATAACGACTGTTGAACCGGTCTAACTGTGTGTTTAGACATGTCGCAAAACGATCGATGGTATGCGGACCCCAAAGTTTGTCCACGTAGCGAAAGAGGCGAGGATGAAGACGCCAGCTGTGCTTGTCCGTCATTCTGGACCAGTAATCGGCCTCCGTATTTGATTTTCCTGCTATATGCGTGCACTCTATCGAGATTCCAATCTCTATAGCCTCTGCCCATACTGCTCTGGCATGTTTGGCTAGACATGGGCTCGGACCGCCCATATGATTGATATACGCCGCAGCGGATATATTGTCCGTTAAGAATTGAACTCTCTTTCCGCGCAGAAATGTCGAAAATGCTTTTAGTGCCATAAGAATAGCGAGAAGCTCCCTCTCATTTGATGACTGGTATGATATACGCCGATTCCAATCTCCGGAAGCAATCTGATCTTCCCATATCGCGCCCCAACCCAATGCGGACGCGTCGGTTATCACTTGTGCCTGAACGGACTGCGTACATATTTCGCGTGAATTCCAAATAGAAGCAGATTCAATCCACCACCTAAGCTCTTCTTTGACACCGGCAGTCAATAATAAATTATCTTCCCAGGAAGACCGAGTTCCTAGTAATCTGTAAGCCTGTCGGAGAAAAAGCTTACCGGGAGTAACGACCCAGGCCACGGAGATACACTTTCCACAAATACGAGCTAAATTTCGAGCTTTGATGTAATCTTTTGTGAGTGCTTTCCGAATTGAGCGCTTTAAAGCGGCGACTAGTGTGCCCTGAGCTCTAACAATTACTCGTTTCCCTGAAGTAATAACTCTATAACCTAAATAGACAACGTCCTGCGTAGGAATCAATTGGGATTTTTCAAAATTCACGCTAAATCCTAAATCTTGCAAGGTATGAAGTAATAAATCTGTGTGATCAGTTATCCAAGATCTTTCCGCCGATAATAAAAAATCGTCAACGAAAATCGACACCCGGACACCAAGAGAACGTAAATAGGTCACAACTGGTCGTAAACACTTATTAAAGTAATAAGATGAACAACTCAAGCCGAACGGGAGGACTGCCCAACGAAAGTAGTCTCCCTTCCACTGAAAGCCGAGATAATCTCTATAATTGGCGTCAACTGGGATATGATAAAAACCGTCTTTAATATCAGCGGTAATGGAATAGTCCTGTGGCTTTATTATTTTCACTGCCTCTCTTATGTCATCATTTCTATATTTAGGCACACTACAATGAGAATTAAGCTGTCTTAAATCTGTAATTAGTCTGAATTTGTTGTTCTTTTTCGGCACACAACCCAAAGGGCTAACACATACTGGCCTGTAGTCACAATGTTCTATATAACCCTGAAGCAACAAACGATTGATTTCTTTGTCAACGAATGCAGTCTGTATTAAATCAAGCTTGTGATTCTTCAATTCAAATTGTATTTCTCTTTCTACTATAGGGATTGGCACCCCATGTTTAACCCTTTCCCAAACGACAAAATTTTAGGGTGCTCCAATTTGAAAGATGCTTCAGATGACAGAATTAAGATCGAAAACCATTGGATTTGTGTAAAATATATCATAGAAAATATTGAGACAAAAGTAGAAACTGCTGGTTATCAGCAGTTTCTTCTTTTGCCTCAATGTTTTCCCAAGCCTATTCTATCAGAAACGTTAAAACCAGGTCTTGTTTGGGAAAGGGTTAACCTAGTCTGGAACATATGCTGGGGCATTAATTTGTTCCCAGGCCGTCGAACAACTACCTAGCTTAGACTGACACATGGGAAGAAACAAATGCTAATTGAAAAGTTCATATATAGACATGAATGAAAATGTTTACATTAAATAAACTAGTTTATTTACCTTGTAACAAAATATATCTAATCAAACCCAAGCTAGATTTAATATCCTAGTAAATTTTCACTATATTAACACAGTACACAAATAATCTATTGATTAGAATCCTATTTAATCTTCGTCTTCTCCACCCGCGTTCGGTTTCTTAGGAAAGTTTCTGTTTGTAAATGACTGGAAAACGTCCTGATTTCGGTTGTTTCCGTGGCCCCCGCGGTAACGTCCACGAAATCCTCCTCGGGATTGTCCGGATTCCCGAGATTGACCAGATTGAGGTGGCCGTGCGACTGCAGCAAGTGATGCAGCCGATCGAAGTGTGTCGAGCGCCGATGGGTTCAAACCAGACGTATTCTTCTGAAGAGCTCGAAATATTTTCGAAGTGTTATTGTCAAATTGAGAACTGACAACTAATGACGCATATTCGTCCTGTAGATAACGTCCCTGAGCCTGTGTAATCATAAATAACTGATCCAGAGCGTCCTGTGAAATTGGTTTGCCCGGTTCGAGCGTAGTTAAAAACTTCAACAGTGTTTCGTTATACCATCCACATTTTGCGATCACATTGTACACAGGCTGGTCTGCACGCCGAATGCCCTGACGGGAATCATTTAATCTAAGATCCGCTGGTAACTGGATTCTGGCTAGAGCGTCTCTAATCGACTGATATTCCCCTTGAATATCCGGATTTGCCGTTCCAGTGGCGCAGGCAATTGGCACGGAGCTGGAAGCCACGTGGCTGTTTTCGGTGTGGCTGTCAATTGGCTCAAAGTCCTGAGCTAAATGCGGGCCCCTAGATGCCCTTTGTTGTTTCTCTGAACGATCACGATTTAATCCATCAATATTCGCCTCCAATGCGGCGAATCTCCTGTTCACACAGTCAATAAAATCGTCCAATTTTTCTTCCATTACACAGAGCATAAAATCATGTCCTCACTCGCGGGCGATCAAGCCGAGAACGATTAGATACATCACAACTCGTGACGTATATTATGACATCATTGTGTGATCACATGACTACTATATAGAGCAATGGCAGCTCCCAGTGATCGTCTTAAAAATCTTGCTCAAAAGAGCGCTTTATCCTAAAACATCTTAAGAAATCTTGCTCTAAAGAACACGACTCAGTACTCATGCCAAATGTATGGGTCAATCTTGAGAATCCAAGAGCTCCCATGGCCACTCTCAACTTCTTGATCATGAAGCGGACACTCTTCTTTTTGACCAGACATCACATGCATATTTTATGTTAAGTAAAAACTTCAAAAATATACATGTGTTATTTCGACTTTATGAAATCTTTTAGTGTGACAGATCCATTCTGCCAGTATTTACCCGGTATGTACTTATTATGATTTTGCAGATATCTACAAGAGTACACGGCCTTGGGTACTGCAGGCGGTATTTATCACTTCCGAGACCAGATTTTGGCGGGAAATCCAGATTATTTCTTCGTGATGAACGCGGACACATGCGGTGATTTTCCTTTAAAGGACATGCTTGTGTCACACATGAATAAACCAACTGGAACGTATTGTACTATACTTGGTACTGAGGTATGGGGAAACTATGTAGTTGTTCCAAGCTTAACATAAGAGGGGGTGATGACTTTTCAAATTAAAATATTTCACTTAATGTTCAACAAACCCTATGATGTTGGTACTCAAATGAATCGTCTCATCGAGACAATTAAAATGAGACTATTTAAATGAATACTCACAACATATGGTTTGGATTTTAAATAAAAAATTGAGACCGTATTCACCCCCATTTATCTTTTGCTCTGTAGATCGTTTCCCAATGTTTACCCTTTTCCAAACAGTAAAAATTTGGAATGTTCCAATTTGAAAAGCATTGACGAAAATAAAGAGGATTTTGATGAAGGTAGGATTTGTGTGCAATAGAGTTCAGAAAATATTGAGACAAAAGGAGAAAATGTTGGTCATCATTATTTTCTTTTGTCTCAATATTTTCTCGGTCACTTATTATAAGGTGTGTCAAAAAGCACCAATTTATGGGAATGTGTTAAGCGTAGCAGTTAACCCTTATTAAGATATTAACCCAATACCACATAATGACTCTTTTTGACTCCCTACAAAATAATGGCATAGGAAAACATTGTGGAAAATGAAGAAATTGCTTGTGACAAGCAATTTCTTCATTTCCCAGAAAGTTTTGTACCCCAAAAGACAAAAAATTGTAGAATTCCATTCATTTGAAATTGTGGTCTGCAACATCTTTCAGTTTGGAACAGTCTGAAATTTTATTGTTTGGTAATGGGTTAATAGTCCTAATGTCAAAGAATACAACCTATTGAGATGGGATGAAAAGAAGAAGAGATTGTCAAAAAAATAAATAACACCAAAGAGGCCTTTGTTTTCTTATAAGTTATTTTTTTGTTCTGTGGACAATCATAATATCTCTCTTTGCAGTTTCATCCAATAAAAATATTGTTAATTTAATCCATGAGTGTATTTTATAACAGTATTGTATTATTACTCTTTGTGTTGTGTGTTTGCCATATTTACAGTGATTTTGCTAATTAAGTTATGTATTCTTATAATTTCGAAATGAATTTATTTTCAGGCCACCAGACAACAGTCACTGACATATGGATGTATTGTAGAAAACAAAGAGACACATGAAGTGAGTGGATCTTAAAAAATATATTTATTTTAGCCAGGATCTGGAAAAATGTCTTTCAAGGCTTTTGAGCCCAACATGGTTCCAGATCAGCCTGTGTATACACACAGTCTGATCAAGAACCATGTTAGTCTCCATTGGCTTCTTCGTGACCTGTAGAAACTTAAAGAGAGCAGCATAGATGCATGTTGGACTGCATTTGACAACAGGCTGATCTTAAAATTCAATTTTTAAAAATGCTATAAGGGATGTTTTTCCAGATCCCAGCTTATTTATTTTACATCAATTGGCACGAAAGCTAGAAGCTTATTGAATTTCCTCTGAAATTTTAGACTAGTCCAGATTCAAAGATGCTACAGACGACAATTTCAAGTGAATGGAATTTTATAATACATGTTCTTTCGTGGTAGAAAACACTGTCACAATCCTTTTCTTCGTTTCCCACAATTTTTGTGCCCCAGCAAGGGCAGATCCAGGACTTTTTTCCAGGGGGGGTTAAAGCCCAAATGACAGCTTTTAATGAGAAGTTATATAGTCAAAATTCAATTTCATGACCCCCTGTCCCCACCCCTAGATCCGCCCTTGCCCAGTATTGAAAGATTGAGAGCATATTGCTTTACATGTTTCTGTCTGTCTGTCCATCCATCTGCCTGTCAGAAAACTTTACCAGCGGTTCTGAAATCTTTAAATTGGCTACTTGTCCTTGTTTGTTTGTTGGACAAATGTCAGTTGTCCATATGAACATTAAAGATCAAAATGTTGGCAAATTCTGCTTGTACGTAACTTCTTTGGGACAACCTGGGCAACTCGGGCAATGGATTTCAGAACCCCTGTTTATATTGGTCATTTCAGGGGCATTCATATTTCACAAACTAATTTTGTTTTCTTCAGATAATGCACTATGTAGAAAAGCCAGAAACCTTCATCAGCACCACAATTAACTGTGGTATATACCTGTTCTCGCCCTGTATATTTGCTCCACTAGAAGTAGAATTTAAGAAGAACCTGGAGCAGAATTACAAGTAAGTTGTAAATTATTGCTTTTCAACAAAACCTCGTAACTGCAGCTTAAAACAAGCTGCAGTTATGAGGTTTTTGTTTAAAAGCAGTGAAATACCTTGAATCATTTTCCAGCTATGCTATCATGGCACATGTATACAAATTACATCTTTGTAAATATGAAAAACATTCAAAACAATTTTCCATTCCATGTGTTGGTTTGAATCTTGAAAGTATGAGACACCTGCAAGATTGGAACCAGCACATGAATGCCATAAAATAATTGCTGAAAATTTATCATACCTACAGAGCTTCAGATTGTTTCAGAGACCTGTGGGTCACAGGGCCCACCACACAGGATTTTGAGGGGTCATTTTCCAAAACAATGGGCCACAGTTAAGCGTTCATATCCAAACTTGGGATTGGAGTAAATTACTTATTTGCTGTGAATTCATCATTGTATTGTTGTTATTTGAGTGGATGCATATAAACATTGTTAAAATTAAGAATGTTTCACTTCATTTAATTTTAACAGCGTTCTCAAAAGCAGCCGGCGGCGGCGACAAAAAAAACAACAAAAAAAACTTGTAACAATTTAAAAAAAAAAAAAAAAAAAACAGAAATCAGAGTTTCCATTCACGCCAAATTGAAAGAAATAACGTACAAAATTACGGTCCCGTAGGTGATTTCACGCACAAAAATTTTGATCAGCATCTTCAGGTGTAAGCAAGAAAAGAGATATTTTTACAACCAAAACAGATATTTCTTGCGATAGGAAATTCCGTCAACCTATTTTTGTCGAGCCCGCTTGCGGTGAGCTCGACATAGTTGTCACAATGGCGGTTCGGTGTATGTGCGTTAGTGCGTTAGTGCGTGCGTGCGTTAGTGCGTGCGTGCGTTAGTGCGTGCGTGCGTTAGTGCGTGCGTCCGTCCGGATGGAGCTTGTCCGGGCCATAACTTCACCATGGATGGAGGGATTCAGAAATAACTTGGCACAAATGTCAAGCTCAGTAAGGCGGAGTGTCGCGTGCAAGAACCAGATTCCAAGGTCAAAGGTCAAGGTCAAACTTGGAGGTCAAATGTCAAAAATGAGAAGATTTTTGCTTGTCCGGGCCATAACTTCACCATGGATGGAGGGATTCAGAAATAACTTGGCACAAATGTCAAGCTCAGTAAGGCAGAGTGTCGCGTGCAAGAACCAGATTCCAAGCTCAAAGGTCAAGGTCAAACTTGGAGGTCAAATGTCAAAAATGAGATGATTTTTGCTTGTCCGGGCCATAACTTCACCATGGATGGAGGGATTCAGAAATAACTTGGCACAAATGTCAAGCTCAGTAAGGCAGAGTGTCGCGTGCAAGAACCAGATTCCAAGCTCAAAGGTCAAGGTCAAACTTGGAGGTCAAATGTCAAAAATGAGATGATTTTTGCTTGTCCGGGCCATAACTTCACCATGGATGGAGGGATTCAGAAATAACTTGGCACAAATGTCAAGCTCAGTAAGGCGGAGTGTCGCGTGCAAAAACCAGATTCCAAGCTCAAAGGTCAAGGTCAAACTTGGAGGTCAAATGTCAAAAATGAGATGATTTTTGCTTGTCCGGGCCATAACTTCACCATGGATGGAGGGATTCAGAAATAACTTGGCACAAATGTCAAGCTCAGTAAGATGGAGTGTCGCGTGCAAGAACCAGATTCCAAGATGAAAGGTCAAGGTCAAACTTTGAGGTCAAATGTAAAAAATGAGTTGATTTTTGCTTGTCCGGGCCATTCCTTAACTTGGCACAAATGTCAAGCTCAGTAAGGCGGAGTGTCGCGTGCAAGAACCAGATTCCAAGCTCAAAGGTCAAGGTCAAACTTTGAGGTCAAATGTAAAAAATGAGTTGATTTTTGTAGAACCAGATTGCTAGCTCAAAAGTAAAGGTCAGAATTTTAGGTCAAATATCAAAAATGAGTTGATTTTTGTTGAGCCCGCTTGCGATGAGCTTGACAAAGTTGTCACAGTGGCAGTTTGGTGTATGTGCGTGTGTGCGTCTGTCCGGATTCGCTTGACGTCGGAATTATTCAGGTGACGTCGTAAACATTCGGCAGTGGAACGTTCCACTGCCGAATGTTTACGACGTCACCCGAAAAAGTTCGGATACGTGACGAATGTAAAACGACGTTGCCCGAAAAAATCCGACGTCGCTCGAATATCATTAGGGGTGAACTACCTTAATCAACATCTCCTTCTAAACCATTGGGCCAATTTTGATTAAACTTTACAGGGATGTTTCCTGGGTAATGCTCTTTCAAAATTGTTCAAATGATTTGATTCCATGCAGAAATCTGGTTGCCATGGCAGCACAAAGGGCAAAAGAAGGAAAATCTTCTCCTCCAAAACTAATAGCCAGATTTCAAAATAATAAGGCACAGATGTTCCCTGTATAACCAAGATTGTTCAAATTATTCCGATTCGTAAAAGAACATGGCTGCCAGGGGAAATTGCTTATTTCCTTATATGTATATAGTCAAACTTTGAAATTCATCTCCTCCAAAACTACAGCCCAGATTTCAAACTAATTTGGCACAAATATTCTTTGGATGGCCCTCTACCAAGATTGTTCAAATTATCTCAATCCGTAAAAAACATGGCCACGTACAGCTACGTGCAGCTAATTTTCGTACTTCTCAGAATGTTCAAATTATTCCGATCCGTACAAAAAATGGGTGCCAGGGGGCATGGCTTATTTTCCTTATATGTGACCCGTCGCGCTAAAAGGGACCTTATCGGATTTGTGAAAAGTATCGACCCTAGTCCGTCTGCGCAGTCCGCGCAGCCTGACTAGGGTCGAAACTTTTCACGTTTAAGTATTTTCTGAATCTAGAATGTTTTCTCTACCTTACAATATTTTCGTTTTCCAAATACGACATCGGATGGACTTCTGCTTGGTCTGGTATATTTCTCGGAATTTGGTTTTATGGACTTAGCATAAGGTCCCTTTTAGCGTGACGGGTCACATATGTATACTCAAATTAATCCATTCTGGTATCTCGTTATAAATACATAGACATGTAATATTTTGTGAACAATAAACTGTCTCACCATGATCCCCATCATTCCAACTTATTTTGTCCCCACTTTTACAACGCCATTGTAATGACAGCTGTAGACATAGGTATGGTCTTCTTTCTTCAAAATGAGCGGGCTCAACATGTTGCCCTTCGGCATCTAGTTAGAGCATTTGTGGTAGTGAATTGGAACACTCGAATTTTATCTTTTTGATAAACGAACTGTGCATGCTGTCTGTTTTGTACTAAATTTACACTCGCTAGTAACATTCATTTCTGAAAAAGCTGCAGAATTACCTTTTATTAGCTCACCTGAGCACGAAGTGCTCAAGGTGAGCTATTGTGATCGCTTTTTGTCCGTCGTCCGTCTGTCCGTCTGTATGTCCGTCCGTCCGTACGTCCGTCCATCCGTCCGTCCGTCTGTCAACAATTTGGTGTTTACACTCTAGCATCTACAAATATAAGCCAATCTTAACCAAACTTGGTCAAAACATGTATAACTATGAGCCCTCAGATGAGTTTGAATTTGGGTCAGATCGGACCAGAAAGTCTGGAGTTATCTGCCCTTGAATGTAAAAAATAGCTACTTTTGACATTGTTTACACTCTAGCATCTACAAATATTGACCAATCAATACAAAAGTTATACACAATATTGGTGACCATAAGATCTCTAATGAGTTCGATTTTGGGTCAGATTGGACAAGAAAGTCATGAGTTATCTGCCCTTGGATTTGACAAAATTGTCGTTTTTGACCGTTTTCGACTTTGTTTACACTATAGCTTCTACAATTGTTAACCAATCAAGACAAAACTTTGACACAATGTTAGTGACCATAAGATCTTAAATGAGTTCGATTGTGGGTGAGATCGGACCAGAAAGTCAGGAGTTATCTGCCCTTGAATGTAAAAAATAGCTACTTTTGACATTGTTTACACTCTAGCATCTACAAATATCGACCAATCAATACAAAAGTTGGACACAATGTTGGTGACTATAAGCTCTCAGATGAGTTTGATTTTGGGTCAGATTGGACGAGAAAGTCATGAGTTATCTGCCCTTGGATTTGACAAAATTGTCGTTTTTGACCGTTTTCAACTTTGTTTACACTATAGCATCTACAGTTATTGACCAATCAAGACAAAACTTTAACACAATATTAGTGACCATAAGATCTCCGATGAGTTCGATTTTGGGTCAGATCGGACCAGAAAGTCATGAGTTATCTGCCCTTGAATTGGACAAAATTGTTGTTTTTGACCGTTTTCAACTTTGTTTACACTATAGCATCTACAGTTATTGACCAATCAAGACAAAACTTTAACACAATATCAGTGACCATAAGATCTTGGATGAGTTCGATTTTGGGTCAGATCGGACCAGAAAGTCAGAAGTTATCTGCCCTTGAATGAAAAAAAGCTACTTTTGACATTGTTTACACTCTAGCATAGATCAACAAAATTAATATTGACCAATCTATACAAAAATTGGACAAAATGTTGGTGAACTTATATAAGATTTCGGATGAGTTTTTGCTTTGGTTTGATCGGACCAGAATGTCCTGAGTTATCTGCCCTTGAATTTGACAAAATTGCTGTTTTCGCCTTTGTTTTTACTCTAACAACCACAAAATTAATGGTGACCAATCAAGACAAAACTTTGATCTTGAATATAATGGTTAATCACCATAAGATCATGGATGAGTTTGAACTTCAGCACAATTAGACAAGCAGTTGCTGAGTTATCTGCCCTTGAAATGGACAAAATTCTCATTTTTGACTTTGTTTTCACTCTTTACAACCAGATATATTGACCTATAAAGACGAAACAGGGACATAATGTTGATGACCATAAGTTTGTTTTCAGTCTTAATGTCACAAATATTAATTGATTCAAACATAACTGTGGCTCATATCATCTTGGTTCAGGTGAGCGATATAGGACCATCATGGTCCTCTTGTTTTTCTGAATGTTGATCGCAGATGCCAGTAATTAACAATCCCGAAAGTGAAACTAAACAAAGAAACTAGAGTAACACTGTGTTACTCATATGCAATGAGTAAAGCGAGATCAAAGACGCCGCTAACACAGTCAACTGATGACGTAGTCATTCCAGTTTCAATATGATCACATGTTTTTTTTTCTGCTGCCAAATAAGGTTACGTTTTACTACGATTTGTTTATAAAAATCTCGCGTGCCGGTGTAAGCGCGGGAAAATGTGATGAAGCTATGAAAACAAAACGCTATCTGCGAAGTTAATACCCTGACGTTAGGTGGTTTTAACACTGACGCGTTGTCTCTTTCTGTCATGCCGACTCGCGATTACGCAAAGGATTCTGTAACAGTTATTTGTACATATTAAACTGGTGTGCTTACTCGACCATTTCGAATATTAAATAAAGAAGTGTTGAAGGTTAACAAATCGAAGGTGAAGGCTACGGAGATCGCCCGAGATTGGCCGACTGCTTGTTTACTGTTTGAAATATGGGATATGATTGGTTGATCAAGTAAGGTCATTGTAATAATCTAAAAATAAGTTTATCAAATAGGTCACTTAGCTTGATGTAAATGTATAGCAGATTACGGGTGCTTTATGCGAAGGTCAATATTGTTTGAAATCCACTATTTCATGATCATACTTTTACAGAAATTCGTGCGCCGGGCTGGCGCACCACTACATAATTTTGTGCGTCATATTTTGAAAATATGCGGGATTGGCGCGGGCGCACCGTCAATCTGAAGCTCTGTACCTAACCTGACATAACACTTGGTGAAAAATCATTTACTAAAACACTCCTTTTGACAACTAATACAGAGGTTGGCTCAGGTTGCTGGAGAATTTTATTTTTCTCGGGGTGAATCAGATTAACTACATTATAAAAGCTCATGTATGATTTCAGAATCAAAATGAGGTAACGATGGTCAGCACAAAAGCTTTTCTGTATTTTGACCCTTTCCCAAATAGCAAAATCCTAGAATGCAACATTATGAAAGTTGTTGCAGCTGACATAAAGAATATGGATTAAGATATCTTTGCACTTAAACATACAAAATATTGATGCAAAAGAATGAGAAAATGGTTATTAGCACTTTCTCCTTCTATTCTGCCTCAATATTTACAAAACTTTATCTATAAGGTTCATAACATTAAATTTAGATACAATACAGCTAATGCATTTTTTTCCTAAAACACACGGCCACCACGGTCAAAACAATTCGGTTGGAAAATCACGATGATTTGCCATCCTAACCACCATGTTTTTCCACTCAATTTTCTGAGCATCACTGCTAATCGCTGCGATGGGTGTAAAATAGCAGTGATTCGCCACATTTGGGTGGAAATGCAAGGTAAGTCAAATATTACCTGTCTGTGCAAGTCACCCGAATCTGCGGGAATTGCCTTGATTTTCCTCTCGACCATTGCAAATCATGGCGATTCACGGTGGTCAAATGGAAAATTGGGGTGATTCCTGTGGATTCACGCGCTCGCCAATGCCAATGCAGTTTTCCACCCAAATCCACCCGAAATCCAATCAGGATCATGCGCGGACATAGGCAAAAAAATGCGAGCTGTACTGTATTGTTTGGGAAAGGGGTTTATGCGGGCATCTGCGGATTTCAAGAAACCTATAACCTACATGGGTTTAGATCATGGTTATTCAAATGATCATTGAAATGCCAAGTTAAAGGTTATTCAAGCACTTGATAGACCATTATTTAAATCTTTAGGATTGTATTGCCTTAACCCATCACTACACAGTGACTCTTTTTAACTCACCAAAAGAAAATGGTTTATGAAAACAATGTGGAAAATGAAGAAATTGCTTGTGACAAGCAATTTCTTCATTTCCCACAATGTTTTCTACCCTAAAAGACCAAAAAATATATAATTATATTAACTTGAAATTGTTGTCTTGATCATCTTTGAATTTGGAACAGTCCAAAAAAAATTCCCTCTGGTAATAGGTCAACCCATTTTAAGGTGGCACAGATTTAGACTGATCTAATTGGAAAGCTATCATAGAAGACACTTTTTTTACCCCACAAGATTGGGGTTTTGGGATAACAATGTTGAATATGAAGCAATTGCTTATAAAAAGCTATTTCTTCATTTCTCCACAACAAGACCATGAAAAGAAAAATTCTGTTCTCTTAAAGCTGAAATTCATCTTCGTTTTCATGTCAAATAAGATGAATTCATCTTAAAGAGAATTGTCTAAAAAAAAGATTAGCAAAAATTGCGATGAAAAAGCAACCCCTAACCCAAGTTATAACCTGATAAAGATACATGACTTACAGGCGCGCGTAAAACGAAACTGAAATTTACCTGTGGACCAGATATGGATGATGACGTCAATTGTGCAATCCCATTATAGCTGTGTTAACCTTACATGTATAAACAGTTAACTTTAACTTCAAATTGCAGTGACGTTGCAAAAGCAAATATATTGAATAAAAGCATTTCATGGTGTTTATCATTTGGCCATTAAAGTGGAGAAAAAAAAGTGACATTTTTTCGTGAATTTGAACAGTAAAATTCAGTTATATTAACATGCCGTGGTCCAAAAATTCTCTAGTATTATACGCTTGGTAATAGTGGGAATTTACTGAATAGTGCAATTAATATGCTTTTTTAATCTGTAGATTTAGGATAAATGTTTCTTGTGAATCTATTAAAAGATATATAATTATGTTGAGAAGTATTGTAGAAAAGTCATTTTCTCCAATAACTAAGGAAATCCCATTCTTACATTTATTATTCCGTGATTTGTACCAATATTTTCAATGTCTCACTCCCTAGTGTATGTCCGAACCCTCCTTTTGAATATCCGAACCCCGTTCACACAAATCCTTGATCCGCCACTGGCATTATACTGTTTTGTCAAACTAAAATTTGTAAGACTGTTCCATTTGCGTAGTTGCAATATATAGCATTAAAACCTTGGGTATGGACAATTTATATTCCTTGACGTAACTCGCACAATTTTCAACGGTTTCCCAAGGACAAAATATAAGTCTAAAAAATATGCAGCCCATTTTAAAGAAAACAGCGTTGAAATGTGAAGTTCTTGGTTAGAAATTATTTCGGTATTTTATTTTCCTGACTGAAAAAATGCAAAAAACTTGTTAAAGAATTTAAAGGCCTAATAATGGCCTAATACATGCATAAATAGTATATAATTAGTACGCAAATATAAGTTAATGACATTTAACTATGTTACATTATGTTGGGAAGAATTCAGATAAGTATTTTAATTTTTGAGTAAATGCTTTTAGACGACAAGTAACTGGTGTTAAAAAAAAAGAAAATGTGTTTGGTTTAGTACTGACAATATTTAGGGAAAGTGAGAAATTCTTTACCGTCATCAATTTCTTCTTTTCTTTCAATGATTTTTTCCCAAACGATTTCTAATGTGGATGTCGAAACCTGATCTCTGATGGGAAAGAGTAAATTAATACAGTATTTTCATATTGTAAGGGGAATAAGTGAGGTAGTGATTTTACCTAATGTTTCCATATTTCAAACAGAGAGTTTTTTTTAAACATCGAGAAATGATCTGGTAAAGGATCAAGAAGCAAACAGTAAGTCATGTTAAAAATAGCGACTAAAATGCCGTAACCAAAGTTTTTTGGTATTCTTGATACTATGTTCTGGTAGCGCACATGCAAACTGGTGTGTTATACCAACCAAGTCCATTTATTACGTAATCCTTTGATACGAATAATCCCATCAAACAAATACCGGTAGTTCATATTTTACCAGTTTGTTAGACAAGACATTAAACAGTTGACACTTGCATGCAAATAATTATATTATGTAAAATTAAGTGCTAGGTCACCACACCCTTTCTCAAACAAGTTTTTGCATTGATTCAGTCAGGAAAATAATGATAATAAAAAAATAACCAAGAACTTCACATTTCCTCGCTGGTTTCTTTACAATGGGCCGCATATTAATAGACTTAAATTTTGTCTTTGGGAAACGGTTGAAAATTGTACAAGTTACATCACGGCATATAAAATGTCCCTATCTAAGATTTTAACGCTCCATATTGCGTCTTCCCAAATGGAACAACCCAATAAAATTCAGTATGAAAAAAAAAAAAAATGATAATAATAATAATAATAATAATAATATATAAAAAAACAAAACAATATAATACAAGGTGTAAGACATACGATAGATTGGTAGAATTCACGGAATAGTTCATGTAAGAGTTGGATTTCCTTTGTTATTGGAGAAAATGACATTTCTGAAATACTTCTCAACATAATTATATATCTTTTAAGAGGTTTACAAGAAACATTTATCCAAAATCTACATGTAAACCCCTTACAAGACGGCAAAGATTTGAGCTCGTCCAAATTGAAAGAAGTTGCAGACGATATTTTCAATTTGATAAAATTTTGAAATTGTTTGACTTTTGGGATAGAAAACATTGTGTAAAATGAAGAAATTGCTTGTCACAAGCAATTTCTTCTTTTCCACAATGTTTTCCAAAGCCTTTATCTTGTGAGGCGTCAAACAGCGTCAATGTGTGAGAATGGGTTAAAAGAGCAATATAAAGGCACTTTTCCGGAAATTTCCACTATCATCAACCGTATAATACTCGAGAATTTTTGGACCACGGCATGTAAATATAACTGTATTTTACTGTTCAAATTCACGAAAAAATGTCACTTTTTTTTCTCCACTTTAATGGCCAAATGATAAACACCATGAAATGCTTTTATTCAATATATTTGCTTTTGCAACGTCACCGCAATTTGAAGTTAAAGTTGACCGTTTATACATGTAAGGTTAACACGGCTATAATGGGATTGCACAATTGACGTCATCATCCATATCTGGACCACAGGTAAATTTCAGTTTCGTTTTACGCGCGCCTGTAAATCACATATCTTTATCAGGTTATAACTCGGGTTAGGGGTTGATTTTTTAAATCGCAATTTTTGCTAATCTTTTTCTTAGACAATTCTCTTTAAGATGAATTCATCTTATTTGACATGAAAACGAAGATGAATTTCAGCTTTAAGACTGTTTAACAAATTGTACAAAATCTTTATATTTGAACAAATTAAAATTTTGTCGTGTAGTAATGGGTTAAGATCAGGACTTGTTTTGGAAAGGTGTAATGAGGGTTGATATCATTATTTCCTATGGGCTTTTGTTCATTTAATCAATCTGCCTAAAACATATTCTTGATATGCTCATATTAACTTTTTAGCTCACCTGAGCACGAAGTGCTCAAGGTGAGCTATTGTGGTCGCTTTTTGTCCGTCGTCCGTCCGTCCATCTGTCCGTCCGTTCACAATTTCTTTCAACATCTTCTCCTCCTAAACCATTGGACCAATTTTGACCAAACTTGGCAGGAATGTTCCTTGGGTGATACTTTTCAAAACTTGTTCGTGAATTTTTGATTTGTCAAAAAATGTCGGCGTGGCAGGCAGAAAGGGGCTTATCAGACTAGAAATCATAAGAAAATTCTTTAAAAATCAACCATTGGGCCCAATTGAACCAAACTCGGCAGGAATATTCCTTGAGTCACTCTTTTCAAAATTTGTTCACAAATTTTTATATTTGTCAAAAAATGTGGCCGTGGCAGGGAGAAAGGTGCTTATTAGACTTAGAGAAATCATTAGAAAATTCTTTAAAAATCAACCATTGGGCCAATTTGAACCATACTTTGCAGGAATGTGCCTTGAGTCATTCTTGTCAAAATTTGTTCACAATTTTTTTCTTTTGTCAAAAATTGTGGCCGTGGCAGGGAAAAAGGTGCTTATCAGACTTGGAGAAATCAGAAGAAAATTCTTTAAAAATCAACCATTGGGCCAATTTGAACCATACTTGGCAGGAATGTGCCTTAAGTCATTCTTTTCAAAATTTGTTCAGAAATTTTACATTTGAAAAAAAAAACATGGCCGTGGCAGGGATAAAGGGGCTTATTAGACTTACAGAAATCATAAGAAAATTCTTTAAAAATCAACCATTGGGCCAATTTGAACCAGACCTTGCAGGAATGTGCCTTGAGTCATTCTTTTCAAAATTTGACCACAAATCTTTTTATTTGTAAAAAATTGTGGCCTTGGCAGGGAGAAAGGGGCTTATCAGACTTGGAGAAATCATAAGAAAATTCTTTAAAAATCAACCAATGGGCCAATTTTAAGCAGACTTTGCAGGAATGTTCTTTGAGTCTTACTTTTCAAAATTTGTTCACAGTTTTTTTCATTTGTAAAAAACTGTGACTGTGGCAGGGAGAAAGGGGTTTATTAGACTTAGAGAAATCATAAGAAAATTCTTTAAAAATCAACCATTGTGCCCAATTGAAGCAGACTTTGCTGGAAGGTTCCTTGAGTGACCCTTCTCAAAACTTTTTCGCAGATTTTTGATTCGTCAAAAAATGTGGGTGTGGCAGGGAGGAAGGGGCTTATCGGACTTAAAGAAATCATAAGAAAATTCTTTAAAAATCAACCATTGTGCCCAATTGAACCAGACTTTACTGGAATGTTCCTTGAGTTACTCTTTTCAAAATGTGTTCACAAATTTTTCCATTGGTCAAAAAATGTGGGCATGGTAGGGAGTACTCTCCAAGCCGAGGCCTATTGATTGAATCATCAAACAACGACCTCTGCAGTTTTTGATATATCAACCGACTATTTGGTCGTCATAGTCTAATTATAGCACACAATTTGAATGATCAAATCAAAATCGTTCAGTTTTTACTCACACGCGCGGTCATTCATGTAAACAGTGATAACATCTAACAGATTAACCTATGAATTGCGCTCTGCATAATTACGTTTCTATTTTTGGCCGACCAGTGAAAATCTGTATCAAAAAATTCAAATGTTTTGATGTTTCCAGTCAATGATTGGATAACGAAATCCCGCCAAGGCCCCGAGATTAGACGTGAAATACCCCCGTGGGAACAAAGTATCATTTCATCATAGTTTACGAAGAGGAAATGTACTTTGTTGTAAGAAAGTAGGTAGGGAGGAAGGGCTTATCAGACTTAGAGAAATCATAAGAAAATTCTTTAAAAATAAACCATTGGGCCAATTTTCTATTTCCCTTATCTGTTGCTCTCAGGCTGGCCCCATGTTTATCTTATGTAAACAAATAATGGATTAGCCTTAGCTTATCAGATGGTAATGTTTCACTATTTTCTATCAATCACAGACAAAATCTTGTTAATTGAGCCTATCATAAATGATCAATCTCTAACAGATCAGTATGCTTTGAAAATTAGCCCTATGTTGTATATTGCGAAATCATGAAATAATTGTTGAAAATAAACTAACTCAACAATTCTGCTAATTCATACCCAACCTTACAGGATTGTTTGGAACAAAATAATTACTTAATTGTTTCCTAACAGAAAGTCCTTATAAGTTTCATGCCTTTGAATTTGACAAAATTGCCATTATCACTCTTGTCATCTTGATTCAGGTGAGCGATTTAGGACCATCATGGTCCTCTTGTTTTTTAAATGACAAAGGTACACATTCACTTACATTCGAAAACTTACACATTTGTTTATTCTTTTGTCACAGTTTAAGCCAAAAGTAAGTTGTTAAAGTTCTGTTCATTTGCATGTTAGCTTCTACACTTACCAATATCATGTTTTTTTCTAGTTATAGAAACATGCTTAAATGTATACTTTAAGGGTCATAATGATAATGTACCACTCTGGTTGTCTGTATGTCCATCTAGCATTCCATTAGAAAATTTGTGTTTGCAAAACTCTTACAGTTTTTATGCTCCCCGAAAAAATTACGAGGAGCATTATAGTCCGTCCGTCCACAGCCAGATCTCGGCAACCCTTGGACCAAATTCAATGAAACTTCACATGTGAACTCCCTGGGATAATTCCTAGAGACCTCTTAATCCGTTTCTTGATTTGAGGCTGCGTCATGGAAAATGGGGCCTTAATTTAAAAATTAGTTTTTCTCTTATTTCTCTTCATCTAATGGGCAGAATTTAATGAAATTTTGTGCTTATGTAATAAATAGGATGATCTAGACAATACTCTATAAATAATATGTGTACAAAAAATCTGTCATGGGAAAAGGGGGCTTAATGTATGATAGTTTTTATTTTGTGACAAAAACTTATTCCGGGAGCATAATCTGTCGACGATGGCTCTTGTTAATTCTATGTCCATGTGGTATGTATGTCTATATCTTGGTTAGACAACTACATTCATTTAACCCTTTCCCAAACAAGACCTGGTTTTGACGTCCCAAGAAGACATGATTTGGGAAAACATTGAGACAAAAGAAGAAACTGCTGAAAACCAGCAGTTTCTTCTTTTGTCTCAATATTTTCCATTCAATACTTTACACAAATTCTATCTTTTATAACTTCCATTTTGTCATTTTTGGCATTTTTGAAGTGGGTCACCCTAAAGTTTTGCCGTTTTGGAATGGGATAACAAATCATTTGGTCAGGTTTGATCTGATGATTTGATATGATCAGCAACGGATACCTAGCATAAACTACTTATAGGAACTATTGTTTACCTATTTTCCTTAACCCTTTCCCAAACAAGACCTGGTTTGGACATCCCTTACAGAAAAGGCTTGGGAAAACATTGAGACAAAAGAAGAAACTGCTTATAACCAGCAGACTATCCTTTTGTCTCAATATTTTCTGGGCTATATTTTACACAAATCCTGCCTTTGTTGACTTTCATTTTGATGTTTGCAGTGGATTTATAATTTGAAAAATTAAATTTTTGTTGTTTGGGAAAGGGTTAAAATAAATGCCATTTTTATGCCCCCGGTATCGAAAGATCATTGTTTTACTTGTGTCTGTGTGTCTCTCTGTCCCTCTGAAAACTTAGTATTGGCATGCCCCAAAAATTTAGACTTTTGGAAACTGACTGCAGACAACAAAATTGATATTGATAAACGTGTATGGATTGTATACAACACACCTTTGAAAATATTGAGGCAAAAGATGAAAATACTGATTATCAGCATATTCTGCTTTTGCCTGAATATTTTCACAAGCCTTTTCTCAGCCCCTGCAAAAAGTTCAGTTTAGTTCAAGAATTGTTCTAGAATGCCCTAGAACTTCCATTTGATAATTTAGAATGTTCTAGAACTAGAAATGCGTTTTTGAACTGTTTTCGCAGGGTTGTTAAGTACATCGAAACCAGGTTTTGTTTGGGAAAGGTTTAACATTAA
The DNA here is from genome assembly GCA_963680895.1 of Fragum sueziense. Lineage (NCBI taxonomy): Eukaryota > Metazoa > Mollusca > Bivalvia > Cardiida > Cardiidae > Fragum > Fragum sueziense. The sequence goes on from OY804609.1 coordinate 8,892,146, forward strand.
TTAATATCTTTTATTAACAATCAGTGATGAAGGGGCTAGGTAAATATATATAAGCCTGTATATAAGCCTGTATTTGGAAAATTGACGCTCTTTATGGCATTTAAGACAAATATGGATCAAGATCATCAGTCTGCATACAAGCAAAGTCTAATTACGATTGGTAACAATCCATTCTGTTTTCAAAAAGCTTCTTTATTTCTTGTCTCAACTCTAGGTGAGCTTCAACAACTATGACTAGGCTGCACTTTATTTAAGGTAGTCAACCCCTAATCATGAGATTCATGTGATGTCCGGCAGTGGAAAGTTCTGATTGTTTCTAGCTCATAGCAATGTCTGTATAGATTTGATATGGTACAAAGGTTTATGATTTTGAATGGAAATTGGGACATTGTGTGAGTCTCATTAGTGGACTACTTTAAGTGTAGACTAATCCACGGAGGATAATCACGTGATACAATAATTTCAGAAAATCGTCAATAACTTTGTTAATGTTGAATCGATTTGAATTTGGTTTGAAGCAGAGAATATGGACAGGCGTTGATTTTTAGAAAATCAACTGATAAAAAAGTTATTGAGGATAAACCAACATTTTGGTTTATCTGCAATAACTTTTTTATCAGTTGATTTTTCAAAAATCCAACGCGTCCAGCTTATTCCTGGTATTTTCCCACCTTCTCTGCTTCAAACCGAATTCAAATTGATCATATTAAAAAAGATATTAAAGATTATCGGAAATTCTGAGTCACGTGATTAGACACCATGTAATCTAGATCCATGGATGTTACAAATGCCATAACTGCAGTTTTCCAGATCCTGGCTGAATTAAGAATGCATGCCGTTTATACAGAGTTGTCTCACCATTAAATTATATAACATATACTCAGTTCTGTCTAACTGATGTTATTGCATTGTCATTGTTTTTCAGTACGAGGGGCGTTCAATTAAAAGTGGTACTAATGGTCCACCATACCTCAAGGTTCTATAAAACTAGTGGTGCTTGCGACTTTTTGACGGGAAAGTTACTGTCTATACTTGGTCAAAATTTGAGACAAATTCGTTGACTCTTTCAAAAAGTTACTGAACTTTTAAGTTGGTTCAGTCGTATACACTGGCTATTTCGCTGTGCGCAAAATGGAAAACGAACTGAAGTAGGATGCATGGGTCTACATTAAAGGTTGCATAGGCTTTGAAATATCTACATCACATGTATATAATGAACTATATCAGATTCGTAGACATTCGAACGTTGAATATGCGTCAGATTTTAGGAAGATAATGAAAATTAAATTTGGTAAAACTGGCTTGAATGATACCCCCTCTCAGGCAACCCGGGTAGAGCTAGTACCAAAGCAAATGTTGCTGTAGATTCCGACATGACCGAACAAGAGGTATGGTTCAATGTGCAAGAAATAGCAGATAAAGTTGGTTTTTCATCGGGGACATGTTATACGATTTTGACGAAAGGGTTGAAACACAGAAAGGTTTATGCCCATTGGGTCCCACACCTGCTGCCTATGGACTGAGAGCCACCCATGCAAAATATATTTTGAAATAATGCAATAAATGCAACAAATGTGGGCTTTCTTGGCTTTATACATATGATTGAACAATAATCTATTATTATGAGCACCAATGACGTGTTATAAGCAAGCAATGGCTGCGAAAATATCAGGTAAGGTCCGTAATAGCCAAAAAATTAAAAGCGCGGCAAAAGTTTTGTACGCGGTAATTTTTCATATGTAACGGATGTATTGTTCATATTACTGTTTCAAATAGTACAACTATAGCCGGTCATTCATACAAGAAATGTATGTCGGCCAAAGTAAAGAAATATCATGAAAAGAGTAGGTCTAGGACTGGCTAAAGAGGCATGTGCCAAATCCATGACAGCGGAGCTGTCCACAGGTGTCATCTTGTCCAAGACTTTCTGAAAGAGACACATGCTGCACAGCGTCTTCATCCACCCTTATAACCGGGCTTAAGCCCGTGTGGCTTTTTTGTGTTCCCCATGATGACGGAAAAAGCCTCTGGTCGTCGGTATAGGCCTTCATATTCCATATGAAGTGCAATTTTCCAGTGTCTGCGAGGTGTTCCAAAAGAGGCTCATTTTTTGACATATAAGTAATGAATCTCAAAACTTCAGAAGTGTGTGGGTGTCAAAGAGGATTACTTCGAAGGATTGAAGAAACTTAAAATTGAATTGCGACATAACTGTGGCTTATAGAACCCCAGTTCCAAAATTAATTGAACGTCCCTCGTATGAATTTAGACTTGATGTCCAGTGATACATGTACATGATCCAAGACACAATTTAAGTTTTCCATTGCTTTCTGTATTTGGGATTTAAAGTTGTCTCCCCATTTAGTTTTATAACATACACTTGGTTCTGTCTAACTCATGTTATTGTATTGTCATTGTTTTTCAACATGAATATAGGCTTGACATCTGTTGGTACATATACATGATCGTAGATGCAATTCAAGTTTTCAACTGTGTTCTGTTTTAGGAATGTACATAAAATGCTGTCTCCCTGCTAAATCATGCAATATCCACTTAGTTATGTCTAACTGATGTTATTACATTGTCATTGTTTTTCAGCATGAATTTAGGCTTGACATTGGCTGCTTAAGTGTAACAGAATTAACAAGGATAATCTGCATAACGTTGGTGGGAGGTCAAAACCTTGTTTCTACAGCTTGCCAAAGCTATTGGAGAACAACATGGTTCTTGATCATTCTGCATGTATACACAGACTGATCTGGATATATTATGGTCTCAAATGCCTTACAGGACCTTTTCCAGGTTCCAGCTAAAATCTCTGAAAAATTGTTTCTCGCTTCTTTATACTTAAGCTACACTAGTTATACCCCCCACCTACGAAGTAGAGGGGGGTATATTGGTTTCACCATGTCTGTCTGTCTGTCCGTCCGTCCGTCCGTCCGTCCATCCGTCCGTCCGTCCGTCCGTAGACTTTTTCGTTTCCGTGCTCTAAGTCATGAACCGGTTGACCTAGGATCATGAAACTTTACACAGTTGTTGCCCATGACCCAAGGAGGTGCCCTATTGTTTTGGGGTCACGAAGGTCAAAGGTCAAGGTCACAATCGGACTTTGTTTAAAATCTGTTTCCGTGCTCTAAGTCATGAACCGGTTGACCTAGAATCATGAAACTTTACACAGTTGTTGCCCATGACCCAAGGAGGTGCCCTATTGTTTTTGGGTCACAAAGGTCAAAGGTCAAGGTCGCAATCGGACTTTGTTTAAAATCCGTTTCCGTGCTCTAAGTCATGAACCGGTTGACCTAGAATCATGAAACTTTACACAGTTGTTGCCCTTGACCCAAGGAGGTGCCCTATTGTTTTTGGGTCACAAAGGTCAAAGGTCAAGGTCGCAATCGGACTTTGTTTAAAATCAGTTTCCGTGCTCTAAGTCATGAACCGGTTGACCTAGGATCATGAAACTTTACACAGTTGTTGCCCATGACCCAAGGAGGTGCCCTATTGTTTTTGGGTCACAAAGGTCAAAGGTCAAGGTCACAATCGGACTTTGTTTAAAATCCGTTTCCGTGCTCTAAGTCATGAACCGGTTGACCTAGGATCATGAAACTTTACACTGTTGTTGCCCATGACCCAAGTAGGTGCCCTATTGTTTTTGGGTCACAAAGGTCAAAGGTCAAGGTCACAATCGGACTTTGTTTAAAATCCGTTTCCGTGCTCTAAGTCATGAACCGGTTGACCTAGGATCATGAAACTTTACACAGTTGTTTCCCATGACCCAAGAAGGTGCCTTATTGTTTTTGGATCACAAAGGTCAAAGGTCAAGGTCACAATCGGACTTGGTTTAAAATCCGTTTCCGTGCTCTAAGTCATGAACTGGTTGACCTAGGATCATGAAACTTTACACAGTTGTTGCCCATGAGGCAAGGAGGTGCCCTATTGTTTTTGGGTCACAAAGGTCAAAGGTCAAGGTCACAATTGGACTTTGTTTAAAATCCGTTTCCGTGCTCTAAGTCATGAACCTGTTGACCTAGGATCATGAAACTTTACACAGTTGTTGCCCATGACCCAAGGAGGTGCCCTATTGTTTTTGGGTTGCGAAGGTCAAAAGTCAAGGTCACAATCAGACTTTGTTTAAAATCTGTTTCCGTGCTCTAACTCATGAACCGGTTGACCTAGGATCATGAAACTTTACACAGTTGTTGCCCATTACCCAAGGAGGTGCCCTATTGTTTTTGGGTCACGAAGGTCAAAGGTCAAGGTCACAATCGGACTTTGTTTAAAATCCGTGTCCATGCTCCAACTAAAGAACCTTTTGACCTATAGCACTTTTTTCAGTGACAAGGCGCTAGTGGGGGGTATTTGTCCGCTTTGCGACAGTTCTAGTTGTGTTCTATTTGCACAAAAAATAATGAAGTGCATTATAACATGCATTTGCATTTTTGTTACCTCCTGTTGAATATGCATAGTTTTGTTGATGTTTGTTGTTCCAAGTTTAGTATTATAATTAGCTTAACCCATTACCGAACAGTAAATTTTAGGCTAGTCCAAATTCAAAGATGATGCAGATGACAATTTCAAGTGCATGAAATTTTGCATTTGTTGGTCTTTGTCACAAGCAATTTCTTCATTTTCAACTATGTTTTCCAAAGCCATTACCTTGTGGGGAGTCAAAAGGAGTCACTGTATGGTAATGGGTTAATTATGGAAAAGGGTTCTTATTGAATTAGATCAGCCTGTATCAAACTGACTGGTTGATTTAGTACTGTGATGGTCTCAACTTCGTAAACCTTGTTCCTGCTTTAAGGTAGTCCACCCCTAATGAGATTCACATGATATATCCAAACTTTTAAGGTAGAATAATTCTAATGGATATTTACTATTGTCGTACATTTTCGACAAATGTCGACAATTTCCGTATCTATTTTAAGCAACAGTATTGCTAAATATAGCAACAGTATTGCTTAATATTACTTCCCTTTGTGAATGAAATTCCCCTAATACACCCGAATATCTTTTTCTGGTATGATTCTCCATTTAACAGCAATTTTTATGCCCCCGTATCGAGAGATCGGGGGCATATTGTTTTACTTGTGTCCGTCTGTCCGTCCGTCCGTCTGTCCGAAAACTTAACCTTGGCCTTTTCTCCAAAAGTATTTGACATACAAAGCTCAAATTTGGTATGCAACTTCCTCTCAATGATATCTATATGTTCCAAGCAATTTGACCATCCTCAAGGTCATCAGTGAACCCTTATCAACCCTTTACTCTATGAAAACTTAACATTTTAAATGGCCATTTCGGGGGCATAATGGTGTTTCACAAACACATCTTGTTGTGCAATGTCTTTAACATTTGCTAGTTGCTACGTATTCGAAATTATTTTGGCAACATTGTAAACATTCTTCAGTGGAAAGTTCCACTACCCAATGTTTATTATGTGGCCCAAATAATTCTGACGTCGCATGAATCTCATAAAAGGTTTACTACCTTAAAATGACTTATTCTTGATAATTCAGGCATCAGAAAAAATTTGTTGCTGTCAAAACATGCATAGTTGTGTGGGGCATAGCACTATCTTTGGCCAGAAATAAATCATAAGGCTAGCCCGGGTTCCTTTGGATACTTTCTGTTGCATGTAACTAATATTTAGAATAGATGCAGTAAACTTTGTCTTGTCTGTGTTGTCCTAAGTTTATTTCTTTAGTACAACGTGCTAAGTCATAGTCTGAAATAAATAGTTAAAAAAGAGATCAAGTTTCACCACAATGTTTTGAATCTTTTTGGCTCTAGCCCTATAGATTCAAACTGGTTCATATTAAGTTTTGTCCTAAAAGAAAAACACAATGTTTACCTAGCTATCTTAAATTTTACTGACAAAATGTGATAAAAGAGGACTTGTTTTGTGCATTCATGAAGCTACCGGTAATTGATTAGTTTTATCATCAGCTATATTCGAAAATGGTGTAAATACAGCTTAAGTAAGCTGTCATTAACACATTTTAGAATGTTACTGACATTTTATGTTATTTATATGTCAGCGACCAATATATGTGCATGTTTTGTAAGTGCTTTGTCTTGTCTTTTAGTCAGTTTTAGCCCTGTGTTCACTGTGTTGTCATTAATATTCTATATCAGCTTGAATAGACTTTAGGCATACATTATCATTCTAAGTGCAACACTGTTGGGAGTTGCAGGCATAGTCCTGACATGTTGCAGTTTTTGAATGATTTCAAACTTTATGCAATGCATTCCCCTGATGTTTAGCTGTGCTGGCGATGTTTGGAATTCAGATCAATTCATGCATTCTACAGTATTTTGTCTAATTATACCCCCACAACGAAGTTATTATACCCCCCACAACGAAGTTATGGGGGGGGTATACTGGAATCAGGTTGTCTGTCCGTCCGTCTGTCCATCCGTCCGTGGACATAATTTTGTGTCCTCTTCTCCTCCCACAGTTTTTGACCAATTTTGCTGAAATTTTATCAGGTTGTTTCCTATCATATGAAGTTGTACACCTGCAATTTTCATCTTGATCCAGTCATTAGTTTTAGAGTTATGCCACTTTGAAATTTTTAAGGGGGGGGGGGGAAGTAGTCAAAATTTAAAATTTTGTTTCCATGCTCTAACTCGAGAACCATTTGACCTATGATCATTAAACTTTACACAGTTGCTGCCCATGACCCAAGGAGGTGCCCTATTGTTTTTTGGTTCACCAAGGTCAAAGGTCAAGGTCACAATTGGACTTTGTTTAAAATCTGTTTCCGCGCTCTAAGTCAAGAACCTTTTGACCTATAGCACTTTTTCAGTGACAAGGCCCTAGTGGGGGGTATTCGTCCGCTTTGCGACAGTTCTAGTTTCTCACAAGGCTCAATATTGGGCATTGTATAGCTGTTTATTTTGAAATATACTTATGTTACCTTGATTCGAAAAAGTCTTACAACTTTGATTAATTCTCTTGATTCTTCTTCCTGGAAACTGCACCAGAACATGTCCATTGTGTGGGCCAGTGAAAAGACAAAGTGAAACTTCAGTTTTTTTAGACAAAACTCAGAACTTCTTGCTTGCATGGCTAACGCTCCACCTCTCAACAATGGACAGTTTCTTTTGTTTGGTTTCCATGCATAGGAACATTTGACATGATCTCAAAAAACTGAAATGTAATGGTTATATCATAGTTTGCATTTTTCCAGTACTTTATTATTGATGATCTTGGATTATGTAGTGTAAAATACAATGTACAATGTATTTATTTTTTCAACAAAGGAAAGGTTCAAAACAGTGTGATAAGAATCAAATGTTGGCTTTTCAGTTACATCTGACATGCACTGAGAAGAGATCTTCTTCAATGACCTGAGAATATCCAATACAAATATCCTGATATATATGGATTTCCATGACAAACGCATGATTCTTAACTAAAATATGAAATCATCAAGCACTTTTAATTGTTTTTAGCTCGACTTTTCGAAGAAAATGAGAGCTTATACTGTCACCCGGGCGTCGGCGTTGGCGTTGGCGTCGGCGTCGGCGTTGGCGTTGCAACCAAGGTTAAAGTTTTTTCAAACATCAATAACTTCCATACTATCAAAGGGATTCAACCCAAACTTGGTATACTTATTTACCATCACACCCTCTACCTTACTATCAGGGCCCATGACCCTGGGACCACTCTATTTGGAGTTATGCCCCCTTTATACTAAGCAACTTAGAAAGTCGAGCGTGCTGTCTTCGGACAGCTCTTGTTAGAATCTTGTAAGCGTATATTTGATGGCAAATGTTAATGTAAGGCTAACAATATCAGATTTTAATCAAACTGGTATAAAAAAAACAAGATGAGAGGAAATCCTATGCCAATATAACGTATGGTACATGTATGTCAGATCTACAGTAAAGAGGGCCTAAAGGCATAGTAAATTTATTATTTCTAATTCAAACCCTATGTTGTGGGTGCTCATTTGAATCGTCTCATGGAGAGGATTCAAATGAGCACCCACAACATAGGGTTTGATGAACCATAAATGAAATATTGCATTTTGAAAAGCCAGTAGACCCCCATATTATTATGTAGCACTGGTATTTTATTCTATTTTAGTTGTGATTACACAAGTGCCCCAGCTAAAGAAGTGATAAGAATGGAACAGGATATTTTTGTGCCGTTAGCTGCGTCAGGAAAACTCTATGTCTATCATACTAACAGATTCTGGAGTCAAATTAAATCTGCTGGGTAGGTACCACTTTAACCCATTGCCACACATTCATGCTTTTTGACGCCCCACAAGATAAAGGTTTTGGAAAACATTGTGGTACATGAATGGGTTACACAAGTGCCCGAGCTGAAGAAGTGATCAGAATGGAGCAGGATATTTTTGTGCCATTAGCTGCGTCGGGAAAACTATACGTCTACCATACAAACAGGTTCTGGAGTCAGATCAAATCTGCTGGGTAGGTAACACTATAATTTTAGAATTCTATCATATTTCAGGGGTTTCAATAACTTATGGGCCACAGGGGACACAAGGCAAAGTAGGCGGGGGATTTTCTATACTTCCCCTTCGAACCTCATGAATGCAATATCCCTGGCCCCTGTCTCATAATGAAACCACTTAATATTTTATAGTGTATTTTAACATCTTTTTCATGAATGGAGGTCTTGATGTTTTTATGCCCCCGTATCGAGAGATCGGGGGCATATTGTTTTACCAAGTTTGTCTGTCTGTCTGTCCATCCGTCTGTCCGTCTGTCTGTCAGAAAACTTAACCTTTGCCTTTTCTCCAAAAGTATTTGACATACAAAGCTCAAATTTGGTATGCAACTTCCTTTCAATGATATCTATCTGTTCCATGCAATTTGATCTTCCTCAAGGTCATCCCTTAACCCTTATCAACCCTTTACTCTACAAAAACTTTTACTCGGAAAACTTAACCTTTGCCTTTTCTCAAAAAGTATTTGACATACAAAGCTCAAATTTGGTATGCAACTTCCTTTCAATTATATCTATCTGTTCCATGCAATATGACCTTCCTCAAGGTCATCCCTTAACCCTTAATAACCCTTTACTGCATGAAATTTTAACATTTTAGAAAAATGGCCATTTCGGGGCATTTGTGTACCACAAACACATCTTGTTTTATAATGAAAATCTGATTCTTTAGAATTTTTCTTACATCTAAAAATCATGTTTCATTGAATCGCTACACAAAATAAACGCACTTCATTTAACTCTTTCGCTGCCAAATTTCCTGGAATTGTGCTATTTCCAGTGCCATTTTTTTTTTAAATTTCATAACAGGGCTTATCAGTTTATAACAAAGTAAAATTATTATTTGATGAATTTTAACCTGAAACCCTCAGGAATGATTGCACATAAACGATTTTCTTGAATAGCATACTTTTTATCAGGCAGTTTGATCAGATGACCCTGACCTTGACCTTGAATGACCTAATTAAGCTATTGTTTTGAAGTCGCCAAAAGGCGACATTGGCAGTCTCGTAATAGGTCGCCAAAAGGCGACATTGGCAGCGAAAGAGTTAAATAGTTGAATCAAAGTCAAATATATGTTTATTACAGAGCAGCAATCTATGCCAATCGACATTATCTAGACCTATATAGAGATAACCACCCAGAAAGGTTGGCCAAAAGTCAGAAAGGAGGACCCAAAATAGTTGGGGACGTCTTCATACACTCTTCTGCTCAAGTTCATGAAACTGCTGTGGTAAGAGGAAAAATTTCCTTGAAATTAATTTAATGCTTTCCCAAACGGGTACAATTTGGATAGCTGCAGTTTGAAAGATGTTTCAGACAACATATTTGATGCTAAAAAAGATAGAATTTGTGTACAATATAAAATGATGAATATTGAGGCAAAAGAAGAAAATCGTCTGTGTAAATGCAAAACCTCGTATGTTGGTTTGTGCGATTTTCAAAGTACAAACTTGAGTGCCCAGTTAAGACAATTCTTGCAGGTTTTGGAATATTTTTACTGATCGGTATTAATGACACATTATTTGTGAACAATATGTCCAAATTTCAAGGAAAACATTTCACTTTAGGAAACGTTATTACACTCTTTTCCATCCCCTTTAAAATTATCCAAAATCGAGATACAAGGTTTTGCATTTACAAGGACAAAATGCTGATTTCAGCATTATCTTCTTTTGTCTCGATGTTTTCCCATGCCTATCATTTTAGGACGTTAATTAAAGCCAGGTCTTGTTTGGGAAAGGGTTAATTAAGGATTATCAAAATCCTTTATCATTATACCCCCCACCTACGAAGTAGAGGGGGGTATATTGGTTTCACCATGTCTGTCTGTCTGTCAGTCCGTCCGTCCGTCCGTCCGTCCGTCCAGTCGTCCGTCCGTAGACTTTTTCGTTTCCGTGCTCTAACTCAAGAACGGTTTGACCTAGGATCATGAAACTTTACACAGTTGTTGCCCTTGACCCAAGGAGGTGCCCTATTGTTTTTGGGTCACCAAGGTCAAAGGCCAAGGTCACAATCGGACTTTGTTTAAAATCCGTTTCCGTGCTCTAAGTCAAGAACGGTTTGACCTAGGATCATGAAACTTTACGCAGTTGTTGCCCATGACCCAAGGAGGTGCCCTATTGTTTTTGGGTCACCAAGGTCAAAGGTCAAGGTCACAATCGGACTTTGTTTAAAATCCGTTTCCGTGCTCTAAGTCAAGAACCGGTTGACCTAGGATCATGAAACTTTACGCAATTGTTGCCCATGACCCAAGGAGGTGCCCTATTGTTTTTGGGTCACCAAGGTCAAAGGTCAAGGTCACAATCGGACTTTGTTTAAAATCCGTTTCCGTGCTCTAAGTCAAGAACCGGTTGACCTAGGATCATGAAACTTTACACAGTTGTTGCCCATGACCCAAGGAGGTGCCCTATCGTTTTTGGGTCACCAAGGTCAAAGGTCAAGGTCACAATCGGACTTTGTTTAAAATCTGTTTCTGTGCTTTAAGTCAAGAACCAGTTGACCTAGGATCATGAAACTTTACGCAGTTGTTGCCCATGACCCAAGGAGGTGCCTTATTGTTTTTGGGTCACCAAGGTCAAAGGTCAAGGTCACAATCGGACTTTGTTTAAAATCCGTTTCCGTGCTCTAAGTCAAGAACCGGTTGACCTAGGATCATGAAACTTTACGCAATTGTTGCCCATGACTCACGGAGGTGCCCTATTGTTTTTGGGTCACCAAGGTCAAAGGTCAAGGTCACAATCCGACTTTGTTTAAAATCCGTTTAAGTCAAGAACCGGTTGACCTACAGCACTTTTTTAGTGACAAGGCGCTAGTGGGGGGTATTTGTCCGCTTTGCGACAGTTCTAGTTATTTTTATGTTTGCGAGTGTTCTTTAAGGCTAGCAAGCACTGGCATATTGTGTTATATCTTTGAAATATAAAGTAATATGTTTAATTGAGCACATATCATAATGACATGAAAGTATTTCAAAGATTGACATTTATACTCAAAATTGATATTTGAAGATCAATTTTGCCTTATAAAATATTTTTGATGAAGAAAAAATTTATGCCCTAACATTCATAGATTGGTGTATTGACACTGTCCGTCTGTGTCTGTTTGTCTGTCCACAAGAGATTTATTTTGAAAATTGCCATTACATTGGTTTGACATTCATTGGTCAAACACTTTTTGTTCTCGTATGAATTCATACACCTTGTAGTTCTATAGTTGTACCATGATTCTATATATTTCTATTACAGCTAGGTCCAAATGTAACAATAGGTAAAAATTGTGTGGTGGGGGAAGGTGTTCGTGTTAGGGAGTCAGTCGTTTTAGAGGGAGCAGTATTACAGGTTTGTGCAGATTAATTATTTGTTTGATTTCTTAATGCCTCCCCACATGTGAAAAAATTGTGGAATATTGGTTTCACCATGTCTAGAAGGCACACCAAACGATCCCAATCCAAACAAACTTTTTCTTCTTATTTGGCTTGCTAGGACACCTGTGTTTTACAAACATCTCTTGTTTGTTTATTTACAGGATCATTGCTGTATACTGTACAGTATTATAGGTTGGAACAGTCAAATTGGTGTGTGGACTCGGATTGAAGGCACACCTAACGATCCCAATCCAAACAAACCTTTTTCTTCTTATTTAGCTTACTAGGAGACCTGTGTTTTACAAACATCTCTTGTTTGTTTATTTACAGGATCATTGCTGTATACTGTACAGTATTATAGGTTGGAACAGCCAAGTTGGAGTGTGGACTCGGATTGAAGGCACACCAAACGATCCCAATCCAAATAAACCATTCGCTAAACTAGAGGCTATTCCTACATTCACTAACGAGGGAAAACTTAATCCATCTATAACTGTCATAGGTTAGTAAATAAAATATGTTGTCTTCACTTGTCGAAACCTAGAGAGTATCTTCAGTCTACTTTGTAAAGTAAAAAAATTTGCTTTACAAGTATGGAATCTATGAAGTCATGGTCATATTCCATTGACTTTCCATATTACCTTCTTTGATGCATCACATTTTCCAGATTTGGATAAAATTACTTTGTATTTCATTGGTGCTGACATATTGAAAATAGTTCCAAGTAATATTACCTGTCATGCCATAATAAGAATTTTTATACGCCCGTCGAAGACTGGACATATTATGGGATCACCCGTGACGTCTGGCGTCCGGGCGTCCGGCGGCGTCCACTTCTTTGTCCGGAGCATAACTCTGTCACCTTAAGTCAGATTGACTTTAAACATGGCAGTTATATTCTTCTCATCATTACGGAGTGCAGTGCACAAGAACCATAACTCTACCTGGCTTATTTTTTGAGTTATTGCCCTGTGTAGTTTTTCATACTTGAATCTTGTCCGGAGTATATCTCTAAAAGTATAATAGCTAGGATCATGAAACTTCATGGGTGTATAGATCTCACCAAGGGGGAGTGCAGTGCACAAGAACCATAACTCTACCTAGCTTATTTTTTGAGTTATTGCCCTTTGTTGTTTTTCATACTTGAATCTTGTCCGTAGTATATCTCTAAAAGTATAATAGCTAGGATCATGAAACTTCATGGGTGCATAGATTTTATCAAGGGGGAGTGCAGTGCACAAGAACCATAACTCTACCTGGCTTATTTTTTGAGTTATTGCCCTTTGTTGTTTTTCATACTTGAATCTTGTCCGGAGTATATCTCTAAAAGTATAATTGCTAGGATCATGAAACTTCATGGGTGTATAGATCTCACCAGGGGGAGTGCAGTGCACAAGAACCATAACTCTACCTGGCCTATTTTTTTAGTTATTGCCCTTTGTTGTTTTCATACTTGAATCTTGTCCGGAGTATATCTCTAAAAGTATAATAGCTAGGATCATGAAACTTCATGGGTCTCATCAAAGGGGAGTGCAGTGCATAAGAACCATAATTCTACCTGGCCTATTTTTTGAGTTATTGCCCTTTGTTATTTTTCATACTTCATTTTTGTCCAGGGCATATCTCGAAAAGTATAATAGCTAGGACCATTAAACTTTTACCAACCTGCTCCCCCTGTCGAAATAAAGCAGTGTTAAGGGCGTATTTTGTGACAGTTTGACACCTTGTTTGTTATTCTCAAGCTAACTTTGAACTATCGTAAGATAATGAATAACTAATATGGTTTTCAACCCTATTCAAAAATCCCATTCAATAATGGGATTTTATGTGCATAATTCATCATTTTGTGGTTCTATGCCATTTTAAGGAGAATGTTATGAGTCGCATTCAAAAATATAGTAGCTGCAGGTTATTCAAGCTGTATTTACGACACAAAATTGAACGTGATTATACCCCATATATATAGAAACCAATTGATCCGTCTGTCTGTCTACATGTCTGCCCACATTTCTCCAGAGTACAACTCCCCAATGACTGGATGGATTTTGAATAACCAATATTACATGGACATTTTTCTGAAGCAATTTCTTCACTTGCTGAGGCCAACTGAGGGAATTAATTTGGCTTCGAATTTGTGACCCTTGGGGGCAGGGTCATTTTGCTGCTCCATGACAGTTCTTGTCAATGACATGTTCTTTACGTGTGTTTCTTTATTCTGCAGGATCTGATGTTCAAGTGCCTTCAGAAGTAATCATTCTGAACTCCATTGTGTTACCAAATAAGGAACTGAACGGAAGCTATAAAAACCAAATTATATTATGATCTAGGACATTATTCTCATCGTGACTGAATTAATTCATTACCAGATGGCAGTGATAGGCCAAGCAAATTTCGGGTTCTTCTTCATCTCGCTCTGTAGTGCTTTATTAGTCCCCTACCGGTGTTCACACCGGAGGGGACTATAGGTTTGCCCTCCGTCTGTCCGTCCGTCTGTCTGTCTGTCCGTCCGTCTGTCCGCCCGGCTGTCCGCTCAAATCTGGATCCCGCGATAACTTAATAACTAAGCAAGCGTTTTTGATGAAAGTTGGTATATGACTAGATGGCAATGTGTAGATTATGCACATCATTTTATTTTTGTTTTTCGACTTAAATTGAGGTTGCTATGGTTTCAGAAATAGTGAAAATATGGCCAAAAATGGGATCCTGCGATAAGATAATAACTAAGCAAGCTAGTTTGATGAGACTTGGTATATGACTATATGGCAATGTGTAGATTATGCACATAATTTTATTTTTGTTTTTAGACTAAAATTGTTGTTGCTATGGTTACGGAAATAGTGAAAATATGGCAAAAAATATTGGATCCTGCGATAAGTTAATAAGTAAGCAAGCTAATTTGATGAGACTTGGTATATGACTAGATGGCAATGTGTAGATTATGCACATCATTTTATCTTTGTTCTTTGACGAAAAGTGTGGTTGCTATGGTAGCGGAAATAGTGAAAATATGGCAAAAATGGATCCTGCAATAACTTAATAACTAAGCAGGCTAACTTGATGAAACCAGTAACTTTATTCAAGTCATTTGAATTATATTTCCGAAATTTTGGGCATAACATTTCATATGTTTGACAATTATTTTGATGACTTGTTCATCTTAATCTATTATTGATTACCATATTGAGTCAATGTGAAGCCGGTAGGGGACTTTATGTGTTGCATACAACACCAGATACTTGTTGTAAACAAATGTTATCTTTATCAACTTGCATTGTGTGGTCTGCAGCAGCTTTCAAATTTGAACAGTTCGATGTTTTGCCCTTAGGGAAAGGGTTAATATAACCCATTACCACACTATGACGCTTTTTGATGTCCATCAAGATTAAGGCCTATGATAACATTGTGGAAAATGAAGAAATTGCTTGTGACAAGCAATTTCATCATTTCCCACAATGTTTTCTACTTAAAAGTCGTGAAATATCTAAATTTCATCACATTAAAAATAATGTGTTCAACTTGAATTTTGACAGGTCTTAAAATTGTGCCATCTGGTAAAGGGTTAAGCTTACACATATATACTGGGTAAAACCACTAAACCAGGGTGATTTTACAAGGGCAATAACTCTTACAAACCTTCAAGTATAATTATGTGCCTTTGTCCAATTAGTGATATTGTCACTCCTTTCCAGAAAATGAAGCCGCGGCCGTAGCGCAGTTGGTAGCGCATCTGCCTCTCACTCTAGAGGTCCTGGGTTTGATACCCGGCCGTGGAAAATACCCTTTCTGACAAAAATGTCACCCACTAATGGTTTGATATCATTAACCAAAGTGGGCGAGCAGCTGGAGGCTCGGTTAGGGTGTTGTGGTAGTACTGGGATTGGAAACAACAGGAATCCATGGTTAGGTGCTCCAGCGGCCCTGATATGACCCTGGCAGTTGAAAACGGCATAAAAATAAAACCAAAATAAACAATTCAGCAAATGAAAAGTTGAATCCTGCTGTCCATTGACAACTCTTGTCTATGCTTTGTAACATTTCTTGGGTGACAGTATTTCTGTTTAATCCATTCCCACACGGTGACGCTTTTTGACACCCCTGAAGAAAAAGGCATGGGAAAACATTATGGAAAATGATGAAATGGCTTGTAACAAGCAATTTCTTCATATTCCACAATGATTTCTAACTCAAAATGGAAACATTTTTTTTTTTCAATTTTATAAACTTGAAATTGTCGTTTGCAACACCTCTCAAATTGGAACAATCCAAAATTTTGCCATCTGAGAATGGATTATGACTGTTCCAATTTGAAAGCTTATCAGCTTGAGAAAACATTGAGGCAAGAAGAAGAAAATGTTGATAATCAGCTTTCTAGATTGGAATATTCTATTAGTTTTGTCATTTGGGAGAGTGTTAAAGAGAGGACTGGTGGAAGAGAAGAAATATTGGTAATTATTATTTTCAAATTAATTTATTATGTTTCATAGAAATTGTGAATTGGGATATTAAATTATTTACTTCTTTGTATTTTCTCTTTGTGTTTTGTCAAGTCTTGATTAATTATTACGCAATTATTATTAATTGTAATATTAAATCAAACCCTTACCTTAATACCATTACTACCACACTCTTACCATCACACGATTACATTGATACCATTACCTTAAAACCATTACCTTACAGCCTTTACTGCACACCCTTACCACTCTGTTACCTTAACACCATTACCATCCATCACACCCTTATCTTAACACCCTCACAATTACACCATTACCATCAAACCATTATCTTGACACCATGGCCTTCACACAATTACCTTCACAGCCTTTACAACACACCTATACCATACAACCTTTACCTTTACACCATTACCTTCACAGCCTTTACGGCACACCTTTACCATCAAACCTTTACCTTAACACCATTACCATCCATCACACCTTACCATCACACTCTTTCCATTACCTTCTCACCATTATCACACCCTTACATTCACACCATTACATCACACATTTAAAATCACACCTCACTATCTTCATATCATTACCTTCACACCATTACAATCACACCATTACCTTCACACCATTACCTTCACACCCTGACCTTCGCATCCTTACCATTACCTTCTCACTGTAACCGTCACACCATTACCATAACACCATTACCATATCACCGTTACCATTACCTTCACATAATTACCTTTACACCCTCACATTCACACCATTGCCTTCACACCACTACCTTCACATCATTACCCCTACGCCAATGGCGCAGTTGGTAGTGCATCTGCCTCATTCGGGATATTGAGAACCTGTGTGGGGGAGCAGCTGGAGGCTCGGTAAGAGTGTTGTGGTAGTACAGGTATGAGAAACAACAGGAATCCATGGTTAGGTGATCCAGCCGCCGGGACCAGAATGTGCAAAGTTATCTGCCCTTGAATGTCAAAAGATGCTGTTTTTAACGCTGTTTACACTCTAGCATCTACAATTTTTGATTAATCAAGACAAAACTTGGACTAATGTTGGAGACCATAAGATCTCAGATGAGTTCAATTTTCAGTCTGATCTGATTAGAAAGACGGGAGTTACATGCCCTTGAATTTGACGAAATTGTCATTTTCGGCTGTTTTCGACCTTGCTTACACTCTAGAATCTACAATTATTAATCAATTAAGAAAAAACTTTGACACGATGTTTGAGACCATAAGATCTCGGAAGAGTTTGATTTTCTCAACGTTATGGACCATAAGTTCGTTTTCAGTCTTAAAGTAATGAATATTAATTGAATTGAACAGAAGTGTTGCTCATATCATTTTGGTTCAGGTGAGCGATATAGGACCATCATGGTCCTCTTGTTTGAAATTATATTCAACCTTGATATTTGTTCACAAAAACACGTAGATTTTGTATTTTGCCACCACATTATCTTTTGTTTAGGTCTAAGGGAAGTAAATCTGTTTGTCGTGACACAGGACAAAAGTATAGGGAAGATCCCAGTGCATAATTTAGGTCTAAGGGAAGTAAGTGTGTTTGCCCAATATTTGACATCTTGTATAGGGAAGGTCCAATGAATAATTACGATCGAGGTGATCTGTGATTGGACAATTCTTTTTACTGGAATTGAACATGATTTATTCATTTGTGAGTGATTATATTCTATTTTCAAGTTAAAAGCAAAAAAATCAATGATTTTGAATCATTTTGGCAATTTCTGAGCCATTTTAAAAGATGGGCATTATACTCTGAAATGCTTCTGAGACTAGCTTCGCAGCTAGGGTGATCTCAAAAATGGTGTCAAAGGTCATAGAGAAAAGGATTCATGCCATACTAAAATTCATTTTTTCGGGTGTATGAATGGATGTTCTAGAATTTAAGGTATGTCGGATCATTGCTGCAAACTCATGGACTGAGTTATAAGCCAAAATGTTATAATGATCGCCCATGTAAAACTATTTACTTTCCTTAGACCTTTAGGTAAAGGTGACCCATGATTGGATATTTTTTTACTGGTATTGAACATTATTTATTTGCAACTAAATCTATTCTTTTTTTACCTTTGAAAGCCAAACAAGAATGATTTTGAATCATTTTGGTTAAATTTTTGCCCCTTTTGTTGATTGGTATCTTTCTCTGTGACACTAGCTCCACAGAAATTCGGAGGGGGTTTAGGGGGGTGTTCAAACGAACCCCCCTCTGTAGTCCGATAATTTCATTTTCATACTGAAACTCAGTCAAAATTGTGTAATACTAGAAAAACGAACCCCCCTATTCGCATATATCCTAGCCCCCCTAACAGAAATCCTGGATCCGCCGCTGAATTGTCGCCTATGTAAAACTATTTGCTTTCCCTACACCTATAACTCGCTTATTTCTCTGTCTAGACTATCAAGTTTGGTATCAAAATGAAGCTTATACACCAAACTTTATTTTTCAGTTACATATAGCTTATTTGCATATGCATGGTTTGGCTTCTGTAACCAAAAAGGGCGTTGAAAAGCATTTTTGTGTCCAACTGCGGAGGAGTGACACCATGTTGAGGAACAACAACAACAACAACAGGAAGAAGCTGAATCGAAGCCTCGTTTTCAGTTTGTTTACAAATGGCGGATAAAGAGAAGGAAACAGAAACTTCCTCAAAGGAAATGGAATCAAAAGGCAGTTTAGAAAGCTTTGTTACTGAAGCCTATCAACGACAAAAGGTGATTTCTTAACCCATTCCCACACAGTGACTCTTTGAAGATAATGGCTTAGGAAAACAATTTGGAAAATGAAGAAATTGCTTGTGACAAGCAATTTCTTCATTTCCCACAACGTTTTCTACCACTAAGATGAAAATTTTTTGAATTTTTTTCACTTGAAATTGTCGTCTGCGACATCTTTAAATTTGGACCAGTCTATAATTTAGCTTAATCTAACACTCACAATATTTTTAAAACTTGCCACTCTATCTATCTATCTTCTGATACTGCCTACGCCCTCGCGAGCATTTTTGGCAGGCACTGCGCGTCAGGGTTAAGAAAAAGTAAAAGTACTAAAGTAGAAAGAAAAGATAAGATGGTTAAAAAGATCGAATTTGAAGGAGAGATAAAAACAACTGTCTAGGTTTGATCTGTACATAGGTGCATAAAAATTTCTAAAAAGTTAAAAAGGTTAAAAGAATGCAGTGCTCTGCTTATGGTTTAAGGTGTTGCAGTCCCCCAACTGCTACCCTGAAGCTTTCAATGCTTGGAGAGGCTGCAACATTTGCAGGGAGGGCATTCCATTGGACAATAGCTAGGGGGTAAAAAGAATATTTATAGTAGTCCTTGCCAGTATGGATTTGGCGGAATGTCATGGAGTGGCAGTATCTAGAGACTCTTCGAGTGGGTTGGATATACTCTGGAAGGGGAACGGCTACAATGCAGTGTAGGATCTTGTAAAATAGACAGAGACGTGCAATTGACCTTCTGTGCTCGAGGGTCTGCCAGGACAATTTGGACATTATTGATGTGACACTAGTGGTCCTAGAGTGATCGTTTAAAGTCCAGCGTGCAGCACGTCTCTGGACCCTTTCGAGTTTATGTATATTGTCTTTGGTATGAGGGTCCCATACCGCGGAGGCATATTCAAGTTGGGGTCTGACAAGTGTTTGGTATGCTGCTTCTCTTATTTTGGGTGACTTCGTTTTGACGTTCCTTTTAATGAATCCCAGGGTCTTGCTAGCATTGGTAGTAATACGATCTATGTGAGCATTCCAACTGAGGTTGCTGGAGATATCAACCCCCAAGTACCTGGCGCCGGTGACCGTCTCCAGGACCTGTCCGTGCAGTATGTACTGTGTTTGGAGAGGAGTTCTGGAGGCAGTCACCCGAATCACCTGGCACTTGGACGGGTTGAACTCCATATCCCACTTAGTCTCCCATGTCTGTAGTTTGTCCAGGTCACTTTGCAGCTTGTCATTGTCCTGTATGCTGTCTAAAGTCATGTAAATGGCAGTGTCGTCTGCAAAGAGGCGCACCTGTGAGACGATGTCCTGGGGTAGATCATTTATATAGGCCAGGAACAGGATTGGTCCCAGAACAGATCCCTGGGGAACCCCGGATGTGACTGGGACAGAATCCGATTCCTCGCCGTCGATAACTACACTCTGACTGCGGTTACTAAGAAAGGCTTGGATCCAGCGTAGTGTGGTACTTCTAATTCCATATGAGTGCAACTTCTGGAGTAGTTTTGAATGATTGACCTTATCGAAAGCTTTTGAGAAATCCAGAAGTATTAGATCAGTCTGTTTGCCTTGACTAGTTTTACGAACAAGATCCTCAATGAGTGCAGTTAGTTGGGTCTCACAGGAGCGTCTCTCTCTAAATCCATGTTGCAGGTCGTACATTAGTCCATTGGAGTCTAGGTGTTTGACAATGTTGGAGGCTATTACATGTTCCATTACCTTACATAGGATACATGTAAGTGAGATGGGTCTGTAATTAGCAGCAACTGATTTATCTCCTTTTTTAAAAATTGGGGAGACGTTTGCTGAGTTCCAAATGGAGGGAACAGCACCAGACTGGAGGGAACGTTGGAAGAGAACTTTTAGCATTGGGGCTAGCTCTACGCTTGCTTCCCGTAGGACAATGGGTTTTATCTTGTCTGGGCCTGCTGCCTTTGCCGGTTTGAGATTTTGTAGAAGCTTAATTATTCCTGCTTCTGAGATCTCTATATCTGGCATCAATGGGGTATGGTTTCTTAGGTGTTCAGGAAGGGCATTTGACTCTAACCAATGACTAACAGTTTTTATTCCAGCACAGACGCGCGGTCGCGCACCTGCCAGTAATACCCGAAAGGGGAGTTAGGCAATATATATAGATAGATAGATAGCTGTTTGGTAAAGGGTTAATTAATTACTACGCTGGAGCGTCCAGTGGAGGCAAACTAGGTGTTGGTTATTGTTGAACATTAGAACTGGTAAGAGATATACCAGGAATCAACAGTAAGGTGCTCCAGTTGCTACAATATAGTCTTAGGTATAGGAGTTGAATGTGTTATGAAATCCTGTTTAAGTGGAGCTAGAACTGAGCTTGACAAGACTTAGTGTTGATACATACAAGTGGAATGGCATCGATTAAAATGAATAGTCAATGAACACATGAAAATATTCCATGTTTTCTCTTTTGATTATGATCCAATGCAGCTGAAATGATAATAAAAGCAATCATCGAGTATTAGAAAATATGATCTTACTTTTATTTATGCTGACGCTTACAGTTTGTAGGTGATGCTTCCTTTGCAGATGAACAATGTTTTAATTACATCTACTGTTTAACCCAACAATTGTTTGCCGATTATCACTGGGTGAACCAGTTACCGCGGAACCATAGACGACGCGGGGGTACTGAAGAGCTCTAGCTACCATGTGTTTATTAATTATTTCACTGTCAGAACAATAAATAAAAGGGGACGAAATCGAAAACATACATTTTAATTTGTTATTTTAAATCAGAACTCTATTTTGTGAGTACTCATGAATTGGCTTGATGAGACAATTCCATTATATATTCCAAAGAGTTACAGTACCAACAAGTTCACATAGGGTTTGATTAACCATTAATGAAATATTGTACTTTGAACACCCATGATCTCCTCTGATAATTAGCTCTGTTTAAGGTAGTCTACCCCTAATGAGATTTGCGTGACGTCAGAATTATTAGGACAACATCGAAAACATTCGACAGTGGAACTTTCCACTGTCGAATGCTTACTACCGCGTCCGATAAAATTTGGATTCGGAACGGCGACATTCGAAACAATCAGATGTTTTATCATATGAATATCAAAATGGCCACATTGCAGGTATTCTACCTTATATATATATTGTAGGATGAAGGAAGAATGGATGCAGAAGTGGGAGAAGAAAGAACAAATGAATTCTTTGCAAGAGCTTTATCAGAGAGTAGAAGGTAAGTTGAACTAAGTTCACATGGGGATGTAGGGATGGGGCGCATAACCGCCCCCTGACTTTGTAAAACAGTGGCTTATTTAGGATTTCAGCCCATAGACTACAAAATGCTTTGTGCACCTTTAGGCGTCATCCATAGAAACAGAAATTGACATTGTCGTGAAGGGTATCCCTTGAAATTGACAAGGGTATGTATCGTTTATATCCTTTGCAGACCAATATTGGATCCAGAATTTATGTGAGGTGGTTCGAATATATACAAATAGATGGTTCGTTTTCCTGTTATTACACAATTTTGACTGAATTTCTGTATGAAAATGAAATAATCAGGCTACAGAGGGGATTCGTTTGAAACTTCAACCCCCAACCCTCCCTGGATCTACCACTGCATTGTCACTGGGTAATGTTATAATGTTTTAACCCTTCCCCAAACAAGACTGGGTTTTGACATCCCTATTAGAAAAGCTTGAAAAAAAAAGTTTTGGAAAAAAGAAGAGATTACTGATAATTTTCATTTTCCCCATTTGCATCAACATTTTCCTCACAGATTCTGTCTCTATCATTACCTATATTTTGTTGTCTGCAGCAACTCTTGAATTAGGCTACCCTAAAACTTTGCCCTTTGTGAAAGGGTTAATACACTTTGTGAAAAAGGGATATTTGAGGTTTTAAAAAATAGGAAAAAAGATAAAGTAGCATTGTCAATTATATATCTTTCAGAATGAATTCAGAAGTGGAGAAATCAAACCAAAAGTTGGCGAAACTTCATGCAGAGTTTGGTCTTGATCTTGTCAATGAATGGCACTCGGAACACGCCTCGGAAGTGTTAAGTTCACATCAACAAGAACTAGTTAAACAAGCCCAGTATAGAGCTCCACCTGAAGCTACTGCGCAAGGCGATGTGTGATAGTGATAATGATTATTTACCAATGATTCAACCCTTTCCTAAATAACATCTTAGTCCTAATTAAGGTGTTGACATTCTTTGGAAAATTGTTTTGAAAAACATTGAAGGAAAGGAAGAAAATGCTGATAATCAGCATTTTCTCCTTTTCCCTCAATATTTTCTGTAATACAGGATACATATCGTCGGTGTGGAGTCAAAACCTTGTAACTCCAGCTTTTTCAAGCTGTAGTTACAAGGTTTAGACTCCCCACCAACGATATGTTCCATTTTATTTGCATCTATTTCTTTGTTCGCAGCTTTTTTGACATTTGACCAGTCGGAATTTTTTGTTGTTTGGGAAAGAGTTAACTTGTTTTTGGTGCTTTGTAAAGATATGTGATAGCCATAAGATTTTCATGTCTTAACCCTTTCCTAAACAAAACCTAGTTTTGACATCCCTGATAGAAATGGATTGCATAAACATTGAAGCAAAAGAAGAAAATGCTGATAATTGCAATATGAATGCCGCTGCAGACAATAAAAATCACATTGAAAAAGGGAAGATAGCTTAGAAAATATTGAGCCAAAAAGGAGAAAATGTGGGCATTTCGCATGAGCATCTTGATCTTTTGTCTCAATG
Organism: Fragum sueziense; assembly: GCA_963680895.1. Lineage (NCBI taxonomy): Eukaryota > Metazoa > Mollusca > Bivalvia > Cardiida > Cardiidae > Fragum > Fragum sueziense. Next base: position 8,915,940 of record OY804609.1, read on the forward strand.
TTTTCTCAAGCCTTTCCTATCTTAGACATAAAAACCAACTCTTGTTTGGGAAAAGGTTAAGGAATAGTTTTGCAAGTACAGATAAAATTGTTCTGTGGAGGGTTGAATTTCTTTATCTTCCTTTTATTTTTTCATGATTTAGTTTAGTCATTTTAACATTTTTAACTGAATAAAGTTTAAAAGCGAATTAGATCAACCTTTTTTTTTTCATAGAAATGTTTCCCAAAGAATACCTGCTGTTGGTTTCCCTGATATAATGCGCTTTAGAAAGCATTCAGCCAAAATAAAAGTAGAAAATGCTAATTCAATCACTGTATACCCCGCGCAAAAAATGTTTGGGGCAGTTCTATAGTACTGGCACTCGATCCCAATACAATGACCTACTTACATATTTATATAAGCATGTTATAATATTTATAGCATAAATGACCTATATATGAGCAGTATAGGATCAAGCACCAGTGGTCTATAGGAATCACCCTGCCTGTCTGTTCATCCGCCTTCCTGTCTGTCCATATTTCTCAAATTCTCAGGAATGCAAGTTTTCTATGCAACTCCTCTAAACGGCGGCACAGATTTCGCTGAAAATTTACATCAATGATCAATAGAACATGGACATTCGTATGAAGCAATTTCTTTGCTGTTCAAGGTCTTCCAAAGGAGGTACTTTGAATTTGAGACCCGCGCGGGGTACTATTAGTTCACTCTGTGACAGTTCTTGTTATTATCAGCATTTTTATACCTTTCTCTTTTCATACAGCAGTATATATCGTCGTTGTAAATGCAAAACCTCGTATCTCGTTTTTGGAAAATTTCAAAGGTGAGGGAAAAAGTGTAATAACTTTTCCCAAACTGAAAAAAAAAATACACAAAATTTGGTCAATAATTGATTTGTCATTAATTCTGATCAGGAAAAATATCTCAAAACCTGCAAGAATTGTCTAAACTGGGCACACAAGTTTGCACTTTGAAAATCGCAAGAATCGACATACGAGGTTTTGCATTTACACCGATGATATGCAAATGGCATATTAACCCATTACCAGACGGCAAAATTTTGGAGTGTTCTAATTTGAAAAGTATAATTTGCAGGCAAGCAGCAATTTCAAGATGGTGCACTTCTAAAAATCTTTTTCATTCTGGGATAGAAAGTATGGTGGAAAATAAAGAAACTGCATGGCACAAGCAATTTCTTCATTTTCCACAATGTTTTCCCAAGCATTTTTCTTAACCCATTACCACACAGTGACTCTTTTTGACTCCCAACAAGATCATGGCTTTGGAAAACATTGTGGGAAATGAAGAAATTGCTTGTGACAAGCAATTTCTTCATTTCCCACAATATTTTCTACACACAAAGACCAACAAATTTAGAAATTCATTCAGTTTTAATTGTCGTCTGCAACATCTTTCAGTTTGGAGGATTCTAAAATTTTGACGTTTTGTAATGAGTTAAGGGGGGTGCCAAAAAGAGTCATTGTGTAGTTATGGGTAAAGAAACATTGATTGTCTTATTTGTATTGTCTTTGAATTCAAACCAATCCAAAAATACAGTTGATACTTGTTATCTAGACATCAGACATCGTTGAAAATCCATTTAAGTCAAACAGAAGTGAAAGGATAGCCCCATTCTCACTAATGAATATCAAAAAGTTTAAACAAAATAATTTAGAAATAGATATGGCATTTGAAATTTAGTAGGAAAAGGATAGAAATTGCTCGTTTCGAGCAATTTCTTTCCTTTTCCTACTATATTCCAATTATATTCCAATGGACATGCTTGATGAGCAACAAAAATGGTCAAATGGACTTTTATTAGAAACTGAACAAAATCTGATGAGTCGAACTCCGGATATGTCAAGGTATTTTGACAGCCCCCTCTGACTTCAACACAAGAAGTGTCGACTGTATTTCATTTTGGAAAGCACACAACAGACAACCACTGTGAGGTGCAGATGTGGATTGGATGTAGAGGTAGAGCGCTGAACGTCATAACATGGTCTGATCCTGGACTAACCAGTCTTTTGGAAGAGACTTTAACCCATATTACAACAATGACACCCCAAGAGATAAAGGCTTTGGAAAACATGGTAGAAAATGAAGAAATTGCTTAACCCTTTCCCAAACAGCCAAATCTTGACTGTTCCAATTTGAAAGCTGCTGCAGATGTCAAAATTCGTATTGGTGTGATAGATTTTGGGGTACAAAATAGCATGGGAAACATTGGGGCAAAAGGAGAAAATGCTGGTTGTCAGCATTTTCTGCTTTTGTCTCAAAGTTTTCTCAAGCTTCTTCCAATGGTGACGTCAAAACCAGGTCTTGTTTGGGAAAGGGTTAAGACAAGCAACTTCTTCATTTCCCACAATTTTGTCTAACCAAAAAGACAAAAATATTAATAATTTCATTCACATGAAATTGTCGCCTGCGGCTTCTTTGAATTTGGACCGGTCTAAATTTTTTGACGTCTGATAAAATTAATAGTTAAAGCATCTCCATATGATATGGATTTATAAAATACCAGTCACCCCTTCACTTTAAGGTGCATTTTGTTTAACCTTTTCCCAAACAACGAAAGTTTAGGGTAATTTAATTTGAAAGCTGCTCAAGAAGATAAAATGGTAATTAGATCTAATAAAGAGAAGATTGGTCTTCAATACTATAGTACAGAAAAAATTGAGACAAAGGCAGAAAATGCTGATTTTCAGCATTTCTTCTTTTGCCTCAATGTTTTCTTAAGCTATTCTGTAAGGGACGTCAAAACCAGGTCTTGTTTGGGCAATGGTTATTCCTTATCAACCTATTCAATTTACTAAACTTTTCAATTAAGAAAAGGGAAATAACTAATTACAAGTTGTGAATGATTGAGTTATTTCCCTTATACCAGTGATGCCAATCTCAGAACAGAGGTTGAAGGGATTATACCACTCACCGTTAATCGTGGAATATTTCATAATTTCTCATCAATTGTGAATGAAATTGAAAATTTTGTATATAAAGGCATGGAAAATATTGAGAGAAAATGCTGATAATCAAGATTTTCTTTTTTATGCTCCCCGAAAAAATTTCCGTGTGTCCGTCCGTCCGTCCACGGCCAGATCTCAGCAACCCTTGGGCCAAATTCAATGAAACTTCACATGTGAACTCCCTTGGTCAATACCTAGAGACCTTTTTCTCCGTTTGTAAATTTAAGGCTGCGACATGGAAAAAGGGGCCATATTGTAAAAATATTTTTTCTCTTATTTCTCTTCGTCTAATGGGCAGAATTTCATGAAATTTTGTACTCATGTAATAAATAGGATGTTCTAGACCATGATCTATAAATAATGTGTGTACAAACAAGAGGCCCCTCTGGGCCTTATCGGTCACCTGAATCAAATGAGCAGAAACATTTAAGGAAAATGTTAAGTTAACAAAAAGCGCAACCCCCCAGCACCACCATTTCTTGACAGTCTTTTTTTCTCTTGTACAAACTTATTCAAAGACTCAAATACCAAAATGTGAATTCAATCCAACAGTAGAACATTTCTTAATATGTACCCTATTTACCCCCTTTTGGCACCTTTTGGGGCCCCAAAGGGAGATAACTCCATGATTTGTAAAAATCTGAAGCGGCTTCCCATTGGAATGCTTCCTGCCAAGTCTGGTAGAAATCTGTCCAATGGTTCTCAAAAAGAAGAAGAAAATGTTCAAAGTTAAGTAATAACGCGAAGCCCTCCCATCCCCCATCCACAGCAAGGCCATTTATTGACGAGTTTTTTTCTCTTGTACAAATTTTGTAGTCCTTGCCCTAAAGACTTTAACTTCCAAATGTGTATCCAATGCAACAGCCGGTTCATGAGTAGAAGATATTTTAAGATGTACCCAATTTACCCCCTTTTTGGCCGTTTATGGGACCCCAAAGGGAGATAACTTCATGATTTGTACAAAGTCTGAAGCAGCTTCCTATTAGGATGCTTTCTGCCAAGTTTGGTAGGAATCCAACCAATGGTTCTTAATAAGAAGTCGAAAATGTTAAGTTAACTAATACCGCAACCCCACTCCCATCCCCCATCCCCAGCACGGCCATTTCTGGGCGGATTTTTTTCTCTTGTACAAACTTTGTTGTCCTTGCCCTAAAGACTCTAAATACCAAATGTGAATCAAATCCAACAGCCGGTTCATGAGAAGAAGATTTTTTTAGATGTACCCTATTTAACCCCTTTTTGGCCCCTTATGGGGCCCCAAAGGGAAATAACTCCATGATTCGTACAAATCTGAAGCGGCTTCCCATGGGGATGCTCCCTGCCAAGTTTGGTTGTAATCCGTCCAATGGTTCTCAAGAAGAAGTCGAAAATGTTAAGTTAACTAATAACACGACCCCCCCTCCCATCCCCCATCCCAAGCACAACCATTTCTGGGCGGATTTTTTTCTCTTGTACAAACTTTGTTGTCCTTGCCCTAAAGACTCTAAATACCAAATGTAAATCAAATCCAACAGCCGGTTCATGAGAAGAAGATTTTTTAAGATGTACCCTATTTAACCCCTTTTTGGCCCCTTATGGAGCCCCAAAGGGAGATAACTCCATGATTCGTACAAATCTGAAGCGGCTTCCCATGGGGATGCTCCCTGCCAAGTTTGGTTGTAATCCGTCCAATGGTTCTCAAGAAGAAGTCGAAAATGTTAAAAGTTAACGGACGACGGACGACGGACGACGCACGACGCACGACGACGGACGAAACACGGTTGCAATAAGTCACCATGACCTTCGGTCAGGTGACCTAAAAAGCTGTCATGGGAAAAGGGGGCTTAATGTATGATAGTTTTTATTCTGTGACAAACACTTATTCCGGGAGCATAATCCGTCTATGACGGCTCTTGTATTTCATTGCTTTCTAAAGCCCTTTATTGATTAGAGGCCGCAGCGACGTAAATAGGCATGCAAACGCGACTGTGTGCTATATGAAATTCACTGAAATAGTGTTATAACCACAGTCCAGAACATCATTGAAGTCAATCTACCAAGTTTATCCTTGGGTTCTCCGACAGAGAAAACAGAGGAATTTGTACCACATCAACAACAACAACAATAGCGCATCATTCTCAGTCTCATGAGGTCCATGGCCGCAGCTTACATCCTTTTTGACATGTGTTTCCCACCAATGGTTATTCAACCCTCTCCCAAACGACAAAAATTTTAAGCAGGTCCAATTCAAAAGCTGCTGCAGACGACAAAAAGGATGTTAATAAAGACTGAAATCATGTGTGATATAGCTAAGAAAATATTAAGGCAAGAGGAGAAACTGCTGGTTATCAGCAGTTTCTTCTTTTGCCTCAATGTTTCCCATAGCCTATCATTTAAGGACATCAAATCCAGGTCTTGTTTGGGAAAGGGTTAATAAAGACTAAAATTGTGTGTCATATAGCTAAGAAAATATTTAGGCAAAAGGAGAAACTGCTGGTTATCAGAAGTTTCTTCTTTTGCCTCAATGTTTTCCCAAGCCCTTTCTACTATGGATGTCGAAACCAGGGTCCTGTTTCCTCAAACCATTTAAGACATGTTTTTGACTTACCAATGTCTCAAATTTCGCTTAAAACAACAATCGCATAACCCATGTATTTATAGATTGGCGATATGTGTTTCTTGTCCTAAACTTGTCGCAAGTCATCGGTAAGACAAAAATACGTCTTAAATGTTTTGATGAAACTGGCCCCTGGTCCTGTTTGGGAAAGGGTTATTCACAATCTTGGGACAGCAGCTGGTGGCTTCGAAAGGATGTTGTGATAGTACTTGCAAGAAAATCCACAGGAATCCATTCTGATTGGTCGTCAAAAACTTGTTGACATGGTGATTTTAACAACATCTCGTCAATTAATCCTTGTGTTTTTCCATCTTCTCTACTCCAAACCAAATTCAATTTGGTAAACAAAATTATAGATGATTTTCTGAAATGTGATTTCCGCCAAGCTTTAGGTAGATGAAATGTAATGTCCTCTCAAAACATTTGACTATGTTACTAATTCACCCTTTACTAGATAGCAAAAATTTAGGCTTGTCTAAACCCAAAGATGTTGCAGATGACAATTTCAGTTGAATGAAATTTAAGTGTTTTGGTCTTTTGGGGGTAGAAAACATTGTGGAAAATGAAGAAATTGCTTGTAATAAGTTGGGTAGTTGGATGTTCCATAAAAGATATACACAAAATATGAAGTTCAGTTTTTAATATATATAATATATATTTCATATAGCTCTGCATATATACAATTAATTCAATATAACGAGTAAAGTAACAAGTAACAAAATGTCATGTTTTTTTTAAACAACAGATCAACATGGAAAAAACACAAAAATACAGTATAGATCCAGATCAGATTCTTCCAAGAATATAGATAGAGGGTTAGGACATAGCATATCAATGGCTCAGTGCAAAACGGTTGTAACTTCCTATAAACATAACGGCAGTTACAACAGTTTCGCATGAGCCATCAATATCACAGCATTGGAAATTTTATCATAGGACTAGTGAGAATAGCCACTTTATACATTTTTGAAGATTTTACCCATTATACCAGATGAATGAATTCAGAAAACATTTTGAATGTCGGTGTAAATGATAATACATATTCCAAAATAACAATTTGTTGGATAATGTTTTAGAAAGGATTAATAAATTGTTCTCCAAACCACCTTGTCAAGCTAATTCTAATGAATATTTAAAACATGGAATTTTGAGGTAAGATAAGACCTACTAAATCCTGACATGCAAAAACAGATCTTTACATAAATATTGTAGGCTCTCTGCTCTACATTTAGAGAAACTTTTTTCTGAACAATGTCATATCCCGAAAATAATGCATTCAGCCCTTAATCTAAATTATAATAACATCGAAGGATATCTTTCCTTAACCAACCTTTTATACATTATTTCCGATTTGGTGTGCACTGATCCCTCAACTTGATCATAATTTACCCTTTAAAAGTGTTTCCTTTATTTTACACTTTCCCTGACAAAACCTGATTTAGACGTATCTAATAGAGAAAGATAAAAATACTGCTTTTCATAAGTTTCTTCTTTTCCCTCAGTGTTTTCCAACCTATGAAATAAGTTTTTTTTTTCAACAGTACCAAATCATTTTTTTGTCTGCATAAGCTTTGTTACTTATCTTGTATTGCATTTGGTTGGGAAAAAATAACTGTTATTACATATTTTGAGACATATATTTTAAATTACATGCAACATTGCAATAACCCTCAAATAATTTTGGTGAATAGAAATACATTTTTGCATTAAGTGCAAAATATATAATTAACACATTTACAAAATTAGTGAATTGCAAAATTTGAAATTTCATAAAAAATACATTTAAAGCTTTAACCTCAAGCACATTCTGAATTTTTGACATATTGTTTTTAATCTTCAATACCTATTGCAGTAGTAAAAGAACAGCATGGATCCTGATCAGACTGTGTGTATGCACAGGCTAACCTACTGTACAGCTTGTGTGTTTTTTGCCTATTTCAATGCATCACTGCGATTTAATTTCGAGTGATTTTGGGTCGAAGTTTATGATGGCCGCAGTGATTTATGTTTTTCCACTGAAACGGGTGGAATCACAGCAATTTACCTCCTTGAATTACGGTGATCACCGCAGTGATTTGCATGGTATATCGCTTGGGTCGAAGTGGGCAATCACTGTGATTTTCCACTCCAAGTCTATCTTTATCGCGGAAGGCAAGTGTTTAAGGTAGAATACCCGTAATGTGGCCATTTTGAGATTAATAAAACATAGGAGGTTTTCAAGCGAGGTCCATACATATCCCAATCTATTCAGGCGCGGTCGTTCACATTCAGCCGTGGGAAGTTCCGCCGCCGAATGTTTTCAATGTCGCCCAAATAATTCTGATGTGGCACAATTCTTATTAGAGGTGGACTACCTTAAGGCAAAAAATCCATGAGCTGTACAGACTAGATCCATTAAATATCTAATGCCTGTCATATGATTCATTTTCTCATTTCTCAGATCAAACAAATTCTGCTTTGTTCACAATTCTACCAGATCTACTTAAAGTACACAAACAAAAGAATATAATAAACACAAAAACATTACAGGAAAAGTAGCAAATATATCACCTTTGTAGAGTAGTATCACATAAATAGCATTATCTTGTAAGATGGACAAACAAAACAGTGTGGACAAAGATCATTCTCACTTTCTCACAACAATTATACACACATTCATCCAAAGTCATACATGTAGTTTGCAAGCATGCATCAACCGGCCTTAATTTGATAATGTTGACTTAAAATCTTTCTCTGAGACAAAGAATTAATCTTTTCGCAAGCAAGAACTGGTTTTGATGAATACATGAAAATAGGCTTTGGAAAACATTGAAGCAAAAGAAGAAAATGCTGATAACCAGCATTTTCTTATTTTGCCTCAATGTTTTCTAGGCTATATCATTTACAAATTTACCTTTAGTAATAGATCTATCCATTTTGTTGTATATAGCAGCTTTCAAATTGGACCACCCTAACATTTTGTTGTTTGGGGAAAGGTTAAGGATTAATGTAAGTATTTTCTTTGACAGTCATCAATCCGCCCTCTGATTTCTTACACCTGAATTGTACGCCACAAGAATGCTGCGCATGATTCATGCATGAATTTTCCTTTTCATGCATTTTAATTAAGTATGATTTCATTCCAATCCCTTCACATTTTATAACGCCCAATTTAACGAGACTGTCAAAAAGACATATTTTGTGGCTAAATTGAGTCTAGAATAGGACAAACATTGCCCGCAAACATAAAATGTCTTTTAAATTAAGAGATTAAGCCTCACTTTGCAAAAGGTTTGTCAAAAAGGAAGGGTTAAATATTTTCAATTTTGTTAATAATAATTAATATGAAAAGATAACAAAAATATTTAGTCAATATCATAGATCTATTTTCCTTGTTGTGATAGAGCAGTTTCTCGAGCATGTAAAACTGACTTTCCCAAACTACAAAAATAACCTTTTTTTCAAATTGAAAGGAAAGGTCAAAGTAATGACAAAATAATTTCACTTAAACCATTTTTTCATTATGATAAAATAATACAGAGCAAAGAATTTAATTGATACAAAACCTGGAAAAATGTCCTAATCCCTTTCCCAAACAAGACCTGCTTTCGACGTCCCTAATAGAAAAGGCTTGGGAAAACATTGAGGCAAAAAAAGAAAAAAGTGCTGATAACCAGCACTTTCTCCTTTTGCCCCAATATTTTCTGAGCTATTTTGTACACAAATCCTCTCTTTGGCAGCAGTCACTTTGTCATCTGCAGCAGCTTTCAATTTGGACCAATCCAAGATTTTGTCGTTTGGTAATGGGTTAAGGTATTTGAGCCCAACATAGTTCACGATCAGCCTGCATATACATGCAGTCTGATCATGAACCAGGTTGTTCTCTAATATCGTCTCCATGACTTGAAGCAACTATAAGACAGCAGCATGGACCTGATCAGACTGCTTTTAGGCAAAGGCTGAGCGTGAAACACAGCTGTCTCATATGTTATAATTAAGGGACAGGTTTTTTCCAGATCCTGACTCATTTATTTTCAGTGCGTTCTTACCTCTCTATCTTTCTATTATTTAACTATTTCAAACAAGTGTTACTAGGTTTCATCAAATTTGTCATTGCTATGTGAAGGGTTCAAAATAAACATATCTGTAGTTATATGCATTTCATGCCAAGGAAAATTTATTCTGCATTTTTAAGTGTCAAAACATAAATTTGAGGACTGAAATGAAATTACATGTATACGGAAGGATTGCATGTGCCAGCAGCACTCCCTTTTAAAAACCAAACAAACGGAACAATTACCCCATAACACGCACAAAACATGCACTCAATATTATGTACTTAACCCTCTCCCAAATGGCAAAACTTTAGGGTGGAACAACTTTAGGGCGGAACAATTTGGAAGCTCCAGCAGCCGACAAAATGGATGTTGAAAAAGATGGAATTTAACTAAAGCACAGAAAATATTTGGACAAAAGGAGAAAATGCTGTTCATCAGCATTTTCTTCTTTTGCCTATATTTTTTTCCATAGCCATTTCTTCTACTAGGGTTGTCTTGTTTGGGACAGGATTAACACCCACAACAAAATTTAATGTCTTTTCCGAAAATTATCGTTTTCGACTAGTCCAAATTGACAGGCTGTTGTTGCAGGCAACCAAATGAAATATTACAGCAAGCAAAGAATCCCAAGCCATGGCAAAGAAAACATTGCGAGAAAAGATGACACTTCTGATTATCAGCAACTAGGATTACCCTTTTTCCTTTAATGTTTTTTGTGCAATAGGACATGTTGTCATTGATAAGATTTCAATATGTGATCTAAAAATTTACTTTCAATGTAGGAAAAAGGTTAACCCCTGATATCTATTTAGTAATAAAGCTTTGGAAAATATTGGAGAAAAGGAGAAAAATGCTGATTATCAGAATTTCCTCGCCATTTTCCAATATTTTCCACCCTATAAAAGATTATTTTGCTGTCTGCAACACCTTGGGTGAATATGGACTCGTATAAACTTTTGTTGTTTGTGAAAAAGCTACATCTCGTAAACTGTTAACAAGAAAAGAAGGGACACTAAATAATTCACAAAACTCTTTAACTTCACTGAATACAACATGCATACTGAACCCATTTCCAAATGCTAACAAGAGCTGTCCAAAGACAGAGCACTCGACTTTCTAAGCTGCTTACTATAAAGGGGGCATAACTCCAAATATAGTGGAGCCAGGGTTATGGGCCCTGGTAGTAAGGTAGAGGGTGTGATGGTGACTAAGTATTCCAAGTTTGGGTTGAATCCCTTTGATAGTATGGAAGTTATTGACGTTTGAAAAAACTTTAACCTTTGATGCAACGCCGACGCCAACGCCCAGGTTACAGTATAAGCTCTCATTTTCTTCGAAAAGTCAAGCTAAAAACGTGGACTGCTCCAATTTAAAAGCTTTTGCAGATAACTAAATTGATGATGATGATGATGATGATGATAAAGATATCATTTGTGCACAATATAACATAGAATTATTGAACCAAACACGAAAACGATAATAGGTTTACGAAAACATCAATGCAAAAGAAGGAAACACTGACAACCAGCCTTTTCTCCTTTTCCCTAAATATTTTCTAGACTATAATATAAACATATCATAATTTGATAAATATTAATTTTTGTTGTTTTCAAAAGCTTTCATATGGATTGAACAGTCAAAATTTTTGTTGTTTGCAAAAGGGCTATAGTAGTTATAACACTCACCAGACATTAGCACAAACACAAAATTACAAACCATTTTCAAAACACTGGCATTGGTTAACTTAAACAACAAAACATTGTTTTTCAACAAAAACCTCGTAACTGCAGCTTTTTTAGGCTGCAGTTACGAGGTTTTTGATGAAAAGCAGCAAACAATTTAATGGAATGAAATTATAGAGACTGACCAACAAAATTAATAAATCAAGCCTAATCATTATCAATCAAGCCTGATCAATGAAAAACTTTGGCATACATAAACCACCTTGTAGTTTACATGAACATTTTTTTACCCTAAAGAGACTATTTAGTCTAATGAGACTACTTAATCTCGTGGCAAAGCTGATGTCAAAACCTGACTTTTGCCAAAGAGTGAATTTTCAAACAGATTTAAATTCAGTACTAATGCCTTACCAATACAAAATCAAAAGCGAAACAACTGGAAAGAAATCAGTATCCATTTGGATCTACACAAGTCATGTCTGTGCCTGTCCATTACATAACAAGTGATCGACCCGCTAGCCACATATTTAATAATATTCATTCAACAATGAATAAGCAATGTTACAAAAGGTGAATTGTGGGCCTGAAAGACGTTTATAATTGCAATTGTAAGACAGCTTCTAAGACAAAACTTGAATCTAGTTTGTTTATTTTGGTTGGCCAATGTACATCTTAATTCTATAATGCATTAGAGCCGAGATCTAGAAATAAAGGCCTTTAACCCTTTCCCAAACAAGACCTGCTTTTGACGTTCCTGATAGCAAGAGCTTTGGAAAACATTGAAACAAAAGAAGAAACTGCTGAAAACCAGCAGTTTCTCCTTTTGCTTCAATATTTTCTTGACTACATTGTACACAATTCCAATCTTTATTAACATCCATTTTGTCGTCTGCAGAAACTTTCAAATTGGACCACCCTAAAATTTTGCCATTTGGGATAGGGTTAAAGCATTTGAGACCATTTGCCATGTTCTAAGACCAGCCTGAACCTAAGTGCAGTCTGATAAGGATCTATACTACTCTTTTACAGTTGCTACATGTCACAAAAAAGCAATTGAAGAACAATATGGACCCTGATCTGATTGCATGTATATGCAGGCTGATCTGGATCAATGTTGGTCCCAAATACCATTAACCCATTACCAGACGGCACAATTTTGTATTTGTCCAAATTCAAAGATGTTCCAGACGATAATTCAAAGTGAATGAAATTTTACATTTTTGGTCTTTTGCGTAGGAAAACATTGTAGGAAATGAAGAAATTGCTTGTCACAAGCAATTTCTTCATTTTCCACAATGTTCTCAAAAGCTATTATTTTGTAGGGAGTCAAAGAGACAATGTGTGGTAATGGGTTAAAGCCCTTTTTTCCAGATCCTGGCTCAATTAATTATTTTGATTTATACATGATCTAATCTTGCGATTCTGAGCATAGCTTTAAAATGAGACATTTTTGGCATTAAAGATCAGTTAAGGTAGTCAACCCCTAATGAGATTTGCGCATCCTCGAAATTATTCGGTCGACATCAAGAACATTCAGCAGTGAAACTTTCAACCACTCAATGTTACGTCCACACCTGAATGTGTTCAGGTACCCAACGATGATGCTCGAAACAAAGCCGATGTTTTATGAATCTCAAAACAGCCACATTACGGGTATTCTACCTTAACTTATAACAAACATTATACCCAATATATAAGATTAATGTTAAACCCCTCTCCCCATTTCTGAATTGTCAGATCATTTTCCTTTATAAGACCTTCTTAACTCATTCCCAGATGGAAAAAAATCGGACTGTTCCAATTTGAAAGTGTTTGTAAATGTCAAAATATTTTGGAACAGGTCCAATATTTTATTCCTTGGGAAATGATCATAAAATCTATGGGAGGTCAAAACCTCGTAACTACAGCTTTTTTAAGCTGTAGTTACGAGGTTTTGAACTCCCACCAATAATAAGCCTTTCGATTGAAGCAGACAAACATCTTCTTTCGTAATATTGGTAATAGATGTTATTCTAGCTTACTCAAATATTTGAACATGACAGTTTTTTTTCATCTTGGAGAGAGGGGCTGTTCAATTATGCTTAAGATTTTACTTATCAAAGGGGCCATGCATTACCGTCTCCAGTGCCTATCTAAACACTGAAAATTTGTACTGTTCAAATTTGAAATAAAGCTTCAGGCGATAAAGATAGAATTTAACCCTTTCCCAAACAAGACCTGGTTTTGACGTCCCTAATAGAAAAGGCTTGGGAAAACATTGAAACAAAAGAAGAAACTGCTGATAACCAGCAGTTTCTCCTTTTGTCTCAATATTTTCTATGCCATATTTTACACAAATCCTATCTCTAATAACATCCGTTTTGTCATTTGTGGCAGTTTTTGAAGTGGATCACCCTAAAATTCTGTCGTTTGGGAAAGGGTTAAGTAATATACAGCACAGAAAATATTGAGAAAAAGGTGAATTTTTTCCCAAGCATTTTCGAGTATATACTGTAGTTGGACAAAATTGGAGTGACCGCTTTTTATGTAAATTTATCATATAAACAGCGGTCACTCCCATGTGTCTATAACTTTATCATTAATATTTACTTTGTCATGTTGCACAAAAATCTTATTCTTATTATCTTTCATTTTATCGTCTGCAGCATCTTTCAAATTACATGTAGAAAAGTCCAATTATTTTCTGTTTGGTAAAGGGCACCAAAAACAGCAATGCATTTGCCCAATCAAAGCAACTGTATCACATTAGAACACAATAATAATTGGTTAATTATGATACATGTATATTTATATGGTTATAAAATTTAAATGTTCGGGTTTTGAATATGTAAATATGCAAATGATCCAGTTTTGAATATGCAAATACAGAGCTATAGATCTATACGAAGGTGTCATAGAATTGACCAAACGCCTATCAATAGATCATTCCGCCCAACGTAGAATCTAGGAGAAACAATGGGGAGCATTGGCATGCCGATTGTTTTGATTGTCAGTCCATAGATCGATACAAAATCACATGCAACGAAGAATTTAAGGCAAACAATGGGTGTGTGGCATTTTTCTGATCGCCCATTGGCTTACCGATGGTTTTGATTGACAGCAGGCGTTTGGTCAATTCTAATGTTCCTTCTAATGTAAACCCTATGTTGTGGGAGCACATTTTAATCATGTCATCAAGACAATCCTAATGAGTCCCCAAAACATACGGTTTGATCACTGTTATGAAGAAATTGTGTTCATCTATGAATTGATAATAAACTATTACTTCCTTTCATGTAGCACTCTGTTGCAAATCATCAATTTTCTTCAAGAATCTTGTAGCTACAGCATAAAAGAAGCTGTAGTTACGAGAATTTAAACAAAATCGATAAAATATGCATATTCATGGTTTTGAATATGTAAATATGCAAATCTAATAGATCTAAATTTGAATAAATCCTAGCGTGCGATCTCGTTACAAGTCCGATGTTTGATGTCTTTTCATGTGTAGCGCGAGATGGTCCGATCGGGAAAACGAACGTTCACAAAATTTACAGCGGAACGGTTTGGCTCCGGTGTGTTTTCTGTAATGCCGCGTGAGTTCGTCCGACCGTGCGAACCTCCATTCACAACCTTCCCAGCTACAACAATACGGTTTTTCGCCTGAAAATAGAAAAAAAAAATATTTTTAGCCTTTTCCTAGATGGCAAAAATTACAATGGTCTAATTCAAAAGCTGCTGCTGACAACAAAATGGATGTTACTTAACCCTTTCCCAAACAGCCAAATTATAGGGTGGTCTAATTCAAAAGCTGCTACAGACGACAAAATCAATGCAAATGAAAATAAAACTTGTGTATATTACAGCACTGAAAATATTGAGACAAAAGGAGAAAATGCTGGTTACCAGCATTTTCTTCTTTTGTCTCAATGTTTTCCCAAGCCTATTCTCATAGGGACGTCAAAACCAGGTCTTGTTTGGGATAGGGTTAAGGTAGATATTCTGTTTTGAATTTTATAGCACAGAAAACATTGAGACTAAAGGAGAAAATGCTGGTCATCAGCATTTTCTTCTTTTGCCTCAATGTTTTCCCAAGCCTTTCCTATTAGGGGAGGTAAAACTAAGTCTTGTTTACATACAACAGTATGTTTTTTCACCTGAAAATAGAAAATATTTGGAAATATTGATTGATTTAACCCTTTCACTGCCAAATATTTTTTTCGGACGTGTTTCTCACTGCTGAATTAATTCGAAGAAATTTCGATACCCTGTTCACAAAAACATGCATAACTTTTGACTCATATGATGGATTCCTGCCAAATTTTCAGCACATACAGACAAATTAAGCACCTATATGTGACCAAAATTTAAAGGTAATTTATGAAATGACAATATTTTTTTCTTTTTTTATGTTGTTGGTACTCATATATTTCGTCCCCATAAATTTATCGACAAAAGTCGCCTATGGCAGGGACCCCCTATAGTCGACAAAAGTCGCCTATGGCAGTGAAAGGGTTAATGATTGGATTAATTATGATAATCCTTTCCAAAACAAGACATATTTTGGGTGTCTCTAGCAGCGGCTTTGGTAAGTATTCATTGACAGAAAAGAGGTTATGCTGTCTGCTGGTAACTAGCATTTTCTACCAGTGCTCCAGCTAGGTTTTGAAAAGGGCAGGGTGCCAAGTACCCTAAAAGGGCACTTCGAGTCACGAAGCAACGAGAAGGGGGAGGACAGAGCTTCAGATTTACATCGGGCCCGGGCCATTTGACACACTATTTGCAAATATGGCCCATCACTTTTCAACTCAAGGGGCCAAGCGGCCCAAGCTTTTACAAATTTTTTATATCTCTATGTTTATTTTCATTGCTATGGCCCATCATTTCCAAAAATGACCCATCAATTTCCCTGCCACGGGTCATTTCGACCCACCACTCTTCAAATAAATCTGAAGCTCTGCTCGGAGGGAGGTAGTAAACTACTTTTCTCTCTATAATTTCACATTATGAAATAAAATTGTGTATATTTACTATTTAGTTACATTTATGTTGTTTGAAACTCAGGACTAGTCACAAAAGTTTGTCAATTTGGTAAGGCCAAGGTGTACACATTTGGAGACAAACAGGCAGACAAAACAGCAGAAAGTTGTTTGCCCTTGAACTATAAATGTCTGCAATTACAATTTAATGAAAATCAGTAAAAGGATATTTTAATTCAATATTAGAAATTCCCCAATAGTTCATAGGTTACGAAACCCATAAAATAACAACCAGGCCAAAAGAGGTGTGACCTCTCGACCACATTGGTGGCCATTTTAGCGAGAAATTCTCACGTTTTTGAACCGTTTTATTAGTTTTAACGCAGAGATTTTCAATTAGTGACATGCTGACAGAAAAACACCTATTGAAGCTGACCCCCGTAAATCAGACCGTTTTATTGTTGTTTGAAGATACTAAGTTTGGTTCAAGGTCACTTTTAACCCATTACCAGATGACAAAATATTGGACTTGTGGACCAAATCTTGCTTGGGAAAGGCTGGGGGATAGCTTAGGAATATCTTAATTACATCTAACAACATCATGTTTTGGTACCAACAATACTTCTTAGACATATAAAGGTAAAAATATTTAATAGATCACAAAATTAGTCATAGGTTATGAATTTTCTTATTATAGAAAAGGTTTTAATAGTAACAAGATGATTATGTGAAACACAGATAACCACCCCCACCCCTGAAATGGCCAATTTCAAGTTCTGGGTAAGACACAAATAAAGCAATATGCACTCCATCTTTCAATATGGGGGCATAAACATGTCATGGAAAAAATCTTGCAAAGGCTCCGCATGGTATATTTACCATTAGTTTTACATTGATTATGAGGAAAGCAATTTTCATATTTTATGGAGCAAAACCATTTTATGGCTTTTTTGTAAATTAAAATAGTTTTAAGATATGCATATTGTTGGTGTTATTGCAAAACGACTTAACTACAGCTTTAATGAAGCTGTTGTTACAAGGTTTTGCAATAACACCAATTATATTTTACACCTTCCCTTGATTTCAACCATTGAAAAATTTCAAAATCAGTGCAATATTTTGACATCTATAAAAGATGTCATGCATCTGTTGATACATTTTCTCCTTTCCCTAAATTGTTTTAAAAGCATTCTCCACTTGTGACGTCAAATCCAGTCAATGATTAGGAAAGGGTTACACACATGGAGTCCATAACCGACAATATATAAATCGTTGACTTTTATAATATGATCCTCGTTAAAGGAAAATTACCAAAGGTCTACGATTACAAAATCATTGCAGCGCGAGACTATAATATTTTATGAGCAATTTTCAAATTTCATGACTTTGTAGCATGATCTTGTCTCACTGTTACAATAAAAATAGATTTTGTAAAAAAACAAATAAGAAGATTAAAATGGCCCTTCGTTATCACCACCTTACTGAAGAACATATAGTTACGAGATTATTTCTTGCGTAATAACTTTTAGTCTTTTAACAACAAACCTGATCACCCAATCTGATTTCTCCTGCAATCAGACGTCTTCTTACACATGCAGTTAAAGATCGTTGGTAAAATAGTGAATTTAAGTTAACATTTTTCCAAGCAAGCTTTTGAGGTCTTTGAAAGAAAAGAATTAAGACATAAAGAGAACATTAAGAAAACATTAAGAGAAAGGATTTTAGAAATCAGATCAAAATCAGCACTGGTATTAATACAACCAACCAGTCTGAATCCTAAAAATTTATACAACAAACTGTCTAATCGGCCTAGACATACATGTCGTCAAATCAGATGGATTGTAATGCAATTTTGCTTTAGATACTTGATTAAGGTAGTATACTGTAATGTGGCCATTTTGAAATTCATAAAACATCAGATTTTTTGGAGCATCATCGATACATATCCAAACTTATTTGGGCGCAGTCATAAACATTTGGCAGTGGAAAGTTCCACCGCCGAATGTTTTTGACATCGTCCGAATAATTCCGACGTCGCATGAGTCTCATTAGGGGTAGACTACCTTAAGGTAAAAAGTGTCCCTGGACTTGTTTGGAAAAAGTATAAACTTTGTTACAGCAGTTGGTGTAGCAGCCCATATATTCCCTTACCTGTGTGGGTCCTGAGATGAGCTTTAAGATGAGAACTTTTGGTGTAGACTTTCTTACATCCGTTATACGGACATTTGTGGTTTCTTCGTTTTGAGTCGGGACTGTAATCGCCCTGTCGTACAGAGCCGTTCGGGATCGGTGGCCTTTGTGTTAAAGCTTGACCTTGTGATTGACCTTGAGCTAGGTGACCTTGACCTTGAGTTGTGTGTTGAGGGCCGTACGGCCTTGACCTGTTGGTCCCCGGCATTAACACTCTTTGTTGTTTATGCAGTAAGTCTGAAGAATGAACACGGACGGCCACGGTATGCGTGCGTCCCGGACCCGCAACAAGTCTTAAAGCAAACGGGTCATTGGATTTCGGGGCGATCGGTGAAATCGGCGGATCACTAATGTTACTATCCCATGAAACACCACTACTTGATGAACTATATGAACTATAACTATTTAAACTGAGATTATCCGCAGTCCGATCGTTCAAATTTAGATGTGCTAATTCTTCGAGACGATCTTCCGTCTCCGTTAATTCTCCATCGTCATCGTCATCATCGTCATCTTCGCTCAATGGTTCTGGAATTAACAACCCTTCGTCGTCGCGTTTAATGTTTAATGCACCACACATGTTTTCTAGATTTTCACTATCTATAGAGCAACATGGGCTCGTCGGCTCCGAGTCTATCCAAGCTTCTCTAGGTTGTGAGCGTGAATCTTTGAGTTTTTTAAATGATGTAAGTTTTGGCTCGTTCTTGAGGTATCGCTCCATTTCAAGGCAGTTCTGAAAAATAAGAAAACAATCTTTAAGACATTTTTAACTTTTTTAGCTTTAGCCCATTACCAAACGACAAAATTTTAGGTTGGTCCAAATTGAAAGATCCTGCAGACGACAATTTCAAGTGAATGGAATTTTCAATTTCTGGGTCTTTTTGGATGGAAAACATTGTGGGAAATGAAGAAATTAAGATTGAAAACCATTGGATTTGTTTAAAATACAGCATAGAAAATATTGAGGCAAAAGTAGAAACTGCTGATATCAGCAGTTTCTTCTTTTGCCTCAATGTTTTCCCAAGCCTATTCTATTAGGGACGTCAAAACCAGGTCTTGTTTGAAAACAGGTTAAGACATTTTTCTCGGGAAGCTTTAATCCATTACCATGCAGTGACTCTTTTTGACTCCCCACAAGATAACAGCTTTGGAAAACATTGTGGAAAATGAAGAAATTGCTTTTAACAAGCAATTTCATCATTTCCCACAATATTTTCTACAGAAAAAGACAAAAAATGTAACATTTCATTCAGTTTTAATTGTCCTCTGCAACATCTTTGAATTTGGAGGGGTCTAAAATTTTGTTTGCTAATTGGTTAACCAAATTACTTTTCAGCAAAATTATAAGACTCCAGGTATAAATTCAAAGCAAATTCAGAGGATAAACAGAATATTTGATGGGAAAGAAGTTAAGTAAAGAAGAAGAATTAATCATCAGTGAGTTGAGTAGAGAAGATCAACATTTTCTTCTTTTGCCTCAATGTTTTCCAAACCTTTTATTATTTGGGATATAAAACAAGATGTGTTAGTGAAAAACAAATGTCCCCGAAATGGTATACTTTTGGAGAAAAGGCCAAAGTAAGGTTTTAAGAGAGACATACAGACGGATATGGGTAATTAATATGAACCCCCCCCCCCCAATATTTCGATACAGGGGATGGAGGGCTGGATGGGGTCATAAAAAGGTTTTGCTTGGGAAAGGTTTGGTATCAAAATTGTGAACTTTACAATAGGCGAGCCTGCTGTTTATTATTTAGACAGGTCCAGTCTCATTTGACTTTTGCTGTTCCATGAAATTTGTAAAACATAATTCAATCAATCTTACTTCAATTGCCATAAATCTCAAAGGCCACAATGGAATGAATTTAATACAAAGGAAAAAGATATATAAATTATTGTGCCCTTGTCATTGACACTTGCTGTTGATTTATATTCCTTTTTGTTCATTTACATTCCATTGGGTACAAATACTAATTATTTTGAACAAAAACAAAACAACAAAACAAGACAAAAGAAGAACCCTAAGCCCATAAATTGAACAAAGCTGATTTAAAAACAATAGAAATTAACCCTTTATAAGGTGAAACGAGAGACTTCAATCCGTGCCATCCATCAACAAAATCTTCTCAAAAAATTACATTCCGATTTATTAAAGACCTTAAGGCCTGCACCTGTTTCTATAAAATACCTAAGTATGTTCTCAGACTCAAATCTAAGCACCGTACTCAAATCACACAAAATTCCTGTGAACTTTAACAGAATACCCTTCAATGTTGGAGAGTATTCCATTGAAGTTGAGCATGTACTCATGAGTATGTTCTTAAGCTTTTTTGAGAAACCAGGGCCTGGTCAAATAAAATTCTGCGTCCATGTCACATCCCCCTCAAAATTATGCTGTAAAACTGCGACTATATTTGGATGTGTAAGTGACTTATAGGCCTTACATTTACAAAGCAAATTGTTTGAATGCAGAGAACAATTTCAATTTGGTGAAATTTTAAGACTTGATAAGTCTTTGCATTTTGGATTGGAAAATATTGTGGATATATATAATGAAGAAGTTCATCATTTTCCACAATGTTTTACCAAGCCTTTTTCTTGAAGTCCGTCAAAAGGTTTTATTGTGTGGGAATGGGTTAAAATGAAATAAAAGTGCTAAAATCGTACTGCCGAAATCTAGGGCAATGATCATAGGAACAAACTACAATAGCATGAGAAAACTGGCCTAGATCTAATCTTAAACTTGTCATTATTGTCTTTCAACAAGTAACGCTTCACCTATTAACCATTTCTCAAATGGCGAAATTTTAGGACAGTACAATTTGAAAGCTGATGGCCTAATGACAAAATGGATGTTGATACAAATAAAATTTGTGTACAATACAGCTAAGAAAATGTTGAGCAAAAGGAGAAAATGCTGACTATTAGTATAATTTTCTTCTTTTGTTTCAATGTTTTACCAAGTCCTATATCTGTAAGGGATGGCAAAACAAGCTCTTGTTTCGGAAAGGGTTTAAATATTCAATATGTCATGCAAATATGGAACTTCTTAGCTATCAGTTTTTTTCTTTTGCCTCATTGTTTCCTTACTTTTTCTGATAGAGTACTGTATCATTTTTTATGAAATTTTAACCCATTACTGCACAGTGCGCTCCGCCGAAAAAGTTCATTTAAGTTCAAGAACTGTTCTAAAATGTTAAATGGTACTTCTACAACAGTTCTAGAAGAGTTCTAGAAGTGCCATTTAACGTTCTAAAACAGTTCTTGTACTTAAATGAAGTTTTCGCAGGGGTAAAAATAAGGCGCCTTTTGACTGCCTTACATGAACAGGCTTGGAAAAACATTGCAGAAAATGAAGAAATTGCTTGTCACAAGCAATTTCTTCATTTCCCACAATGTTTTCTAAACCAAAATGGAAAGATTTTCAAAATTTCATCAACTAATGTAATTGTCGTCTGCAACACTTTTTAAATTGGAAAAGTCCAAATTTTGCCAAAACACACTGTAATTTAGTGCTGATTGAGTAGGATTTAATGTTGTTTTCAACTGCTATGGTCATATCGCAGCTGCTGGAGCATCTAACCATGGATTCCTGTTGTTTCTCACACCAGTACTACCACAACATCCTTACAGAGTCTCCAGCTGCATGCATGCTGCATGCTCGCTCACATAGGTTAGAGATGCTGCGACTCGGGATTAAACCCAGGACATTAATTGAGTGAGAGTCTGATGCGCTACCAACTGCGCCATGACAGTGACACTCAGAAAGTAAGTTTAACCCTTTCCCAAACAAGACCGTTTTTTTGACGTCCCTAAGAGAAAAGGCTTGGGAAAACATTAAGGCAAAAGAAGAAAGTGCTGATAATAAGCACTTTCTACTTTTGCCTCAATACTTTCTGTGCAATATATTGTACAGAATATTCCATTTTAGTTACTTTAATGTTGTTGTCTGCAGCAGCTTTGAATTTGGACTACCCTAAAATTTTGTCGTTTGGGAACGGGTTAACTCCCTCCAATAATCATGGTGGGTTGCCCACGTGACTTTTGGGAAGCGTTCACACCGAAAATTTGTCTGCTTCAAGAATATGATGAAAATGGATGTTGAAAAAGAAATGATTTGTGCTTATTTAATAGCACAGAAACAATGATAGCAAAATGAGAAAATGCTGTTTCAATACTTTTTTCAGAGAATTCCTTTCAAAGCCATGTCTTCTTCAAGAAAGGGTAACTAGAATCTACATTCACTTTACAAATGAATGAAAATTCCAGTTAATATCTTTATAAATGTCAATTCAATACTGTACAAACTACTAATTCTGCAGAAAAAAGGAAAATTTAATGAGTTTCCATGGAAACAAAACATTCTCATAAGCTGTCATCAGGTTATCATATATACAAATTTAATGCTTTAATATAATTTCTATGATACCTATAGACTATCAGATTTATGCTGCCAATTTCAAGGCAAACCACTTTAACCCTTTCCCAAACGGCAATATTTTCGGATGATCTTTTCAAAAATTGCGGCAAATGACAAAATTTATGTTATTAAAGAAAGGATTTGTGTAAAATATGGCACAGAAAATATTGAGACAAGAGGAGAAACTGCTGGTTATCAACAGTTTCTTCTTTTGTTTCAATGTTTTCCCAAGCCTTTTCTATTAGGGACGTCAAAACCAGGTATTGTTTGGGAAAGGGTCAAGTTGTTTCATTTAACCCACTCTAGCAATTATTACCCCCCCGGTCCCACTGAGCCCGATTTCCAAAATAGTCGTAGTGCTTCGGGAGGGCACATTGTCTGCGATTTACTACGAATTTGAGCCCATTTTCTCCGCTCATCCCATCTTTAGCGGTAACTTCCCGATGGACAGCAAAATGCTACGATGCAATACGATTAACAGTACGATTTTGTCCCGATTTCATTCTTAAGTACCACGAGATTAGGAGCCGAGTTACTACGAAACAGTACGAACTAGACCGACTGTCCCAATTTCTAACTACGATGTACTACGACGCATACAGAGTTACTACGACATACGCCGACAGATCCGATCTACTACGAATTTTGAACATTTTCGTTGCGATTTTGCCCCGATTTCGTAAACTTGGTATATAAATTATGATTAATTCAACAGAAAAATCAGTTTGAAATTTTTATTATTAGAGTAGCCACAAGCCAACAACAGAAAGCGACATTAAAATAACTGTTATTTGTCCGAAATTACGTCATGGTTTGCTTGATAGAATTGACCCCCATTGACAATTCAGTTCCAAGTGTAGTACTGATGAGTTTACGGGTGTATTGGATAGAGTTTATGCATTGTTAATAGAATGAGAAAGCCAGGAAAATATAGATAGATGCCCTATAGGCTGCAAAACAGTCAAAAGTATTGTAAGTGGCATTATAAAACCCCTATTCAAAAAGGCAAGATTAAATGAGCTGCTGACACGATATAAATGGATACTATCGAAAGTGGCTTATACATTTTCCAAACTAGACCTTGTTTGTATGTCCTTATTAGAAAATATCTGAGAAAACATTAAGACAAAAGAAGCAAATGCTAATAACCACCATTTTTATTATCAATTAGCCTTAATAATTTCTTCGATATATTGTTCGTAAAACCTATGATAACCTACGATCAAGTCATCTTCTGTCAGATCAATATGTTTGAATGGTTTCTTTTTCTTAATGATGGTGCCCTGAGTATCGATGCCATCTCCAAGTTCGTGGTCAGGATCCTGATCAGGATCAGGTTGGTTGATCAAAGACTCATCAGGAATATCAATTCTGTAGTAACTGGCAGTTGCTTCTTTATTCATACGCCCGCTTTTATGGTCACAGTGCATCGAATGGTTTTGTTTAAAGGTTTGGGGGGGATGTGTTAATGACATGTTTTGACACTCCACAAGAAACTAGCACTAGAAAAATTGTGTGGAAAATAAGGAAATTGCAAATGTGACAAGCAAATAATTTCTTCTCTTCCAACAATGTTTTCTACCCAAAAAGACGAAAAGTGTATAACTGCATTCACCTGCAACATCTTTGAATTTGGATCAGTCTTTGATTTTGCTGTTTGGGAAAGGGTTAATTTTGAAAAATCTTTTGGAAGTGTCAATTAATGGTTATATAGCTCTTCCCTTAGGGATACTGATAGCAATTGTTCATTATGAAATAGTATTAAACCTTTACCAAATGAGACAATTCAAAAATTGTTTTTATACAAAAACATGAGAATATACTAGAGAAATTTCCCTTCTCTCTATGTTTTTTTCAAAGCATGTTCCTTTCATGGATTTGCCAATTTCAAGGATGTTCCACAGAACAATGTAAAAGTAACGGTATAATTATGATATTTGAACATCATAGCATGAAAAGAACTGAGGGAAAAGGAGAAAATGTTGGTTATCAGCATTTTCACCTTTTCCCTCAAAGCTTTCAAAAGCCTTCTCTATTAGATGTCAAAATCAGGTCCTTTTTGGGAGAACATTAACCCTTTCCCATTCCCAAACAAGACCTGGTTTTGACGCCCCTAATAGGAAAGGCTTGGGAAAACATTGAAACAAAAGAAGAAACTGCTGATAACCAGCAGTTTCTCCTTTTGTCTCAATATTTTCTATGCCATAATTTACACAAATTCTTTCTTTATATAACATCCATTTTGTCATTTATGGCAATTTTTGAATTTGACCACCCTAAAATTTTGCCGTTTGGTAAAACATTAAATAACATGAAAAGGGTGATTTCCCTTGACCACACAATACCAGATTTTGACGTACCCAATGGAAGAAGCTTGGAAAAACAATGAGGCAAAAGAAGAAAATGGTGATAATCAGCATTTTCTCCTTTTGCCTAATTATCTTTCATGTTATCTTGTAGATTCATCAAAGAATTAATATATCATGATATACATCAATTTTGCTGTATGCATCAGCTTTCCAATGGAACAGTCCAAATTTTGTCATTTGGGAAAGGGTTATAATTAATAGTTAACAATAAAGCATCTATATTGAATCTGCTTAGTTTGTGAATTGGTAGCTATGGTAACCTTTTCATAGAATAGGTAACAATCAATTTCAATCAATTTTGCAGATGCCATGAATCTGTCATTATTTCAGAAAAGTCATTTTGTTGGTCACACATCACGCTAAAAGGTACTATCCCGAAAGTCCATTTTATTTAGTTGTCAATAACTTTTTTATCAGCTGATTTTTACGAGATCCATCAAATCCAGCAAAATCCTGATGTTTTTATTTGCTTAAAACCATTTCCAAATTTGGTCTAATGACGGACAGCGAGGACTGACTTATTATAAGAATCAAAACCTTCATTTTCAAATTCAACATATCGTCGGTGTAAATGCAAAACCTAAGTATGTCGATTCTTTCGATTTTCAAAGTACAAACTTAATTGTGTGTCCAGTTTAGACAATTCTCGCAGGTTTTGAGATATTTCTACCGATCAGTATCAATGATACATTATTCATGAACTATATGTCCAGATTTCAAGTAAAACATTTCAGTTAGGGAAAAGTAATTTCACTTTTTTCCCTCCCCTTTAAAATTTTCCAAAAACAAGATACAAGGTTTTGCATTTACAACGACGATATTGGTTGACTGAATCCTGAAAAGTCTGATATGTTTCTCCAAATTTGGCTTTATGGACTTACTAGAAGGTCCCATTTAGCTTGACCTGTC
Source organism: Fragum sueziense (assembly GCA_963680895.1). Taxonomy (NCBI): domain Eukaryota; kingdom Metazoa; phylum Mollusca; class Bivalvia; order Cardiida; family Cardiidae; genus Fragum; species Fragum sueziense. The sequence continues at coordinate 8,942,064 of OY804609.1, forward strand.
ACATATTCTTAGGCAAAATTAATTTTCCTGTGAAAACAGCCATTATATTGTCATATTTCTGTATAAGATAGCATCTTTTGTAAACAAATGACAATTATAATGGTTCCACAACATGACTGCAGAAGATATTTATTGATTTCTTACTTATAATGACCAACAGGCTAGTAGCCATTTCCCAAACAAGACCTGGTTTTGACGTCCTTAACTGAAAAGGCATGGGAAAACATTTAACAAGAGGGCTGTTGGCCCTAGGTCGCTCACCTGAGATGGGGTTTTATAACAAATCAGATTTCTTACAGGTAATGCAATAAAGGGTCAAAGATCATATGAACGATGCTATGCGATTTCAAACCATAGAAAACCCAGAAAACTACCTCAGTGCAATATCATATGTAACTGAAATATGAAGTTTCATCCAATTAGCAATTTTCTAAATGTGACCTCCTAAGGAATATTCTGCCTAGTTTGGTGGAAATTAGCCTGTTAGTTTAGGATATCATTCAACGATGTCATTGAGATTTGGTAAAAAATCTCCTTTTCTGTTGCCTTGGCTACCAGAGCTTTTAAAGGATTTCAATTCTTTTAGCAATTTTAAAAGGAACCCCATAAGAAATATTTCTGCCAAGTTTGGTTGAAATTGGCCGAGTAGTTTAGGAGGAGATGTTGTTCAAAGAAATTATTGAGAATTAGTCAAATTTCTTATTTTCTGGTGCCAAGGCATCTAGAGTTTTTAGCCAATTTCAATTCCTTTAGCAATTCTTAAAGAGGACCTCGTAAGGAATATTTTTGCCAAGTTTGGTTGACATTGGCCAGGTAGTTTAGGAGTAGATGTTGTTCAAAGATAGTATTGAGATTCAGTCAAATTTCTCCTTTTCTGTTGCCATGGCAACCAGTTTTTTTTAATGGATTTCAATTCTTTTAGCAATTCTGAAAGGGAGTCACCTAAGGAACATTCCTGCCAAGTTTGATTGAAATTGGCTGAGTAGTTCAGGAGGAGATATTGTTCAAAGATAGTTTTGAGATTCATTCAAATTTCTCATTTTCTGTTGCCATGGCAACCAGTTTTTTTGGATTTCAATTCTTTTAGCAATTCTGAAAAGGGGTCACCTAAGAAACAATCCTGCCAAGTTTGGTTGAAATTGGCCGAGTAGTTTAGGAGGAGATGTTGTTCAAAGAAATTATTGAGATTCAGTCAAATTTCTCCTTTTCTGTTGCCATGGCAACCAGAGTTTTTTTTGGATTTCAATTCTTTTAGCAATTCTGAAAGGGGGTCACCTAAGGAACATTCCTGCCAAGTTTGGTTGAAATTGGTTGAGTAGTTACGGAGGAGATATCGTTCAAAGATAGTATTGAGATTCAGTCAAATTTCTCCTTTTCTTTTGCCATGGTAACCAGAGTTTTTTATGGATTTCAATTGTTTTAGCAATTCTGAAAGGGGGTCACCTAAGGAACATTCCTGCTAAGTTTGGTTGAAATTGGCCCAGTAGTTTAGGAGAAGATGTCGTCAAAGGTAGTATTGAGATTCAGTCAAATTTCTCCTTTTCTGTTGCCATGGCAACCAGAGTTTTTTATGGATTTCAATTCTTTTAACAATTCTGAAAGGGAGTCACCTAAGGAACATTCCTGCCAAGTTTGATTGAAATTGGCTTGGTAGATTAGGAGAAGATGCCGTTCAAAGGTAGTATTGAGATTCAGTCAAATTTCTCCTTTTCTGTTGCCATGGCAACCAGATTTTTTTATGGATTTCAATTCTTTTAGCAATTCTGAAAGGGGGTCACCTAAGGAACATTCCTGCCAAGTTTTGTTGAAATTGGCCCTTTAGTTTAAGAGGATATGTCGTTAAAAGGTAGTATTGAGATTAAAGTCAAATTTCTCCTTTTCTGTTGCCATGGCAACCAGAGTTTTTTATGGATTTCAATTCTTTTAGCAATTCTGAAAGGGGGTCACCTAAGGAACATTCCTGCCAAGTTTGGTTGAAATTGGCCAAGTAGTTTAGGAGGAGATGTCATTTAAAGAAATTGTTGACGGACGACGCACGACGGACGCCGGACGGACGCCGGACAAAAGGTGATCACAATAGCTCACTTGAGCACCTTGTGCTCAGGTGAGCTAAAAACAAAAGAAGAAACTGCTGATAACCAGCAGTTTCTCCTTTTGTCTCAATGTTTTCTATGCTATATCGTACATGAATTTAATCATTATCAACATCCATTTTGCTGTCTTCAGCAGCTTTTGAATTGGAAAACCCTAAAATTTGTTGTTTGGGAAAGGGTTAACCCATTACGAGACAGCAAGCCCCTGCGAAAAAAGTTCAAAAATGCAGTTCTAGTTCAAGAAAATTTCTAGAACATCCTAGATCGTTAAATGGCAGATCTAGAACTGCCATTTAATGATCTTGAATGTTCTAGAACAGTTCTAGATCTACAATTTAATGATCTAGAAAGTACTAGAGCAGTTCTTGAACTACAATAAACTTCGCAGGGGAAATGTTGGACCAGTGCAAATTCAAAGATGTTGCAGACGATAATTTCAAGTGCTTACAATTTAAATAGCATTTAATTATTGGTCTTTCTGTGTAAAAACCATTGTGAGAAATGAAGAAATTGCTTGTCAATAGCAATTTCTTTATAAACTTTATTATCCATGATGTTTTCCAAAGCCCTTTTTTTGTGGGGCGTCAAAAGGCATCAACAGACCCCTGCATACCAGAACCACAATAAATTAGCTTTGGGAACTAACAAATTAATTTTTAGAATCTCGTCCTTTTCTCTCATTATTTTCAAACCTATCAATGATCACATACTACTTTTCATTCAAAAATCTTGTTAATGCAGCTTGTTTTAAGCTGCAGTTACTTGTGTGTTTTTTGGGGTTTTTTTTGAAAAGCGATATGGTATTTTTCTTATCTCCCTAACATGAACATTTTCCAAGTCCCTTTAATTGAATATAACAAAATTGGGGCTTGATCGGAATTAAGGATAATGGATGAGAGTTCAACATTATAATAGGTTTATTATATTCTGCCAATGCACTAATGAGTAAGCATCAATTTTGCCAGGAAATGAGATATTTTATCCTTGAGGTAGATTATAATTAGCATTGTCAATTCAAGATCTGAAGATTCAAAGGTCAAAGAAAGGATAACAAACATATTATTAACCATATTTTGAACAATCCCTCAATAATAACAATAATGGATTTAAATATTTTGCATTCGTTCTTAATCCCTTTCCAAAGCAATTTCTTGACCTGTCCAAGTTCAATTTCAAGGTCTGCATCATCAGGTCATATACAAAATTCCGCATCCACATCACAGTCACACCACATCCAAATGATCATTAAATCACACAGCATATGTTTGAAAGTGCATTGTGGATGTGTGATGTGGCCATGGAATTGTCATATGACCAGGCCTTAAGGTATAAAGTGCCTAATGAAAAACACCACTTTCTAGCCATACGAAATGTACCAAATTACACACACTTGTAAATACACTTCACATAAGTTGATTCACCGTGCCGGATTTCAAGATTATGCTTCAAGAAGAAAATAATTTACAAATATCATTTTACTCTATATTCATATGCAAGGGAGGTAATTTTGAACATTTTTGTCAAATATTTCCATAAATATGCATTAATTCAAAATTCCAAACCGTACAAAATGATTATGTTTGTATTTGGAATGGAAATGTAACACAGTTTAGGAATTACTGGCACATTTCAAATTTTGCCGCTGGCTCTTTTGTGCTAATTAGGCCCTTCTTACCTTAAGTATGATGTTCATTGGCAATCATTGCTCACTTATCAATATGACCAACATGGGCGGATCTAGAGGGGGGTCGGGGGTGGAGGGGGGGGGTCCAGACCCCCCCCAGCATTGGCCGAAAATTGAATTTTGACTATATAAATTTAGTGTAACATTACATATTTACTACATTTTAAGCCATAATTTGGGCTTGGACCCCCCCCCCCCCCCCCCCCCCCCCCCCCCCTTGCAAAAAATGTTGGGCTTGGACCCCCCCCCCCCCCCCCCCCCCCCCCCCCTGGAAAAAAATCCTGGATCCGCCCTTGACCAACATGTAGTTTGTCACCTGCAGCAGCTTTCAAACCAAACATTTTACAGTTTTGGAAAGAATTTTAAAACCATCCCCACACAAGACCTGCAGGTTCTGAAGTCCCTATTTAAAAAGACTTGGGAAAACATTGAGGCAAAAGACGAAAATGCTGATAATCAGCATTTTCTCCTTTTGTCTCAATATTTTATGTGATATAATGTATACAAATACCCTTGCATTTTTTTTACTGTAATCTGCAGCAGCTTTGAGTTGCAGCACCCTAGATTTTTGTTATTTTGGAAAGAGTTATCAAGCCCCATTTTTGCATGACACTGTGTCATACTATAATTGTCAAATCTGACACTTGAAGCCATCTTACCAGACCTGCTTCTTAAGAAGCTTATATTTTCCAGGTAACTTAAGCTCGTTCACATGAGCTTTAGCTCGATATCTCAATCAAGCTGAAAATAGAGCTTCTTCACATCTGAGCTCTAATTTAGGGCCTGTACATGATATGAGGTGAGTGTTTTTGAATTTCAAAGAGATTTAACCATGATTTCTACAAGAACAAAATATCACATTGCTTTAATTTGAAAGCTGCTGCACTCAATTAACAGACAACATAACGAAGGTATTAAGTAAAGAGATTTTTTAACACACACATTTTTTAGCAAAATAAAAGCATTAATTGATGATCAGCATTTCCATCCTTTTCTCATAATGTTTTATCAGGCTGTCTTTCTAACAGAAAAAGGAAAAGGTTAAAACTCTCTTGTTGAATTTTAAGAACATTCAGACAGAAAGAGAAGTAGAGAAGATTCTGTAACACATTTTTCTGTTCCCTCAATGTTTACAAAAGATAATTCTTCTAGATCTAGGGTAATTTTTGAGAAAGGGTAACCACAAACCAGGCTGAGGCTTAAATTTTCCAGGTATCTTAAGCTCTTTGACATGAGCTTTAGCTCTAAATCAAGCAGAAAAAAGAGCTTTTCACATCTAGCTGAGCTCGCCTTCAAACCCTTTTGCAAACAACAAAGTTACAGACCGGATCGGACAGAATTCAAAGGTCAACAAACAATAACAGTATAACGCTACGAAAAACAGGTTATTTGAACATAATTATCTGATATGTAATGAAAAGGGTATAATATTGAAAGCTAAAGGAGAAATTGTTATTTTTCAAAAAAAAAAATTCTCTCAATATTTTTCTGAATTCTTTCTCTGAATGGAATGTCAAAAGTGGATATGTATTGGAAAGCGCTAATTATGATTTAACAGGTCCTTACTACTTTTCCTTTGACAAAAGAATATGTGCATTAATAATAACCAGAATATTTGCATAATGTTAAGACGCCATAAAATTAAAGTTTGTCCAATAAAAAGAGAAGGCAAGAAAGTGCTAATTGACCTTTGGTGGGAACTTTGTAACGTAAAATTTTTAATGTTGTTTCAAATCAATCTGTTTTTTTCTTCTTCAAATAAATAGAAATTGAAAAAGCTTGAAAAGCTGTTTTTCATGTGGTTACGAGGTTTCATCTCCCATCGAAAGAATTGTGAAAGTTCAGAAGTGAATCAGGTTTGTTTTCCTGGTATGTCTAGCTAGCAGCTGTCCTTTCATCATCATGACTCAGTGTGTTTGAAATAGCTCAAAAAGGACATGCGAAGAACGACATTGCATTAACCCTTTCCCAAACGACAAACATTTTAGGGTGGTCCTATTTGAAAGCTGCTGCAGAAGACAAAATGTTGCTATATAGAAAGGAATTGTGTACAAAAAAAGCTAAGAAAATATTGAGACAAAAGGAGAAAGTGCTGATTATCAGCACTTTCTTCTTTTGCCTCAATATTTTCCGAAGACTCTTCTTATAATGAGGTCAAAAAGGACATGTGAAGAACTGTAGCATTACATGAAGATAAGACCTGTTGAAAACTTACACCAATGTCAAAACAGTTTACAGAAAAATACTCAAGTGCGAAAACATAAAACGTGACAGACAAATTTTAACACTTTCTGAAATAACTAAAAACTTTTTTTAAAAGAAATACAAACAAGTTGTTACAAATTTGAAATTCATATCACAGAAAAGTAAGAAAATACTAATTATATTGACATTTTCTCTATTTTCATCAATATTTTCTCCCATATATCAAAGAGAATTTTCATTCTGATTTTGAGTCAAATAAATATTGTCATCATTCAACATCTTTGAACTTCGACTGGCAAAAATTTAGAACTTGTTCGCTATAAACAACCCCTGGTTTTGACCACCCATCTTGAAAATATGCATTCAATGTATTATAAATACAAATTGATATTGCAATAATTACGGTAGAATACCCCTAATGTGTGCCATTTTGAGATTCATAAAACATCAGATTTTTTCGAGCGTCTTCGTTACGAATCCCAACTAATTCGGGCGCAATCCTACACAGTTGGCGGTGGAAAGTTCCACTGCCAAATGTTTTCCACGTCGTCCAAATAAATCCGACGTCGCACTAATCTTATTAGAGGTACTCTACTACATTAAGGGGCTTCAACTGAAACTAGCTTACATTTGGGAATGGGTCAAGGGAACAAAATTTAGCACTCATGTGAGTTAAAGCAACAATGATAGTGTGATTGTATTCAATTTCAAAATTTAATTGAAAATAAACAAACAATTTTACAGTGTCACAGGACAGTAGTGACCAACGTCATATAATGCAGATGGTATATTACGGATCATCAAATAAAATTTCCACAAAATTATTGCAAATGTATTACAGCAGATGGTAAATTTTTAGACTAGTCCAAATTAAAAGATTTTGCTAACAGCAATTTTCAAGTGAATGAGATTTTTCATTTTTTGGTCTTTTTTTGGTTGAAAACGTTGCAAATGAAGAAATTGCTTGTCACAAGCAATTTGTTCATTTCCCACGATGTTCTCAAAAGTCTTTGAAATCTTGTCTAGCATCAAAAGGTGTCACTGTGTGGTAATGCATGGGTATAACTTTTGTATGATTAATTGACTTTCCACCGATCTTGATCTGTGAAAAGAAGAATTTTCCTTATTAAGGTGACACGTGAGAAATTTAAAATGAGGAAAAAAGTAAAATTTATTGGAATTTGGAATTATTTATTTTATCTTTATGACGAATCAATGGGCGTCAATTTTATACATCTTCGTATGTACACCTACCGTACCACTAACAGTAAAATTAATATGGCCTGTCTTTCAAAATTACCAGGTTTCAAAAATGTTCTCCTTATTACAGTTGAATTTTGCATAAAATTATCTTTTATCCTTCATTATGATTTAGCAGGTCATTACTACATTTTCCTTTGACAAAAATGTCATGTACATACATCAGTACAGACTGCAACAACATATAAATTAACATAGAATTTGTCCAGCAAGATTAACCCGGGACATCTGCATATGTAATGACCTCACCCCGGCATTGTTTTGTTTAGCCTCTCAACTAACGGATCTTGTTGGACAATACCTCTGCATTAAATGACCCCACAAAATTAAAGTTTAAAATTGTCAAAAGCCCCCAAAAAGATCAATCTGATGACTCAGCACTAAATAGTTGTAACTGCCTATATATTTATAGGCAGTTACAACTGTTTTAAGCTGAGCCATCAAATTGGTATGATGTTCAAAGCCTATTGATCCTGAGTTCTGAGCGCAGCTCCACAAATATACTTTCTGACATTTTACAAATTAAGTCAATTGTCTCTCACCAATAAAATTAAGCCACTAAAAAATTCAGCACCTGAAAAAGGGTTAGTTTTTCAATAAAGATAACCCCTTTGATATCCTAGATTATTCAATTTCGTTGTGGGACGTCCCAGGTCTCCTGAATGAAAGTAAAAGGTCAAAAGATGTAGGTGTATTGAAAAATCAAAAAAAGATAAATATTTTTCTTTTCATGTCCAAAAATTCAAAAGGATGGTAGTACATAATTTATCATGAAAACCCTTGAAGTTAATATGTAACTTCAGACCCCAAACTTGACTGCAAATCTAAGGATTTTTTTTAAAGTAAGATTAGGGGCAACTTAAATATACCATTAAATTTTTTATTAATGGTTGTGTTCTTCTAAAAGCCTTAACCCTTTCCCAAACAAGACCTGCTTTTGACGTCCCGAATAGAAAAGGCTTGGGAAAACATTGAAACAAAAGAAGAAACTGCTGATAACCAGCAGTTTCTCCTTTTGTCTCAATATTTTCTGTGTCATATTTTACGCAAATCTTATCTTCAATAACATACATTTTGTCTTTTGTGGCAGTTTTTGAGATGGATCACCCTAAAATTTTGCTGTTTGGGAAAGGGTTAATTATAACATACATGATTCTGCGTCCACATCACAGCCAGAGCATGTCCAAAAAATTTAATGGTTAGTCCGAGACTCAGAGTATATTTTTGGACGTGATTGATGTGGACATCATGATGTGGACGAGGAAATGTATGTGACGAGGCCTAAAATTACACAAAATCTTAATTTCTTTTTTTTTTTTTCATAAATCAAAAGTAAAATTAAATGAAGTTTTATGTCCATACACAAAAACCGAGGTCACTGACTTTTCTAACTTTGACCTTTTGTGGACATGCTTACTTGACCATGAGAAGAGAACTTTCTAAATGATAGCAATTTTGTCAGTAGATTAACATCGCATTGACTCTTTCCTACACAGAAACGATGACTAGGCATTTATTTTCTGCAGCATGTCAATGATTGCTAGAAAGGGAGACAATTAATCGTGAATATCTATCACACAAGATATAGGCTTTTTTGCGACAAGCAATTTCTTCAATCAAACAATGTTTTCTACCCATGAAAGATGATGAATGTATTTAGTTCTATTCTCTTGAAAATGTCATTTAAATGTAACATGTTTGGACAGCCTAAACTTTTGCCATTTGGGAAGGGTGAAACAGCAACATGTTGTGGTGTACGTTTCAGTTTGGAAGCTGCTGCAGACGTCTTTCTGCAATAATAGACTGGTGCAAAATATAGCACAGAAAATATGGAGGTATAAGGAGAAAAAGCTGATTTTTTTTTGCCTCAATGTTTTATTGATTATTCTCCATGTAACATCAAAAACAGGTCTCTTATTTGGGGAAGGGTAAAATCTGATGAAAAGTGAAATTCTAGCAGCCATTTAGGCTGCATGACAAGCAATGATTTAGCTTTAATTTCCACTAATGAGTCTCCTCATATTTCATCATTTTAACTTAGTAGATTAATTAGTAACTATCTATATCTCATTATTGAACTCATTAATCTTTATATCAAACAAGACCTGCTTTTGACAAACATGAAAGAATATGCTTTGGAAAACATTGAGGGAAAAGAAGAAATTGCTGATAATCAGCAATTTCTGATTTTGCCTCAATATTTTCTGTACCATAATTTCTTTATTCACATCTATTTTTCATCTATAGCAGCTTTCAAGTAGGAACACCCTAAAATTCTATCTTGGGAAAAGGATAATCCTTTATCAACCAGGGGTGTATTTTGAAGCTCCTAATACAATAATACAAAAGGCTTGGACAAACATTGAGGCAAAAGAAGAAACTCTTAGCTGATGAGCCATCGCATGTTTCATCATTTGATTTAGTTACAAACTTAATTATTAACTATCTACCTCATTATTGAACTCATTAACCCTTTCCCAAACAACAAAATTCTAGGGTGTTTCACTTCAAAAACTGCCACAAATGACAAAATGGAAGTTATTAAAGATAGAATTTGTGTAAAATACTGCATAAAAAATATTGAGACAAAAGGAGAACAACAAAGGGTTAAGTAAATTTGGGAAAGGGTTAATCTCCATTTTGTCTGTTGCAGATCGAAGCTTGTTCAAATTCAAAGATGTTACAGATGACAATTTCAGACAATTTCAGCTGAATAACATGATTTTTTATTTTGTCATTAAATCAATTTTTTGAATTGGACAAGTCAAATACATTTTGTCCGTCAGCCTTGATGTTTGCGATATGAACCTATAATATTTGTACCATCACTCCTGCAGTTCAGTACAATTATTCTTTGATATATATTCTTAGTTCAATCCTTGCTATGAACTTTTCACCCATCTTGTCCACAGGATTTCTAATTGTAACCCTTTCCCACACAACACAACACGAGTGTTAAATTGTCCTTATAAGGAAAAGCTTGGGAAAACATTGAGGGAAAAGAAGAAAATGCTGATGATCAGCATTTTCTTCTTTTCCCTAAATATTTTCCGTGTTAAATTATTCAGTCATCCTGATTTTCATAACATCCACTTAAGTCTTTATCTTTATTAATACTTTTGAATTCAGATTTGTCCAGTATTGTCATTTGGAAAAGGGTTTTAATTTGCTTTGAAGTCTCAAAATAACTATCATTGAAAAGGTGTAAATGTGAGAAAAGCTAGCCTCTAGACAAATCAATGGCGATGATCCCAGCAAGTACAAAAAGAACATCGACCAAAAACTAGAGTTTGATGACCAATGAATCATATGGTTCGAGTGCAAAAGACTTTTGAGGAAATGCTTTGATAAATTCAGGTATTCTGAGACAAGAAGAAATTGCTGATAATCAGCAATGTCTTCTTTTCAATTGCTGCAATATATTTTCACATTATTTTCATATACCTATTTTCTGCTTTTGACATAAATTATTCTGTCAATGGTCTCAACATTTAGGAAATGATTAAACAACTACCACATAGTGATGCTTTTTGACACCTCCGCCAAAAAATGCCTGGGAAAACATTGTGGGAAATGATGAAATTTTCTTACCCAAATTGCAAAGATTCTTATAAAATCAACCTGAAATTGTTGTCTGCAACATGTTTGAATAATTTGGACCAGTCATATTTTCTCTTTTGGTAATGGTTTAGTATAAGTTTCATAAGTACAAACTGTTATTTTCTGTAACCAGATCCATGATTCTACTTCTAAATTACAAAAAACAAACAATCTGATGACATGTATCTATAAGCTCCTAACAAGGTTTCAATTTAAAAGATCAAATTTCTGAGAATAAGCTCAATTTCTTTATCATAAACATTAAGCTCGATTTCTTGATGATAAAAAAGCTTGATTTCCCGATGATAACTATAATCTATTCTAATAAGTCAGCTTCGGAGGTCAGAAGTTTAATGCAGGCACGTAGGAAGCAATTTCATATTGGGGGGGCTAAAGCCTCAGTGTCTGAATATTGGGGGGCTAAATTGAATTTTCCCAAAATTTTCAGTGTGAAATAAGGAAAACTTGGCATTTTTTGCCAACTTTGGGGGGGGGGGGGCTTAGCCCTCCCTAGCACCCCCCCCCTGTTCCTACGGGCCTGTAATGCTCGACTTTAATTTTTGTTAATCACAAATAAGGGACACATAACTGACTGTCTAAATGCTTGTCAGGGTTATGGGACTTAATCATAATCCTGAGATAATTGGTTCCTTTGCACAAGTGAAAAGTTCCTAAGTGGAAAATATAGCTTCATCATTCATTTTAAATTATTGATCTAACTATATTTAAAGATCTTTTACTCATGTTCCATTTTCAGAGAAGACAGTGTATAAAGGGAAGTGTATGAAATATTTTCTAACTCTGTTTTCAAAAACTTGAATTCATATCAATGATTATACCAGAACAAACTGAATAGATTAAAAGAAGAAAATCGACCACTGAGCAACCAGGTGTTTCCCAGATTGCCATATTTTGTTTCTAAGAAATTTCCTGGAAATACAACAGGTTAACATACATGAAATATAAATCAGAGGAATTACATATCTATAGACAAAACCTGTAAAGCTACAAGGTTATATCTCAAACAAGACCTGGCCATGGTTTCTCGAAAAAAAAATTAAGTATATTCTCGTGAGTTCATGCTCAACTTCAATTGAATACCAAGCAACGTTGATTGGTATTCAATTGAAGTTCACGTGAATATCGTGCAATTTGAGCACGGTACTCAGATTTGAGTCTGAGAACGTACTTAAGTTTTTTTGAGAAACCATATGGCCTGCTTTTGGCATCCCAGAACCATTTTGGCTAAATGGAAAATGTTTGGGGAAAGTCTAAGAACATTAGAATTTAGAATTATATATCAATCTATATTGAACTTAATTGATTGAATGGTTTTTAACACCGGTCTTTGGCCATTATTTCAGTCATATAGCAACAGCTCGAGCACCTAACTATGTATTCCTATTGTTTCTCTCACCAGTACTACCACATCCTTGATACATTTTTTTGTTTTGGTCTTTTGTGGTAGCAAACATAGTGGGAAATGAAGAAATTGCTTGTTGCAAGCAATTTCTTCATTTTCCACAATGTCTTCCAACCTTAATATTGCAGTGCTTCAAAAAGCGTAAATACTTAGTATAGGGTTAAAACAGTAGTAAATATTTTCTGTGTTCATAAAAATAGTGGGGTAGATCCGAGATAAGCTCTGTCTAATAAGGTGTTGACAGGTAGAGGTTATCTCGTTTGACAATTTCACGTTGATAGAACAATGCATTGTGGGACTGCTTTTGTCTATCAAATATTCAACATATCAACACTACAATTCTTCATTGAATACATACCACATAAAAATCGGCAAAATTTATGAATAGTAAGGCAGATTGAAATGTTGACGAATTGATCCAGTTACGAAAAACTTATTCCCTTACATATGACTCTTTGACTACCCACAAGACGAAACATTGTGGAAAATGCAGAATTTGTTTGTGACAATTTCCTCATTTACCATAATGTTATCTTCCCAGAAAGACTGAATCATTTCTTTCACTTTAAATTAAATGTCATCTGCAATATCTTTGAATTTGGATCAGTCTATATATTTTTGCCTTTCTATAATGTTTCAAAATACATAAGTGGCTTTTGATTATTGGTGTTGCTTTTTTACTTTTAATTAATTCTTGAAATATTCAAATCTAGCCGTTCGAGTTTTGAAATTTTGAATGTATACATTACCCAACCAAAGTGAAGCAACGATTGTGATCAGAAACAAGACTAGAACACTTCTTACCTGAAAATACAAAAGAGATCATGACAGACTGCACATGATAAAAGTTATTAGTATATACAGAGTTACAGCCCCTGCAAAAAGTTCATTAAACCCTTTCCCCAACAAGACCCGGTTTTGATGTCCTTAATAGAAAAGGCTTAAGAAAACATTGAAACAAAAGGAGAAACTGCTGATAATCAGCAGTTTCTCCTTTTGCTTCAATGTTTTCAGTGCCATACTTTACACAATTAAATTCTATCTTTAACATCATTCATTTTGTCGTCTGCATCAGATTTCAAATTGACTCACCCTAAAATTTTGCTGTTTGGGAAAGGGTTAAGTTCAAGAACTGTTGTAGAACGTCCAATGGCACTTCTAGAACTGTTATAGAACAGTTCTAGAAGTGTCATTTAATGTTCTAGAATGTTCTAGAACAATTCTAGAACTAGAAATGTGTTCTTGAACTTTTTTCGCATGGGATGATAAAAGTTATTAGTTTATACAGAGCTACATCCCCTTCAAAAAATTCATTTAAGTTCAAGAACTGTTCTAGAATGTTCAATGGCACTTCTAGATCTGTTCTAGAACAATTCTAGAAGTCCCATGTATTGTTCTAGAACATTCTAGAACAGTTTTATAACTAGAAATGTGTTCTTGAACTTTTTTCGCAGGGGAGATGAGAGGGTCAGTGATGGCTTTTCAAAATGCAATATTTCCTTCATTGTTCACCAAACCCTATGTTGTAGGAACTCATTGGATTACTCTAATCGAGACAATTCAAATGAGTGCCAACAACATAGGGTTTGGATTTACTGCCTTCTATGAATTGCTCTGATCTATATCTATACCAATGTAGTTATATGACCTTAACCCTTTCCCAAACAAGACCTGGTTTTGACATCCCTGATAAATATGGCTTGGGAAAACATTGAGACAAAAGAAGAAACTGCTGATAAACAGCAGTTTCTCCTTTTATCTCAATATTTTCTGGGCTAAAATATACACAAATACTGTATTTATCCCCAACCATTTTGCCGTCTGCAGCAGATTTGAATTTGGACCACCCTAAAATATTGTCGTTTGGGAAAGGGTTAACTCATTCCTACATAATGACGCTTTTTGAAACCCCACAATTTAGCCGTTAGTTCTAAAACATTGTGGAATCTGCAGAAATTGCTAATTGTCACAATTTATTCATTTACAACAATTAAGAACTAAAGAACAACCACAAAATGTAAAATTTCATTCAATTGAAATTGACCAAACGCCGACTGTCAATCAAAAATATCGATTAGCCAATGGACGATCAGAAAAATGCTATGCCCCAATTGTTCTTCGTTGCACGTGTTATTGTATCCATTTATCGACTGACAATCAAAACAATCGACATGCCAATGGCAAAGAATTTTGTGCTAACAATAAACTATGTTTACCGTTATGTTTTGATAAACCGTCGGTGTTGTTATAAAATCTCGTAACTACGGCTTAAATCAAGCCGTAGTTACGAGATTTTATAACAACATCTACGAAATACTTTTTTGTTTGTCCGAATTTACGTCACGATTAACTGGATAAAATCGTTCCCTATTGAAATTGTTGTGAGTGCAGCATCTATGAATAATCGGACCAGTCTAAATTTTTGCCATCTAAATGCGTTTATATGGTATAGTGTGCACCATGATTGAACATTTAAAATCCTTATGTTTAAACATGCAAATCTTTATACAAAATTTCAGAATAACGTCGGTGCTATGACAAAATGGCGTAATAAAAATTTTGCTCGAAAACCATTTTTTTCAGGAGAGCCAAAAACGTTTTTGCCGTTTTAAAAAATGTTAAAAAATTTGACGTCAAAATTGCGTAACTCACTATTACTCTCGTGTAAATTTGTCTACGTATAACGCCATTTTGTCAGCTAAATCGAGTTACGCAATTTTGTCACATGATAATTGAAAGGGTTCTAATAGGTGTAGAAAAACGCCGTTTTGACAGGATATGCGCTCCTACATACTTAGTAGAAAGCATTTATAAAAAAAATTTGACAAAATGGCGTAACTAATTTGTTACGCCATTTTGTCATAGCACCGACGATAATTTATGCAGTTGAGGTAACATCATTAAGGCATGACAAGTGAACAAATGTGAAACTTAGTGGGCATGAAACATAAAAACTATGTTAAAATGACAAGTTTAATAGCAAAATCTGTCAAACGACATGCTTCCCATAATAAAATGGTTCATCGTTTAATATAGCTATATCAAATACAGGTGTTTCACTTGTTTTCTTTTTACACTTTCAAATTCTAAGGGGGGGCTATAAGTCCCCTAAAATTGGCCAAATTTATATCTTATTTCACACTGAAAATTCAGGAAAAATTCAATTTAGGCCCCCCATCCAATATTCAGACACCGGGCTTCCGAGCCCACCCAATATTAAGGACAGATCCTCCAGTTGTTCCTGCGCAACTTACTGCGCATATCCTAAATAACGAAAATAAAGCTGTTTCAGTAATTGGCCTTTTCAGCAAATGTATTTTTTACATTTAGTTAATGTTTGGTTGATAAATGACAAGACCCTTTTCGGTTATTTCAATTTTCTCTGTTTGATCAATTAAAGTGTAATAGTACTCGGATGGTACATTTCGCTTTCTGTTACGCGTTCAACATGTGGCGTTAGCGATAGGAAACGAAGCAACAAAAGCAAAGTGGTGTTTTTATGAGCTAGTCCGCTTCAGATGGACACAAAAGATGACACATTTTATTATCTAAAGCTGGTAATAAGGAAGAAAATGGATAAAAGTAGTGAAACAATTTCGGACAGAACTGCAAAAAGTAAACCAAATTTTACTTATATCTAAGAAAAACGCTTGGTTTGATATATTTTTCTTTGTTTGTTTTTGTAGGTATGACCAAGCACTACGTCTATACCAAAAAAGAAAAAATTCTTACCGCTGGAATATTTTTTAATGTCAGAAACGTTGCGAAAAAAGAGCAATTTCAGCTACTTTTGAAAGAATGATTTACTAAAAATTTCAAAATTATCAATAAATTTTCCCAAATTGATACTCATTTATACAGAATAAAACATATTGAACACAATAAAGGCTTATTTATGTAATGCTAGTCATTTCGAACACCTTTTTTGTGGGCATTTAAGTGACACCTCATTTTTGCAATTTTAGACAAGAGTAGTCTCCCTTGAAATCCAATAACTTTTTAATTCGCTTGGTGACCTATAGTTTTTAAGTCGTTTTTTTACTTCTTATATATCTAAATATCAGTACAGAAAAAATAAAAAAAATCTTACCGTGGGAAATAAATGGAGGATCTGTCCTTAAATTGCTTCCTACATGTAGGCCTGTATGATGGTTCCATTTGAAAGCTACTGTAGAACACAAAATCCATGTTAGTGAAAGATAGGATTTGGTACAAAATGGTTCAGAAAATATTGAGGCAAATGGAGAAAATGCTGATTATTAGCATTTTCTTCTTTTGTCTTGATATTTTTCCCAAGCCTTTCCTTAATTTAGGACGTCAAAACCAGGCCCAGATTTCTTGAAAAAACTTAAATACGTTCTTAGATTAAAGTCTGAGCACCGTACTCAAATCACATGAAATCCACATGAACTTCAATAGAGTATAATACCCTTCAATGTTGAAGAGCATTCCATTGAAGTTGAGCATGTACTCTTGAGTATGTACTTAAGTTTTTTCAAGAAACTGGGGCCCGTGAGGCCCCTGTTTCTCGAAAAAACTTAAGTATATTCTCATGAGAACATACTCAACTTCAAAGGGATACTCTTCAACGTTGAAGTGTATTTGATTGAAGTTCATGTGGATTTCGTGCGATTTTAGCACTGTGCTCAGATTTGAGCATGAGAACATACTTTATAGTTTATTCGAGAAACCGGGCCTGGTCTTAATTGTTTGGAAAAGGGTTAATTAAATTTTGTCACTTGAGAAAGCATTGAGGTAGGTGTAAAATAACAAATCTAATTTTAGACTGGTTTGACGGCTTTTAAAATTTAAAAGTAAAAGTTGTGACTCACAATTTCATGATTAATGGCTCCTACATAATTTTATGTTTTCATCCCTTGCCAAAATGGTGAAATTCAAGATGCTCCATTTTGAGGACAGTCTTTCAGATTATTTTTTAGATAATTTGTATACTTTTAACATAATTTATTCAAACATCTATTCTAACCCATTACCAGAAGGCAAAATTGAGGACTTATATAATTTAAAAGATGTTTCAGATGACAATTTCAAGTTGATGAAATTTTAAAAATCTTTCCATTTTGGGTTAGAAAACTTTGTGGAAAATGAAGAAATTGCTTGCAACAAGCAATTTCTTAATATTTTTTTTATTCCACAATGTTTTTCAAAGCCATTATTTTGTGGGGCGTAAAAAGGTGGTCATTGTGTGGGAATGGGTTAACCCTTTCCCAAGCAAGACCTGGTTTTGACGTCCCCATTAGGAAAGGCTTGGGAAAACATTGAGACAAAAGAAGAAACTGCTGATAACCAGCAGTTTCTCCTTTTGCCTCAATATTTTCTCGACTATTTTGTATACAAATCCGATCTTTATTCACATATAATTTGTCGTCTGCTGTTGCTTTTGAATTGGACCACCCTAAAATTTTGTTGTTTGGGAAAGGGTTAAAACATACATCTGCACCATTGAAAATCTTTCTCGCATCTCCCTCATGATTGATCAGGTTCAAATCTAGCTCATTGATGAAAACCCCTGCGAAAAAAGTTCAAGAATGCATTTATAGTTCTAAAACTGTTTTAGAACATTCTACAATGTTAAATGGCATTTCTAGATTATAGTTCTAGAAGGGCCATTTAACATTCTAGAACAGTTCTTGAACTTAAATGAACTTTTCGCAGGCGTAAGTCCAAAGAAGCATTTAGGACAAAAGTCACATTTGCCATGCTTAAACAGATCGACGATTAAAGGGAAAAGGAGGAAATGCTGATAATTTCTCTGTTAGGGGCATCAAAAGTTAAATTTTTGCACAACTGTAACATCGCTGCTTTTCATCAATAACATTGCAACAGCAGTTTCAAATAAGCCACAGTTACCAGTTTTTTGTTGAAAAGCAACAATATATTACCATAATTTCAGTACAATTTATTAAAATTACAGCATCAATTTTGCAGTTGTTAAGGGATAACGAATTTGAACCATTAATTATATGTGAAAATTTCACAGGTACACGGTTAATTTTACCTTTGATTTTTTCTTTAAACTATGTAAAATATTTCATAAATTACATCTAAATCACTCATTAACCCTTTCCAAAAACGACAAAATTTTGAAGTTATCCAATTCAAAAGCTGCTTTAACCAATAAAATATCCCCTGCGAAAAAAGTTCAAGAACACATTTCTAGTTCTAGAACTGTTCTTGAACTTCTAGAACTTGAGTTCTAGAACCTGAATAAAGTTCAAGAACTTCAGTTCTAGAACATCAAAGTTCTTGAACTTCTAGAACTTGAGTTCTAGAACCTGAAAAAAGTTCTTGAACTTGAGTTCTAGAACCTTAAAGTTCTTGAACATAAGTTCTAGAACCTTATAGTACCTTTAAAGTTCTAGAACTTGTTCCAAGAACCAACAAAGTTCTAGAACTTGTTTCAAGAACTAACAAAGTTCTAGGACTTACAAATTTAAGTTATAGAACTAGAGTTCTTGAACCTGCAATATATTCTAGAACCTGTCATAGTTTAGGTTGTGCTAGTTTCCTTTGTGTTTTAGAGCTTCAAAAAATATGCAATAGTTGTGCAAAATGTGAAAGAATGAGTTTATTTTCATTATTTCACACATTGCACATTTGAAGTTTTGCTTATAAACATAATATTAGAGATAAATATTGTCCAGCAAGATTAACCCGGGACATCTGCATATGTAATGACCCTACTTCGGCTTTGTTTTGTTAAGTATGGCGCGCGAATAGGGTCTAAAGTCAATATAGCGCTAGACCGATAATTAAAATAGGGGTAGACCCTTAAAAATAGCGGTCTACCCTTATATTTTTACTGGTAAAAATAGCGGTCTACCCTTATATTTTTACCGGTCTACCGATAAAAATATCGGTCTACCCATAAAATAAGGGTAAACCGCTATTCAAAATAACGGTCTAGCGATAAAATTACCGGTAGACCGCTATATTTATCGGTAGACCCCTATTTTTTTCGATAGCCAATCACAGAGCTTGTACTATACGGTCGTTGATATTCTCGGTGGGTTGAGGATGTAACGAGCCATTTGATTGGCTAATGAGATTTCCAGCAGAAGAGTAAAAAATAACTATCGGTCTACCGGTAATTTATCGCTAGACCGTTATTTGAAATAGGGGTCTACCCTTATTTTAAGGGTAGACCGATATTTTTATCGGTAGACCGGTAAAAATATAAGGGTAAATTAAGACCGCTATTTTTACCGGTCTTCCCCTATTTTAATTATCGGTCTAGCGCTATATTGACTTTAGACCCTATTCGCGCGCCATAGTTAAGACGCTCAACTAACGGACTTTGTGCACGAAAATTAAGTTGTCCCGGGTTAACCTAGCTGGACAATACATATATCATTTAATGACAGAATAAGAATGATTGTTTACTAATGAATGTGTTTATAAGTCTTTGTTGACTTTTAAGAAAACCTAAGACATTGCTAAAGCTGTGACTTTGTTCTATCCTTGAAACATTTTCTTAAACTTGGAGCTCATTCTGCTGGCTCAGGATGAAACAGTAAACTTGTAACTACAAAGATTAGGCAGTTACAACTTTTACGCTCTGAGCCAGCAATATGGCTTATATTCACTGAAAGGAACCATCAAGGAATCCATAAAAGATATTATAGAGATGCTAATGTTATAAAAAATATTCTACTGGCAGAAAAACTGCATTTAAAGAAGCAAAATAGGTCTGCATTTCATTCCAAAGTTCCTGAAGAAGTCAACCATTTCATCGATAGCTAATAAATGTTGGTTACTAAAATCAACAATTATAAAAAGTACCAATTCACAAACTAATAGCCAAGCTGTTTCAACCCTGACAAAGCAGTTTTGCATATATTTAAATTACAATGATTTTGAAAATGGATGGAGAAATCAATAAGGTGTAGAGAGAACAGATTAGATGCTGACTAAGTTATCTTAATGATTGCTAAACAACTGACTTAGGTCTATTACTAGCTAACCTTCTGCTAGCTAGTTTTGTCATCATCCAGTGTCTATTAACCAGTGTTTGTGACAAGGAATCTTTGAACCTAAACAGAATTATAAATTGTCTTTGAAATGAATTTATTCTGTCAAATTCAAGAAGTGCTTACAAAGTTCTAGAACTACTGTGAATGTTCAAGAACTAGTTCTAGAACTAGTTCCAGAACTAAAATATCTATATAGTACATGTAGGTTAAACTTCAAAGTCAAGGTCACAAGGTCAAAGGTCATGGTCTTAAATGAAAAGTCTTAGCATAATATATCCATGTGTGAAATATTACAGCTGTATTTCATATAATAGTTCTCAAGATATAGAATTAACTGGATGAAATCAGACCTCCCAGTCGAATTTTATTCTAGTTTCCAGTCTATTGCATGACATCACTTCCTGTTTACTAGAGAATTGGAGGGAATTTGCTTCTCTGATTTTCTTTTAAAAAAATGTTGTTTATGGTCATAATTTACATTCATATTAAAGAATTATCAGGAGGTAAAGGAGCTCATTGAACAGTAAGACCAAGAAAAGCAACATTGGTGAGTGTTCTTTTGACTAAATTTAACAAACTTAAATGTTCAGTTTTACAATTCCCCACCCACATATTGTGTAGTAAACTGGTTCTAGAACCAGTTCTAGAACATTGTGTTCTAGAACTGCCATTTAATGTTCAAGAACTGTTTCCATAGTTCTAGAACCCAAGTTCTAGAACCCAAGTTCTAGAACCCAAGTTCTAGAACTGTGTTAGTGCCATTTAACGATCAAGAACTAGTTCTTGAACTAATTCTTGAACTAGTTCTTGAACCAGTTCTAGAAATTTGAGTTCTAGAACTGCCATTTAATGTTCAAGAACTGTTTCTAGAACTAGTTCAAGAACTAATTCTAGAACTAGTTCTAGAACCCAAGTTCTAGAACTACGTTAGTGCCATTTAATGATCAAGAACGTTCTAGAACTGAAGTTCTAGAACAGTTCTTGAACTTTTTCGCAGGGGATGTGTTTATAAAGATATTACTTGTAAAATATTGCACAGAAAATATTGAGGCAAAAGTAGAAACTGCTGGTTATCAGCAGTTTCTTCTTTTTGTCTCAATATTTTCCAAAGCATTTTCTAATAGTGATGTCAAAACCAGGTCTTGTTTGGGAAAGAGTTAACCCTTGTCAGGCCATGCTGATACTGGCTTATTAGTTTAGCCCTTTTCCAAACAGCGAATATCTATAGTTTAAATATATTTATTTTACATTAATACTGGGATGAAAGTTTGATCTTTATTATCCCTCTCAATTATGCTTCCTCGGGGAAATACATCTGTTATTGCGCCTATAATGTGTAGGCCAATGACCAACCTCCACTATACTTCCCCTTCGAAAAAAGTTCAAACACATTTCTAGTTCTAGAACTGTTCTAGAATGTTCAAGATTGTTAAACGGCAGTTCTAGAATTGTTCTAGGACTGCTATTTAATGATCTAATACAGTTCTTAAACTTCTTGAAGTTCAAAATCTGCTCTAGATCATTGAATAGCAGTTCTAGAACAGATCTAGAACTGTTCTAGAACTGCCATTTAACGATCTAGAACAGTTCTTAAACTTAAATGCATTCTTGACCTTTATTCGCAAGGGTTCAGATCAAACTAGGAATCTCAGTACCTCTTGGGCAATGTCGTAAATTTTTGGCAGTGGAATGTTCCACTGGCAAATATGATTACAATGTTACCCAAATACTTCCGACATTGTGTGAAACTTATTAGGGGTGGACTACCATAAAATAGACATTGACTACTCAGAGCCAATCTTGCAATGAACTATGGTGTTTTCAAAACTATGTTTACATCTTCATCTACATTTTGAACTCGTGATCTATATAAAAGACATTTTAGTATTGTTAGGAAAGCCAAAATTATCAGATCTGCATTGCTATCACATTTTTGTATCGCATTCGCAAAAATGTGTAATTTTATCGTTCCCTCTGAAAGAAAGGCCATTGAATTTTGTACTACAATAGGCGTTTTTAGACAGGTATTACGTTACATAACTTATTACAGCTTATCAAGTTTCAAGGACGAAGAATGTCATAAAATGCTAAAAAGACTTATGAATCAGTGCCATAGATTTATGGCTATTCAAATTATAAAAAAGTTTCAAAAATGTTCGATCTGTTATTTCAGATTAGCCCATTACCACACAGAGACTCTTTTTGACTCCCCAAGAGATACAAGCTATGCAAAACATTGTGGAAAATGAAGAAATTGCTTGTGACAAGCAATTTCTTCATTTCCCACAATGTTTTCCATCCAAAAAGACCTGAAAATTAAAAATTCCATTCACTTGAAATAGTCGTCTGCAGGATCTTTTAATTTGGACCGCCCTAAAATTTTGTCATTTGGTAATGGACTAAAGCTGAAACATTTTTGTACATCAGGGCATCTGCTGGATTGACTCCAAATCTCGGAAGTAGCGGCTCCAAATTTCAGAAGGCTGTCACGACAAAGCGCAGTTGGTAGGGCATTGGACTGTCACTCAAGGGACCCAAGTTCGATCAACAGCTATGACAAAATTAATGTCCTTTCCGACAAAATTGTCTCCCATCAATGATTTGATAATCATTAGCCTATGTGCACAAGCAGCTGGAGGCTCAATAAGAATGTTGTGATAGTACTGGTACAAGAAACGACAGTAGTCCATGGTAATAGGTGCTCCAGCCATTAATTGTGACTATATGACCATTTCAGCAGTTGAAAGAAGCATTTAACCCTAATAAATCAAAAACTCAGATCCAGTATTCCAACTTTAAGCTGATTGAGCTAAAAATTATTACATTTACTTCAAAGAATAAACCCTTTCCCAAACAACAACTCTTTTTGACACATCTCAAAGTTCAAACAAAGAAAATATTGATGAAAAGGATGAAAATGGTGATACCAGCATTTTCTTCCTTTTCCTCAAAATTTTCAAAATATAATGTCAAAGCTAATTTACATTCTGACTAATTATTACAGGGCTCTCGGAAACGACAGTACTGTCGTCTGAGACGACAAGTTTTCTCAGCGGACGACAAAAAATCCTATCAAAGGATTCCACCGGACGACAACCTTTTTAAGGCACGCGTCCGTGACCCATTACCTATCAGCTACTATAACAAGTACACAGACATTGTCTATGATAATAAGCCGTCAATTAACGACTTTCTAGGCTCCAATCAGCCACAATTAACTCGCATGAAAAATCGATAATGACCATATCTAAGTGATACCTAAGTGGGGTAGACAGCAGTGGTAGGCGTGGCGTTAATTACCGCTAACAGCCAATCAGAATCAATTACCGGTAGACGTTGTAGGTGGAGTCTGGGTCTCAACGAATGTTAATTAGTCCTTGCCAGACGATGTTATTAGACGATTGCAAAACCAATAACTTTTAATTGAAACAGTTGATTGACAAATCATCTCTCGGTAATTGAATTCAATTGTTTACCTAAATAGCAATTTATTTTCCCGATTGATATTCTGAGCAACTAACCCGCTAAACCATTTGTTTTCTTCTTTTTTCATACAGTTGATTTTATCGTAAATTTGAATGAGGTTATACCGATCTTACTAGGTAAAGAAAATCCAATGATCAACTTTATAAGTATCCATTTAAACTTTCCATAACATCACGTAGGCATTTATGTCTTGGGACACTGCTATCGGGGTAGACTAACCCTTTTCGGTACAGTGACCCTTTACCTAGTAAGCTTCTATCCTTTTAGAACAATTTAGTGGGGAAACTCTTTCTGTATTTTGATTAACTGCAAAACATGATCCCTTATTTATTTTTTTTACTGTTCCAAATTGAGAGATATCATTCACAAACAAGAGGACCATGATGGTCCTATATCGCTCACCTGAACCAAAATGATATGAGCAACACTTTTGTTCAATTCAATAAACATTTATGACTGTAAGACTGAAAACTAACTTATAGTCAATAACTTTGTGAAAATCAAACTCATCTGAGATCTTATGGTGCCAAACATTGTGTCCAGGTTTTTCTTGATTGATAAATAATCACAGATTCTAGAGTATAAACAAGGTCGAAAACAGCCAAAGACGGTAATTTTTTCAAATTCAAGGGCACACAATTCTCGACTTTCTGATCACATCAGACTGAAAATCTACCTCATCCAAGATATTATGGTCTCCAACATAGTGTCCAAGATTTGTCTTGATTGGTCAATAATTGAAGATTCTAGAGTGTAAACAAGATCGAAAAACAGCCAGATACGGCTATTTTGTTAAAATTCAAGGGCACATAACTCTCAACTTTCTGATCGGATCAGACTGAAAATCAAACTCATCCGACATATTATGGTCCAAAACATTGTGTCCAAGTTTTGTCTTGATTGATTGATAAATGTAGATTCTAGAGTGTAAACAATGTCGAAAACAGCCGAAAATGACAATTTTATCAAATTCAAGGGCACGTAACTCTTGTCTTTTTTGTCAGATCACACTGAAAATCGAACTCATCCGAAATCTCATGGTCTCAAACATTGTGTCCAAGATTTGTCTTGATTGGTCAGTAATTGTAGATTCTAGAGTGTAAAAAAGGTCGAAAACAGTCAAAAACGACAATTTTGTCAAAGTCAAGGGCATCTAACTCTCTTCTTTCTGGTCAGATCACACTGAAAATCACACTCATCCAAGATCTTATGGTCTCAAACATTGTGTCCAAGATTTGTCTTGATTGGACAATAATTGAAAATTCTAGAGTGTAAACAAGGTCGAAAACAGTCAAAAACGACAATTTTGTCAAATTCAAGGGCACATAAGTCTCGACTTTCTTGTCTTATCAGATTGAAAATTCAACTCATCCGAGATCTTATGATCTCCAATATTGTGTCCAAGTTTTGTCTTGATTGATTAATAAATGTAGATTCTAGAGTATAAACAATGTCGAAAACAGCCGAAAATGACAATTTTATCAAATTCAAGGGCACGTAATTCTAGTCTTTTTTGTCAGATCACACTGAAAATCAAACTCATCCAAGATCTTATGGTCTCAAACATTGTGTCCAAGATTTGTCTTGATTGGTCAATAATTGTAGATTCTAGAGTGTAAACAAGGTCGAAAACAGTCAAAAACGACAATTTTGTCAAATTCAAGGGCACATAACTCTCGACTTTCTCGTCTAATCAGACTGAAAATTAAACTCATCTGAGATCTTAGGGTCTCCATCATTGTGTTCAAGATTTGTCTTGATTGGTCAATAATTGTAGATTCTAGAGTGTAAACAAGGTCGAAAACGGTCGAAAACGGCAATTTTGAAAAATTAAAGGGCACATAACTTTTGACTTTTTCATCTGATCTGACTGAAAATCGAACTCATCCAAGATCCTATAGTCTCCAATATTATATCCAAGTTTTGTATTGATTGGGCAATAATTGTAGATGCTAGAGTGTAAACAAAGTTAAAAACAGCATTTTTCGTCATTCAGGGGCAGATAACTCCACACTTTCTGGTCCGATCTGGCCCATAATCGAACTCATCCGAGATCTTATGACCATACTTGTTTTGACAAAGTTTGGTCAAGATTGACTAATATTTGTGGATGCTAGAGTGTAAACACCAAATTGTGGACAGACGGACAGACGGACAGACGGACAGACGGACAGACGGACGGACGACGGACAAAAAGCGATCACAATAGCTCACCTTGAGCACTTCGTGCTCAGGTGAGCTAAAAAGGTGCAATTTTCAAGAAAATCTTTTTTTCATCATAGATCTAGTCTAGTTTTCTTTTATCTTTTTTTTTTCAATTGCAATTTTCAAAGCTTGAAATTGTTTGGGATATCACATTTAAAGCAGCATTTAGAAAAGAAATTTCAATTCAACGGAACCAAAACCTGCATTTTCCCTTATCAACCCATCACTAGACGACGAAATTTTATAATATTCCAAATTGAAAATGGACTTTTACAATATAGCATGGAAAATATTGAGGCAAAGACAAACTGCTGCTTATCTTCTTTTGTCTCGATGCTTTTGCAATGCTTTTGTAGTAACTTTATCTTCTTTGGCTTCAAAAGCTTCAATTTGTGGAAATGGGTTAAGAGAAAAAATACCCTTGGCTCTGTAATCTAAAACCTTGTAAATACTGTCTGTAAAAGACTTTAAAGTTGGTCATTTTGTGAAAACATTTGACTTAAGAGCGGTAAAGAATCCACTTTTAATATAATGGAATCCAAATTTTCTGTGTGGAATCCATCTTTTTCTGAAGTAGGATTCCTGGAATCTTACTTTCAAAATCCTACTGAGAGCTCTGTGTAAGAAATCCTACTTTCAAAATCCTACTGAGAGCTCTGTTATTGGTCTAATTTCATTTGTTGGATCTCCAATAATTTTCCATTTTTAACCTAAGCCCAACAAACATTGTCATTTTGGAAAGTGTTAACGACCAAGTTTATGATTTATAACTAATGATTTTACACTCAAAATCATAATAACTTGCTCTATTTAAACACATACAAAAGGTTTGACTTTTTTCTGTCTGGGCGACCTTTTAGCATCTGTCATTCAAAATTGCAATTTTACTTGTTTTTTGTCATAAATCTAAATTCATTGTTTTCAGATATCTATCTTTATGGCAAAAATTCTGCAAATCTCTACAAATTTTGACATTTTGAGCATTTTTGTGCACTTTAACAAGCACTAAAGAAATTCAGACTTTTTCTGTATTTAGTGTGAGGAAAGTTTTACTTAAATTATCAAAGGACTGCTATTAAATTTATAGCTATGATTAAAGACATCTCAAATGACATTTTATTGAAAATTAGAAAGAAACGATCTTTTGCAGATTAAGCATTTTCTTCCCAAAATAAAGATGAAATTTCTGTTTAACCCTTTCCCAAACAAGACCTAAAGTTTTGATTTCCCTAACAGAAAAGGCTTGGGAAAACATTGAAACAAAAGAAGAAACTGCTGATTAACCAGCAGTTTCTCCTTTTGTCTCAACATTTTCTGTGCCATATTTTACTCAAATTCCATCTTTAATAACATCCATTTTGTCATTTCTGGCAGTTTTTGAAGTTTAGATCACCCTAAAATTTCGACGTTCCCATTCGGGAAAGGGTTAAGGCAATACCGTCAATTCCTTATAGTTGTATCTCATGAAGCCATTACCAGATGGCACCGTTTTAGACTGGACAAAAAGTTTTTCAATTGTTTCTCTTTCTAGTGTTAAAACAATTGCGGAAAATTGTTGGTCGCAAGCAATTTCGTAATTTTCCACAATGTTTTCCAAAGCCTTTTTTGTATGAGCTAGGGCGTGAAAAAGCATCTTTATGTGGTAATGGGTTATCGAATCTTAAGAGTCAAACATCTTTTCTTTTTTTCTGAGAAAAAGGTCAAATAAATTCAATAACCTCTTTTGAAGAAAATAGTTTGTAACTTGTCAAGATTTTAATCATTTTGACAAGATCTTTGAGTAAATTTAAACATTTTTTAACTCAAATAGGTCAGAAAACAGTATCTTTCTTGTTTGGAGCTGTCATCTGATAAAACATGATGATAATGAAATTTTTGAATGAATTTCTGTTTTCACCCTTCCTCTCTAAATGTATTCTGACCCTTTCCCAATCATTTACTAACTATAGGCCAGTCCACATTATAACCCTTTTCACAACAAGAAATGGTTTTGACATCCATAAGAAAATAGACCGGGAGAACTACTGGTAGTCCAAACTCCTTTTCCCTCAGTATTTTCAATATGCCTGGCATTACAATTTTATCCTTTTTCAATTCAGACCAGTCTCTGAGGCTTTCTTGTCTTAGAAAATATTTAAAAATATCATTGAAACAAAATTACCAAGATATGATCAGCTCGCGATAAGGGAAGAAAAAAGATTGCCCCCATAAAATATACATATTTTTCTCATTATAGACCTTATTGAATCTGTGAATATGATTCTATTTGCTTTTAATAGACAAAGTACAAGATAATTTACAGTCTAAATAGCTTTCTTATCTATACTATGATTTTTCTCAACGACAAAATTTGTCGAAATTCACAGAAGCTTTTTTACTTGGCTGCTTTATTCTTTACTTTTTCGATCATGATCTTTGGTTTATTATGCTCTCCGAAAAAATTTCGATGGAGCATATAGTCGCCACGCTGTCCGTCCGTCCATGCGTCTGTCCGTGTGTCCGTCCGCACTTGCGAGAGGTACATATTGGGGTTGTTCTTCAGTACATGCCGACATTGTGGGGTTATTTCCTCATATGGGGTCAACCCCATAAAAGGTTGATTTTATTTTGTGTATTTGTTGTTTGTGGTGTTAAAAAATGTATTTGAAAAATATAACCCCACAAATATTTTCTATGTATTTGAAAAATATAACCCCACAAAAATTGTCTATGATTTAAAAATTCTTAAATTTGCTTTGCATATGTGCAGGAATTTCCACTACCGAAAATAATTGCACTCGAGAGCTTTACGGGAAATGCTGAACAGACCCGATCATCGCCAAATGCGTCTTCAGTACCCGGCTTTACGTTATTTAACAT
The DNA here is from genome assembly GCA_963680895.1 of Fragum sueziense. Taxonomy (NCBI): domain Eukaryota; kingdom Metazoa; phylum Mollusca; class Bivalvia; order Cardiida; family Cardiidae; genus Fragum; species Fragum sueziense. The sequence continues at coordinate 8,970,873 of OY804609.1, forward strand.
GCGTCCAGAGAACCACAAGGCGCATATGTACAGAAAAATTAACCCCACTAAAATTTTCTGCACAACATATCTCTCGTCTGTACGTCCGTTCGTCCGTCCACAGCCATATCTCAGCAACCCTTGGACCAAATTCAATGAAACTTCACATGTGAACTCCCTGGGTCAATACCTAGGGACCCATTTCTCCGTTTGTAAATTTAAGGCTGCGTCATGGAAAAAGGGGCCTTAGCGTAAAAATTAGTTTTTCTCTTATTTCTCTTCATCTAATGGGCAGAATTTAATGAAATTTTGTGCTCATGTAATAAATAGGATGTTCTAGACCATATTCCATAATGTGTGTACAAAAAAGCTGTCATGGGAAAAGGGGGCTTAATGTATGATAGTTTTTATTTTGCGACAAACACTTATTCGGGGAGCATAATCCGTCTGTGACAGCTCTTGTTTTTTCAGAAACAATGGGATATTATATAAACCGCTGAAAGAAAAGGCTTAGGAATATAAAGATTATGATTTAAAAAAATAAATGCTTAAGCTAGATCATCAAGTGGATAACTTGTTGGAATTATCAGCATTTCATTCTTTTCATAAGCATTTTAATATTATTGTTGCCTTAGGGCCGTGAAAAGATGGTCTTGCTTGTGAAAACATTAACCATTTCCAAAAACAAGACCTGGTTTTGACATCTCTTAATTAATAGAATAGACTTGGGGAAATATTGATGTAAAAGAAGAAATTCGTGATAATCATTTTTTCTTGTCTGTGGCTTTTTTAATTTGTAGCATGGTCCACCATATTTACTTTTTGCCATTTGGGAAAGGGTTCAATAACAAATTCAAGGGTTCGCGCCATCAAATTGAACCACAAAATAACCAATGTACCCCTAGTCCCCTACTATGATGTGATGAAATTATTACCATACATGGAGTTATTCAATTAAAATCAGAACCACAGGGTCTATCAATCAAAACTCATGCTGGAAAAGTACTTTAGCCATTGCCAAATGGAAAAATTTGGACTTTTCCTACTTGAAAGCTGCTGAAAACGACAAAATAGATGTTGTTAAAGATACCATTTGTGTATAATATAGCACAGAAAATATTGAGGCAAAAGGAGAAACTGCTGGTTATCAGCAGTTTCTTCTTTTGTTTCAATGTTTTCCCAAGCCAATTCTGATAGGGACATCAAAACCAGGTCTTGTTTGGAAAAGTACTTAAAGCCATTCCCACATAATGGCATTTTTTGATGTCCCACAAGATAAATGTTATAAAGTACATTGTGGGAAATGATGATATCACTTGTGACAAACAATTTCTGCATTTCCCAAAATGTTTTCTACCCAGAAAGACCAAAAATGTAATATTCCATGCATTTGAAATTATCATCTTGCAACATCTTCATTTGGACCAGTCTTATAAAGTTTGCTGCCACTGGCAATGGGTTAAACTATAAATTATTGATAGGGTTCAGAATAACATTCTTTTATCATCACAATTATATATTTTTTTTATATTTTCTCACACATTTTATTCAGGTATTATTAGCTAAGCCTCTCACCATTGGTACAATAAAATACCTCAACACAATTATCAGTATTGCTTTTTGTGGCCACAAGAAAACTGCCCCTGTGACAAAAGTTCAAAAATGCATATCTAGTTCTAGAACCGTTCTAGAATGTTCTAGAACATTAAATAGCAGTTCTAGAACTGTTCTAGAACTGCCATTTAATGTTCTAGAACATTCTAGAACAGCTCTTGAACCTCAATGAACTTTTCGCAGGGGTGCAGTCGGTAAAACACTCAAAGAGTGCTCCGAAATTGTGTAGATTTTCTAAATAATAACTGGCTTTGATGTCCCTGATTGTAACAAAACAAAAACATGTTTGAGAGAAACAAAAGGACTGGTGAAAATTCTGCTAACAATTATCATTATTTAGGTAGTCAACCCCTAATAGTAATGACCGAGATTCATAGAAATTTTTTCCTGCAACTTTGTTATTCCATTTATTATATATCCGAATCTATTACGGTGACGCTGTAAACTTTGGCCGTGGAACATTCTACTGCCGAATTTTCACATTACCTGAATTATTCAGACGTCGTATGAATCTCATTAGGGGTGAACTACCTAAAATGAGCCATTTTCACCTGACATAGCAAAGTAAATGATATATGGTATTAAATAACCCAGATTTCACCCATTATTCCCAGTTGAATGGCCATCCTTTGATATGAAAAATAAAGTCTCCATCAGCAAATTTAATGACTAGGAAAAGTTGTTGCTCTCACCATTTTGATTAAATTTAAATGTGCCACCGAAAATTATGCAGGTCCGTAGGAAGCAATTTCATATTGGGGGGAGGGGGGGGGGGGGGCTAAAGCTCTGGTCCTGAATATTGGGGGGGGGGGCTAATTTGGATTTTCCCAAAAATTTCTGTGTAAAATTAAGAAAATTTGGCATTTTTTGGTCAACTTTGGGGGGCTTAGCCCCCCCTAGCCCCCCCCCTTCTAGAACAGTTCTAGAAGTGCCATTTAACATTCTAGAACAGTTTTTGAACTTATATAAATTTTTCGCAGGGGCGAGGATGGATTCAAGACTGGATTCTATATATTTTTGCTCCCCCGAAATTTCTTAGAGAAGCATATCTAAACATTATACCTTTATATTAGTATTTATTCATCAATCAGCTCTGTCCTTGCTAAGTTAATTACCGTTTTGATGTGATGTAATAAGCTCATTCATTATCATAACAAATTAGGAAGGCAAGGAAAGCAGTGTGTAACAATTTATCATTCATGAAAGACAACCTTGCTGCATTGATCAATGATTTTTCGAGCTTTTAAAACTTCTGTATTAGAACCCGAGTCAGAAAAGCAATTCATCAGGTCAAGACAGGGTTCAACATTAACCTGTGCCCGACAGACATTAACTGCCTGCTGCTTGGTCAGGGCTAGCTAGATCCCCAAAATGCAAGACCAGGGGTTGAAAAATCCACTCGCCCGCTCGCATTGGCGAGTAGAAAATGCCGTAGGATGAGTAGATTTGGGGACGAACTAGTCCGACGGGGCGAGTGCAAATTTAGGAATTGAATCACACTGATTGAGGGGAAAAAATAAAGGATCGAAAAGAAAGTATTTATTTTAAACTTCATATCGGAAACAATAATATCCCCTGTAAAATACGACCTTTCCCTGTTTATGTCAAACAATCCCGAAAGTGAAACTAAACAAGGAAACTAGAGTAAATCTGTGTTACTCATATGCGATGATTTGAGTGAGATCAAAAAAGCCCCAAACACAGTCAATTGATGACGTAGTGTTGTAGTCATTCCAGTTTCAATATAATCACATGATTTTTCCGCACCCAAATAAGGTTACGTTTTACTATGATTTGTTTACAAAAGACGCGCGTGCCTGAAAGGCGGGAAAATTAGATGAATCAATGAAATCGAAACGCTATCTACGTAGTAAATACACTGACGTTAGATGGTTTTAACACAGACGCGTTGTCTCTTTCTGTTATGCCGCCTCGCGATTACACAAAGAAATTCTTTCACATTTACCGGGTAGTTGTACATATTAAACTGGTGTGCTTACTCGACCATTTCGACAGCTAATCTATCTTTCGAATTAAATAAAAAGTAAGTGTTTACAGTAATGTTAATCGGCGATTGATTTAAGGTAAAAGATGGAGTCAAGTCTGAGCCACATTCGATTTATTGACCATCTTTTTAAATAAAAGTGTTGCCTTGTTCGCCTATGACTTTTGAAGTGGCAATCGCCATGTCTGTCATTTATACCGAAGAAACTTTATTTGAAGAGTCAAAGAGTTATGTTATTTGCATAATAATGCATCCGTAAGAGCCAACAGACTAAAATTTTCTTCATCTTTAAGGGCGAGTTGGGTTGCCTTAAGGGCGAGTAGAAATTCAGAGCTACTAGTCCTACAGGACTAGTACGTTTGAAGAAATTTTTCAACCCCTGAAGACCGACTGGTCAGCCTCATTTCAAGTCTCAGCCACTATTACCATAATGAAAACACCTGATATGTGACACAACAAGATCATGGGCCCTTCAAATTTTCATTCATTTGTGATTCAAAACTTGTCTTTTAGCTTATGAGAGGATTATTGTTGTTTACACCTTTTCCCAATTATCCAAATATTTGGTCAGGACCAGTGCATATTTGGTCAGGGCTAGCAGCACCTGGCGTCAACAAGCCCGACTGTCTGATAACCAAAAATGTTAATGTTTGACCCTGCAAGATGTACTTTTTCCTCACTTTTCTTCGAAAAACTCTGCTTGTTTTAAGCTGCAGTTATGACGTTTTTCCAAGAAAAGCAGCGTTTTGTAGCATTGCAAGCAATTACATCTGTGTTCTTGAATACTATACTACTATTACCAACAGCCCAGGCCCAGGTTTCTTGAAAAAACTTAAGTATATACTGATGAGAACATGCTCAACTTCAAAAGAATACTCTCCAACATTGAAGGCTATTCGATTGAAGTTCACATGGATTTCTTGCGATTTAAGCACGGTGTTCACATTTGAGCATGAGAACGTACTTATAACCCAAACCAAAATGCAACTTCGCCGCGAGCTCGCGACGAGCTCGCGATAAGCGTATATTAACTTATGTGATCTTATTTACTTCGCAATACTGTTCGCGCGAGCTAGCACCAATTTTAAGCGCACATACCATTTGCAAGTAAGAGCGTATGTACGCGCTTGTTTTAAGAAGTAAGCGCGCGACAGTGATCTTGACTGCGTGCTTAATTCATTTTAGTTTCACTTATGGACTTAGTCTTTTTGGCTTATATGAATATGGATACTTGTACACTGACAAAGCAGATTTTTGTTATAAAGGTCAAACTTGAAGGTCACAAGGTCAAAGGTCATTATACTTAGTTAATGGTCTTGGCAGGGGATATCCATGTGTGAAATATCAAGGCTCTATCTCTGAATTGTAAAAGTGTATGAGATATAGGCAAGGTTAAAGTTGTAAAATAGATTAAACATTAAGGTCAAGGTCTAAAGTAAAAGATCTTGGCAATATGTATCATTGTGTGAAATATCGAGGCTCTATCTCTTATAGTGTATGAGATATAGGCAATGTTATAGTCCTTTTAAAGTAGATCAAACTTCAAGGTCAAGGTCACATGTCAAAGGTCATGGTTCAAAATAAAAGGTATGAAAGACATACTCTTGTGTGAACTATCAAGGCTCGATCTGTAATAGTGTGCGAGATATAGTCAAGGTTAAAGTTCTTGTAAAGTAGATTTAACAACAAGGTCATAAGGTCAAAGGTCATGGTAAAAAATAAAAGGTCTTAGCAAGCTGAATCTTTGTGTGAAAAATCAAGGCTTTATCTCTTATATTGTAAGAGATATAGACAAGGTTAAAGTTATTGTAAACAAGATTTGTCCGTGGACAATAAAGCTCGCCCTAATGAAAGCTTGTCACAAAGAAAAGTCATTTCCTAGGTCAAGGTAAAAAGATCATAGCCCAAAATGAAATTTATTAAAAGTAGGTAAAGTTTTGTTCTCGTAAAATGTGAAGAAAAGCGCAGTTTTGGCAGTTTTATGAGCTGTAACGATGGCCTGGAGGGTTCAATATTCTGCAGAAGATGTCCGGCGAATCATCATGTCAGTGCCGGACGATGATTATAGCGATTACACTGATTTTTTGGGTGTATAAAGGTGATTTGAACATTAGAAATGTTTCGGAGACTTCGAATAGTGACCCTGATAGTGATTTCGATAACCCTAAACAGAATCCAGTCCCAAATCGTAGGGGTGGGGGTGGTCGGGGGTCATGGCAGGGGGCATGACAGGGGTCATCGGGCTAGAGGTCGAGATTTTGATGAGATGCAAATTCTATCAGTTACTCATCATATTGTTAAAGGAAATTGAATAACCTTTCCAAGGATATATAGGTTTATGGGTTTTCTGCAAGTAAAATCTATCTATTATGCATTTGTATACGTGAAGTGCTTGGAAATAGGGAAAAAGTCATTTCTGGGAAATAATTCTGCAAACAAAAGGGTTAATTTCCTCATTATTGAACTCATTAATCTTTATCAAACAAGACCTGCTCTTGACAAACATGAAAGAAATTTCTTTGAAAAACATTGAGGCAAAAGAAGAAATTGCTGATAATCAGCAATTTCTCCTTTTGCCTCAACATTTTCTGTACTACACTGTACACAGTCATATCCTTTCTCAATCTCCATTTTGTCTGCTGCAGATCGATTTAGCTTTTAACCAATTACCTGACATGCGAAATTTTGAATTTGTTCAAATTCAAAGATGTTACCGATGACAATTTCAGACAATTTCAACTGAATAAATTTTAACATTTTGTCATCAACTCAATTATTTAATTGGACAAGTCAAATATATAATTTGTCCTTTATAGCCTTGATGTTTGTGATATGAACCTATAATTTCTACCACTCCTGCAGTTTAGTACAATTATTCTTTGATATAAATTCTAAGATCAATCCTTGCTATGAACTTTTCACCCATCTTGTCCACAGGATTTCTAATTAACACTTTCCCAAACAAGACTAAGACAATGTTGTCCTTATAAGGAAATTCTTGGGAAAACATTGAGGAAAAGGAAGAAAATGCTGATAACCATATTTCCTTCTTTTCCTTCAATGCTTTCCGTGCTATGATATTCAATCGTCCTGATTTTCAACATCCACTTATGTCTAACTCTGAAATACCTTTGAATTCTGATTGGTCCAAAATATTGTCATATGGAAAAGGGTTTTAATTTGCTTTGAAGTCTCAAAATAACTATCATTCAAAAGGTGTAAATTAGAGAAAAGCCCTAGCCTCTAGACAAATCAATGCTATTTAAGAGATGATTCCAACAAGGTTAGTACAAAAAGACTTGCAAAGACTACAGTTTGATGACCAATGAATGGTAGGCCTATGTTTTGAGTGCAATAAAGACTATTGAAGAAATGCTTTGATAAATTCAAGTATTCTGAGACAAGAAGAAATTGCTGATAATCAGCAATGTCTCCTTTTCGCTCAAAACTTTTTACACTATACCCATTTTCTGCTTTTGAAATAAGTCATCCTGTTGTTGGTCTTCATAAAAGTTAAGGAAAGGGTTAAAAGCTTTGGAAAACTTTGTGGAAAATTTCCCACAATATTTTGTACACAAACAAGAAAAGAATTCTTTCACTAAGACATAAAAGTGTATTAATGTCAGCACTATCATCAATCTTTGAATTTGGACTAGTCAAAAATTATCTTATCGTCGGTGGGGAGTCAAAACCTCGTAACTCCAGCTTATTCAAGCTGTAGTTACGAGGTTTTGACTCCCCACCAACAATATTTGGTAATGATCGAGTTTAAATGAGTTTTATGGTAAACAAACTAATTTTTTCAGTAACCAGATCCATGATTCTACTTCTAGATTACAAACAACAATCTGATGACATGTATCTATAAGCTCCTAACAAGGTTTCAATTTACAAGATCAAATTTCTGAGAATAAGCTCAATTTCTAGATGATAAACAAGCTAAATTTCTTGATGATTAAAAAGCTCGATTTCCCGATGATAACTATAATCTATTCTAATAAGTCAGCTTCGGAGGTCAGAAGTTTAATGCTTGACTTTTTAATTTTTGTTAATTACAAATTAAAGGACACATAACTGTCTAAATGCTTGTAAGATTTATGGGACTTAATTTTAAATTCTCAGTTTTGGTTCTTTTGCACATGTGAAAAGTTCCAAAGTAACATGATGATGCGACATAAGTATATATTATTACTTCTAAAATTTTAAACCAAAGCATTATGGCAATTAGCTGCAAATGCCGTTAATTGGAGAGTAAGTGGAAAAGCTCCTTATTATTGAACTTACAAAATTTAAAAATCTTCCACTCATGTTCAATTTTCAGAGTTAACAGAAATGTGGCACTGGATAAAATCTTTTCTAACACTGTTTTCAAAAACTTGAATTCATATCAATGATTATACCAGAACAAACTGAATAGATTAAAAGAAGAAAATAGACCACTGAGCAACCAGGTGTTTCCCAGATTGCCATATTTTGTTTCTAAGAAATTTGCTGGAAATACAACAGGTTAACATACATGAAATATGAATCAGAGGAATTACATATGAGCTGGGATCTGGAAAAACGTCCCTTATAGCATTTTCAAAAATTGAGTTTGAAGATCAACCTGTTGTCAAATGTAGTCAAATATGCATACATGCTGCCCTTTTTAAGTTACTACATGTCACGAAGAAGCTATTAGAGAACAACGTGGATCCTGATCAGACTGTGCGTATGCACAGGCTGATCTGGATCTATGTTGGGCTCAAAAGCCTTAAGGGACGTTTTTCCAGATCCTGGCTCATACATCTATAAACAAAACCTGTAAAGCTCACAAGGTTATGTCTCAAACAAGACCTGGGCCCGGTTTCTCGAAAAAAAATTAAGTATATTCTCATAAGTTAATGCTCAACTTCAATTGAATACCAATCAGCGTTGATTGGTATTCAATTGAAGTTCATGTACGCGGATATCGTGCGATTTGAGCATGCCCCTGTGAAATGTAATTCATAAAATAATGAACATATTATGAATCTTAAGAATGTTTCATACATTACTCATTATCACTTCTTTAACACACTTCATGAAGTTTTCTGCATGAAGTATGATGATAATTGCTTCATGAAGACATTATGAAGATATAAATGATTGACAAAATCCTTAAAACCTTCATGATGAATGCAAAGGATTTATTATGAAGTTTTCATTTAAAAAAAATCATGAATAATCCTGAAACTTGTTCATGATTTTTTTCTGAATATTTTCCACTGCAATTAAAACTGGTACTTCATAAAACATTCTTGTTTTGTTGTATTAAGAATAAATCATGAACTAATCATGAATTGATAATGGATTGTGTACAGTTCATAAAATCTTCTTAAAACGTTCATGATCTCCCAGTCTAATTTATGTTCCAGTCTATGACATGTGGTTTAGAAAATAATGGAGGGAATTTTGCTTGTCTGACTATTTGTCAAGAAATATGTTTTTGTTAAGAGTTATTATTAATATTTTTAGTTATAATCAAGTGATTAAGGAGCTCACTAAATGATAAAACCAAGGAAGGCAATAAAAGTAAGTGTTCTTTAAACTAAATTTAACAAATTTAAATGTTTATTTTTTTTACCATTCCCCACCCACATAATTATTCTGTAAAATGGATATTATTATTTTGCTTCTATAAATAGGAATCATTGATTTCTAATGGCCTGTTACTTATTACAGTTCTGAAACTACCTGTTCTACAAAAAGTTTCTTAAGTTTTGTTCTGTCAGCAACATATTTGTACAAATTGTTTTTTAGTATTTTTCATGACCTTGACGTGATTTTTTTTTCATTACTGCTTGGTTTAAGGATTTATTATGCATTTCCAACTTCATAAAAAATTCATTACTCTGTGTTTAGAGAAACCTTTACGTTTTTATGAAGTTTGTAGAGAAATATTATTCATGAATTCTACATTGAAAAGAAGTGAACAGAAAATGGCCCATACTCATTGTTAACAGAATAATCATGATTTCTTCTTAAGATCGTTTGCGTATTTTTCTTGCATGAAGTCTTCATGAATTATATGATTATTTATTCATGAAGACTTCATGCCTTTTTCTCAGAATGCAAAACTGCATGGTTTAAGGATTTATTATGCATTTCCAACTTCATGAAAAATTTGTTACTCTGTTTTTATGAAGATTTATGCAAATGGGCCATTTTCTGTTCACTTCTTCTTCATGAAGATTTCATTTTTTCCGTTCTTGAATAGCTCATGAATATCTATTAAATACATCATGAAGAATGACAAAGCATTTCACAGGGGTGGTGCTCAGATTTGAGTCTGAGAACGTACTTAAGTTTTTTCGAGAAACCTGGGTCTGGTTTTGGCATCCCAGACGTTTTTGGCTAAATGGAAAATGTTTGGGGAAAGTCTAAGAACATTAGCATTTAGCATTATATATCAATCTATATTGAACTTAATTGATTGAATGGTGTTTAACACCGGTCTTTGGCCATTATTTCAGTCATATAGCAACAGAACAAGCACCTTACTATGTATTCTTATTGTTTCTCTCACCAGTTGTACCGCATCCTTTTTACATTTAATGATTTTTTGGTTTGGTCTTCTGTGGTAGCAAACATAGTGGGAAATGAAGAAATTGCTTGTTGCAAGCAATTTCTTCATTTTCCACAAAGTCTTCCAACCTTAATATTGCAGTGCGTCAAAAAGCGTCAATACTTAGTATATAGGGTTAAAACAGTAGTAAATATTTTCCTCGTTCGTAAAAATAGTGGGGTAGATCGGAGATAAGCTCTGTCTTATAAGGTGTTGACAGGTTTGGGTTATCGCGGTTGACAATTTCACGTAGATAGAACAATGCATTGTAGGACGGCTTTTGTCTATCAAATATTCAACATTTCAACACTATACAAATCTTTATTGAATACCTGCATCGAACTAGACAAATATGAATGTAAGGCAGATAAAATTGTTGATGAATTGATCCAGTTACAAAGAACTTATTCCCATACGTATATATGACTCTTTGACTCCCTACAAGATAACAGATTTAGAAAACATTGTGGAAAATGCAGAATTTGTTTGTGACAATTTCCTCATTTCCCATAATGTTATCTTCCGAGAAAGACCGAATTATTTCATTCACTTGAAATTAAATGTCATCTGCAATAAATTTGAATTTTGATCAGTCTAAAATTTTGCCATTCGTAAAATTATTATGTCAAAATACATTATGTAAGTGGCTTTTGATTATTGGTGTTGCTTTTTTACTTTTAATTTATAAAATATTCAAATCTAGCCCTTCCAGTTTTGAAATTTTGAATGTATACATTACCCAACCAAAGTGAAGCAACGATTGTGATCAGAAACAAGACTAGAACACTTCTTACCTGAAATTAGAAAAGAGCTCATGATCAGACTGCATGTGATAAAAGTTATTAGTATATACAGAGTTACAGCCCCTGAGATCGAAGAGTTCATTTAACCAATTCCCAAACGACAAATTTTTCCGGTGGTCCAATGTGAATTAAAGCTGCTGAAAACAACAAAATGGCTGTTGTTGAGGATAGTATTTGTGTAGATTATAGCTAAGAAAATATTGAGGCAAAAGAAGAAAATGCTGATTATCAGCATTTTCTTCTTTTATCTCAAAATTTTCCAAAGCATTTTTTATTCGAGACGTCAAAACCAGGTCTTGTTTGGGAAAGGGATAAGTTCAAGAACTGTTCTAGAATGTTCAATGGAATCTCTAGAACTGTTCTAGAACAGTTCTAGGAGTGCCATTTAATGTTCTAGAACAGTTCTAGAACTAGAAATGTGTTCTTGAACTTTTTTCGCAGTGGAGATGAGAGGGAGTGATGGCTTTTCAAAATGCAATATTTCCTTCATTGTTCATCAAACCCTATGTTGTAGGTACTCATTGGATTCCACTAATCGAGACAATTCAAATGAGTGCCAACAACATAGGGTTTGGATTTACTGCCTTCTATGAATTGCTCTGATCTATACCAATGTAGTTATATGACCTTAACTCATTCCTACATTATGACGCTTTTTGACACCCCACAATTTAGCCGTTAGTTCTAAAACATTGTGGAATCTGCAGAAATTGCTAATTGTCACAATTTATTCATTCACAACAATTAACCCATTACCACACAGTGACTCCTTTTGACTCCCCACAATATAATGGCTTTAGAAAACATTGTGGAAAATGAAGAAATTGCTTGTGACAAGCAATTTCTTCATTTGCAACAATGTTTTCTATCCAAAAAGCTATAAAATCTCGAAATTTCATCACATTTAAATGTCGTCTGCAACTTCTTTCAAATTGGAATACACCAATATTCTGCAGTTTGGTAATGGGTTAAGAACTAAAGAACAACCACAAAATGTAAAATTTCATTCAATTGAAATTGTTGTGAGTGCAGCATCTATGAATAATCGGACCAGTCTAAATTTTTGCCATCTACTAAATGCGTTTATGGTATAGTGTGCACCATGATTGAACATTTAAAATCCTTATGTTTAAACATGCAAATCTTTATACAAAATTTCAGAATAATTTATGCAGTTGAGGTAACATCATTAAGGCATGACAAGTGAACAAATGTGAAACTTAGTGGGCATGAAACATAAAAACTATGTTAAAATCAAAGTACTGACAGTACTGTTTGGAAGCAAATTTTTCAAAAATGTAGGCCTGTCCAGGCCCCAGTTTCTCGAAAAAAACTTAAGTATATTCTCATGAGAACATGCTCAACATCAAAGGGATACTCTCCAACGTTGAAGGGTATTCCATTGAAGTTCACGTGGATTTCATGCAATTTGAGCACTGTGCTCAGATTTGAGAACATACTTAAGTTTTTTCGAGAAACCGGGGCCAGAAATAGAGTAGTTTGATTAGGTACTTTGATTATCCATTTGAATATCTTGAATACTTTGATTCGTAGAGTATTTTGATTAAGTACTTTGATTATCCAGAATACCTTGCATACTTATTTCATGATGGAGTTGTATTTATTTTTAGCACAACTTCATGCATATTAATCGTTTGTGTAAGCTGAATATATTTCATAGTTCAGTAAACTCGACTGACCCATTTACAAGGAAGGCCATTGGACTAATTCTTTGAACCATAATAAAGCAAATTACTACTTGGATCTTTTCATCTCTTAGAGACATGATTAATTGAATGTTTCATTTTCAGTCACACAATTCAATATCTACACATATCTTCACACTTACATATTGAATATTCGAATGACTGTTACCTCATTAATCTTTGCTTTTGATAGAACTATTTATAGTGAGGAAGACCGGAAGATGTTGTGTGGTATGCAGAGAATGGTAAAGTGCAGAGACGCATGGCTGCTAAGAGAAGCAAATTTGGAAAATTTGCTTCCAATGACAAGTTTTATAGCAAAATCTGTCAAACGACATGCTTCCCATAATAAAATGGTTCATCGTTTAATATAGCTATATCAAATACAGGTGTTTCACTTGTTTTCTTTTTACACTTTCAAATTCTAAGGGGGGCTATAAGCCCCCTAAAATTGGCCAAATTTATATCTTATTTCACACTGAAAATTCAGGAAAAATTCAATTTAGGCCCCCCATCCAATATTCAGGGACTGGGCTTCAGAGCCCACCCAATATTAAATTGCTTCCTACATGTAGGCCTGCATGATGGTTCCATTTGAAAGCTACTGTAGAACACAAAATCCATGTTAGTGAAAGATAGGATTTGGTACAAAATGGTTCAGAAAATATTGAGGCAAATGGAGAAAATGCTGATTATTAGCAGAAAATGCTGATTATTAGCATTTTCTTCTTTTGTCTTGATATTTTTCCCAAGCCTTCCTACATAAGACGTCAAAACCATGCCCAGATTTCTCGAAAAAACTTAAGTACGTTCTCAGACTCAAATCTGAGCACCATGCTCAAATCACACGAAATCCACATGAACTTCAATAGAGTATACCCTTCAATGTTGAAGAGTATTCAATTGAAGTTGAGCATTGTGGAAAATTAAGAACTTGCTTATAACAATCAATTTCTTAATATTCCACAATGTTTTCCAAAGCCATTATTTTGTGTGGTGTAAAAAGGCGTCATTGTGTGGGAAAGGGTTAAAACATACATCTGACCATTGAAAGTCTTTTTTTTTCTCTCATGATTGACAGGTTCAGATCTCATTGATGTATTTTTGATCTGAAATTCCTAAGAAGCAATTTTAGGACAAAAATCACATTTGCCTGCATGGGGCCTGTTTCATCAAAATATTTAAGACATATTTTTGACTTACCGACGACTTAAAAACGCTTAAAACAACAATCGCATTGCATATAGCTTTTGGTTGATTGGCGATACATAATTTTCTTCCTCTAAAAAGTTTTGATGAAACTTGCCCCTGATTTATCAACAGATTGACAATTAAAGTATCATGGAAAGCATTGAGGGAAAAGGAGGAAATGCTGAAAATTTCTCTGTTAGCTAGGGGCATCAAAAGTTAAATTTTTGCACAACTGTAACATCGCTGCTTTTCATCAAAAACATTGCAACAGCAGTTTCAAATAAGCCGCAGTTACCAGGTTTTTGTTGAAAAGCAGCAGTATATTACCATAAATTCACTACAATTTAGTTGAAAATTACAGCATCAATTTTCCAGTTGTTAAGGGATAACAAATTTGAACCAGTAATTATATGTGAAAATTTCACAGGTACACTGGTTAATTTTACCTTTGATTTTTTCTTTAAACTATGTAAAATATTTCATAAATTACATCTAAATCACTCATTAACCCTTTCCCAAACGACAAAATTTTGGAGTTATCCAATTAAAAAGCTGCTTTAACAGACAAAATATGTGTTGATATAGATATTACTAAAAGTCTTGTAAAATATTGCACCGAAAATATAGAGGCAAAAGGAGAAACTGCTGGTTATCAGCAGTTTCTTCTTTTGTCTCAATATTTTCCAAAGCCTTTTCTAATGGGGACATCAAAAGCAGGTCTTGTTTGGGAAAGGGTTAACCCTTGTCAGGCCATGCTGATACTGGCTTATTAGTTTAGCCCTTTTCCAAACAGCGAATAGTTAGTATAACCCTTTCCCAAACAGGATCTGTTTTTGACATCCCTAACAGGAATTTAACCCATTACCAAACAACAAAATTTTACCCTAGTCCAAACTCATAGGTATTGCATACGACAAGTTCGGATGAACAAAATTTAACATTTTTTGGTCTTTCTTGGTAGAAAATAATGTGGAAAATGAAGAAATTGCTTGTCACAAGCAATTAATTTCTTCATTTTCCACAATGTTTTCCAAAGCCTTTATTTTGTAGGGCGTCTAAAAGCTTCAATGTGTGGGAAAGGGTTAAGGCTTCTTCCAGCTAGGAAAGGCTACGGAAAACTTTGAGACAAAAGAAGAAAATGCTGATCTGATCATCAGTATTTTCTCCATTTAGCTTAAATTACACCTTGAAAGTGAAGGCTGATCTTTGTCTACACTACCTGCAAAAGTAGATACAGGGTTCTCCGCAGAATAATTTGAAGCCGTAGTGGCAAATTATAAGAATAGGTAAACCTTGAGAGCATTGTGTTCATGCAAATGATGGTGAATAAAAACATAATGAGAAAAGAAGAAATTGCTCAATTTGAGCAATTTCTTCTTTTCCCATAATGTTTTTATACAGAATTATTACATTTTGATTGATAATAATGTGTTATTTATCAGTTTTTGACATGAAATACCCCTAAATGTCCCTATTTGGTGACCATTTTGAAGAAACTAAGCTGTAGGGGTAGTTTTGAAGCTGTATAGTGGCAATATATTAATTTACATGAAGCTGTAGTGGGGCCAATACAGCTTATTGGGCTGGGGAGAACACTGAGATATATTGTACAAAAATCTATATCTTTATCATTATCTGTTTTGTCGTTAGAAAAGAGCAAAATTTGGTAGTTTGGGAAAGGGCTAAACATATCTATTCAATATTAACTGGGATGAAAGTTGGATCTTATCCAATTCCCTCTCAATTCTGCATGCACCCGTGGACCTGCGCCGAATGTGTGGGCCAATGACAAACTACCACAACTGCCCCTGTGAAAAAAGTTCAAGAACGCATTTCTAGTTCTGGTACTGTTCCAGAACATTCTAAAATATTAAATGGCACTTCTAGAACTGTTCTAGAACTGTTCTAGAAGTGTCATTTAATGATCTAGAACAGTTCTTGAACTTTTTGAAGATCAAGAACTGTTCTAGAATGTTCTAAATCATTGAAAAGCAGTTTCAGAACAGATCTAGAACTGTTCTAGAACTGTCATTTAACGATCTAGAACAGTTTTTGAACTTAAATGCTTTCTTGAACTTTTTTTTCACAGGGTTGGGAATCAAACTCGGCATCTCAGTACCTATTAGGGCGATGACGTAAACATTTGGCAGTGGAATGTTCCCTGGCAAATGATTACAATGACACCCAAAAACTTCTGACATTGCATAAATCTTATTATTAGGGGTGGACTACCATAAAACAGATATTGACTATAGCCCAAGATAATTGACCTGGCAGAGCAGCCCTAGCCAATAGGCTGGGATGCTCTGCCAGGTCATTTATTGTGAGGTATACATAGAGCCAATCTTGCTATAAACTTTGGTGTTTTCAAGACAACGTTTACATCTTCATCTACATTTTGAACTCATGATCTATATAAAAGACATTTTAGTATTGTTAGGAAAACCCCAATTATCAGATCTGCATTGCTATCACATTTTTGTATTGCAAAAATGTGTAATTTTATCTTTCCCTCCAAAGAAAGGCCATTGAATTTTGTATAGACTGATGTCAGTCTGTTAAGAATAACAACATTTGTATTGAGAAATATGAAAATAGGGTACATAGAAAATTGTTGCTCTTTGTCGTTCTTAACAGACTGATGAAATCTCTTTGTAAGGTAATCCGACCTTAAGATAATACCCGACACCAAGCAGTAGGCCCTACTCCACAGCTTGATAACATAATTAGCTGCTAAGATTTATAACTGCAGTCTTTTAATTCTTTTTCAAAGAAGACTTGATTTTCACCTACCTAATCGAAAAGACATTGAAAATATAGAGCCAAAATAAGAAAATTCTGATTACATGTATTATCATTTTCTCCTTTTTCCTCAATACATTTTCCGTTTATTATTATCCACAAATTCAATCTTTATCAACAACCCTTCTTTCGTTTTAAGCTCCACTGGCCGACAGGCCAGCGGGCTATTGTCATGGCGATGTGTCCGTCATGTGTGCGTCTGTCCGTAAACTTTTTCTTTAAAAATCTTCTTCTCAGAAACTACCAGATGGATTTCAATCGAACTTCACAAGAATGATCCTTGGGTGACCCTCTCTCAGATTCCTTCAAAGAATTTGGATTGAATCAGAATAACCCGAGTTATCTGCCCTTGAATGTCAAAAATAGCTGGTTTTGACTTTAATTTTACTCTAAAATCCACAAATATATACTAATCAAGACAAAACTACAAAAGAATGTTGGCGACTATAAGATCTTGCCTTGATATAATTTTCAGCTTGATCTGAATTTTACATGATGAGCTATGTGCCCTTGAAATTGACAAAATTGCCATTTTTGGCTCTATTTGACTTTGTTTTCACTCTAGCAAATACAAATATTGACCAATCTAGACAATACTTGTACAGAATGTTGATGACCATAAGATCTCGCCTTGGTATAATTTTCAGCTTGATCTTAACTTAACGTCATGAGTTATGTGCCCTTGAAATTGACAAAATTGCCGTTTACGACTCTATTCTGACATTGCTTTCACTCTAGCAACTACAAATATTAACCAATCAAAACAAAACTTGTACAGAATGTTGGTGACTATAAGATCTTGCCTTGGTATAATTTTCAGCTTGATCTGAATTTTTGCATTATGAGTTATATGCCCTTGAAATTGACAAAATTGCCATTTACGACTCTATTCTGACATTGCTTTCACTTTAGCAACTACAAATATTGACCAATCAAGACAAAACTTATACAGAATGTTGGTGACTATAACATATTGCCTTGTTGTAATTTTCAGCTTGATCTGAATTTTACATCATGAGTTATGTGCGCTTGTTATTGACAAAATTGCCATTTTTGGCTTTATTTTCACGTTTACAACCATTAGTATTAACTT
This sequence comes from Fragum sueziense, assembly GCA_963680895.1. Classification (NCBI taxonomy): domain Eukaryota; kingdom Metazoa; phylum Mollusca; class Bivalvia; order Cardiida; family Cardiidae; genus Fragum; species Fragum sueziense. The sequence goes on from OY804609.1 coordinate 8,988,652, forward strand.
ATTAATACAGAATTTTCACAGAAATCTTACTGACCATACGATTTTACTTGCTCGTAATTTTCAGCTTGGTCATGCATTTGCTAGTTTACGCAGCCTGAACCTTTGAAATTGCATTCAACAAGACAAACAATCAGGCCTATGGAGCGCTTCCAGGCCGCCAGGACTGTCTAGTTTTGGACTGGACAACCCTAAAATGTTACCTTGTAACTGCAATTTGTTTTAAGATGCAGTTACGAGGAGTTTATTGTATTAAAGCAGCAGCAGCAGCAAGTTAGTGTTGTAGAGGATCAACCCCTTCCCAAAACGGCAACATCTAAGGGCAGCCCAGTCCAAACACGAAAGATGGTTTGCTGATAAAACTTGATTTTGTGTACAATAATATACAGAAAAATATTAAAGCAAAAGGAGAAAATGATGATGATCAGAATTTTCTTTGAGTTGCTCAATATTTTCAATGCCTTTTCGATTAGGTAGGTGAAAATCAAGTCTTCTTTGAGAAAGGATTAAAAGACTGCAGTCATAAATCTGATCAGCTAATTATGTTATCAAGATGTGAAGTACTGCTAGGTGTCGGATTATCTTACAAAGTGATATCTGGAATGTGAACCACCTGTGGGGACCAAATTTTAGACGCCTCTTTCATTGTATTTTCCAAGGCCCTGTATAGTTTAGACCAAGGGATGTTAATATGTATAATTTATTTCTGAGTAATAGTGTCCCTTGATTTTTCAAGCGACATAAATATATATACAGGGCCTGACACAAGGCTAAATTTTGTACTACAATAGGCGTTTTTAGACAGGTATTAAGTTACATAACTTATTACAGCTTATCAAGTTTCAAGGACGAAGAATGTCATATTATATGCTAATAAGTATTATGAATCAGTGCCATAGATTTATGGCTATTCAAATTACAATAAGTTTCAAAAATGTTTGATCTGTTATTTCAGATTAGCCCATTACCACACAGTGACTCTTCTTGACTCCCCAAGAGATACAAGCTTTGGAAAACATTGTGACAAGCAATTTCTTCATTTCCCACAATGTTTTCCATCCAAAAAGACCTAAAAATTAAAAATTCCATTCACTTTAAATAGTCCTCAGGCAGGATCTTTTAATTTGGACCGCCCTAAAATTTTGTCATTTGGTAACGGGCTAAAGCTGAAACAGTTTTGTACATCAGGGCATCAGCTGGAGTGACTCCAAAACTCAGAAGTAGCGACTCCAAATTTCGGAAGGCTGTGGTCGTAGCGCAGTTGGTAGGGCATTACACTGTCACTCAAGGGACCCAAGTTTTATCAACAGCTACGACAAAATCTTCAGTACTCCAGCCACACTATATGACCATAATTATTAGCAGTTGAAAGAAGCATTTAATCCTAATAAATCAATCAAAAACTCAGATCGAGTATTCCAACTTTAACCGGCCATTACCAGACGGCAAAATTTTGGACCATTCAAATTTGAAAGGTGATGCAGACGACAATTTCAAGATGATAAAATTTCAAAAATCTTACCATTTTGGGTCAGAAAACATTGTGGAAAATGAAGAAATTGCTTGTCACAGGCAATTTCTTCATTTTCTACAATGTTTTCCCAAGTATTCTCTTATGAGGGAGTCAAAAGGCGTCCCTGTGCAGTAATGGGTTAAGGTGATTGAGGTAAAACTTATTACATACATATTTCAAAGTATAACCCTTTCACAAACATTACAACTCTATTTGACACATCTCAAAATTCAAACAAGGAAAAATATTGAAGAAAAGGATGAAAATGGTGACACCAGCATTTTCTTCCTTTTCCTCAAAATTTTCAAAATATAATGTCAAAGCTTAAATATACATTCTGACTAATTATTGGTCTAGTTTCATTTATTGGATCTCCAACAATTTTCCATTTTTAACCTAAGCCCAACAAACATTGACTCTTTTTGACTCCTCAAAAGATAACAGCTTTGGAAAACTTTGTGGAAAATGAAGAAATTGCTTTCTACCCCCAAAAGACCATAAAGGGTAGCATTTCATTCACCTAAAATTGTCATCTGCAACACCTTTGAAATTGGGCAAGTCTAAAATTGTGTTGTCTGGTAATGGTTGACCTAAGCCCAACAAACATTGTCGATTTGGAAAGTGTTAACAACCAAGTTTATCTTAACTAATGATTTTACACTCAAAATCATAATAACTTGCTCTATTTAACCCTTTCCCGAACGACAAAAGTTTAGGGTGATCCACTTCGAAAACAGCTACAAATGACAAAATAGATTTTATCTAAGATAAGATTTGTGTAAAATATGGCACAGAAAATATTGAGGCAAAAGGAGAAACTGCTGGTTATCAGCAGTTTCTCCTTTTGTCTCAATGTTTTCCCATGCCATTTCTATTAGGGACATCAAAACCAGGTCTTGCAAACAAGACCTGGTTTTGATGTCCCTAATAGAAAGGGTTAAACACATACAAAAGGTTTGACTTTTTTCTGTCTGGGCGACCTTTTAGCATCTGTCATTCAAAATTGCAATTTTACTCGTTTTTTTGTCATAAATTTAAATTCATTGTTTTCAGATATCTATCTTTATGGCAAAAATTCTGCAAATCTCTACAAATTTTGACATTTTGATCATTTTTGTGCACTTTAACAAGCATATAAAGAAGTTCAGACTTTTTCTGTATTTAGTGTGAGGAGAGTTTTATTTAACCCTTTCCCAAACAAGACCTGGTTTTGACGTCCCTGAGAAAATAGGCTTGGGAAAACATTGAAACAAAAGAAGAAACTGCTGATAACCAGCAGTTTCTCCTTTTGTCTCAATATTTTCTGTGCCATATTTTTCACAAATCCTATCTCTAATAACTTTCATTTTGTCATCTGCGGCAGCTTTTGAACAGGACCGCCCTAAAATTTTGTCGTTTGGGAAAGGGTTAAAGTATCAAAGGACTACCATTAAATTTATAGCTATAATTATAAAGACATCTCAAATGACATTTTATTGAAAATTGTAAAGAAACGATCTTTTGCAGATTAAGCATTTTCTTCCCAAAATAAAGATGAAAATTCTGTTTAACCCTTTCCCAAACAAGACCTTATTTTGACGTCCCTAATAGAAATGGCTTGTGAAAACTATGATACAAAAGAAGAAACTGCTGATAACCAGCAGTTTCTCCTTTTGTCTCAATATTTTCTGTGCCATATTTCACACAAATCCAATCTTAAATAACATCCATTTTGTCATTTCTGGCAGTTTTTGAAGTTGATCACCCTAAAATTTCGCCGTTCCGGTTCGGGAAAGGGTTAAGGCAATAACTGTCAATTAGTTGTATCTAATGAAGCCATTACCAGATGGCACCGTTTTAGACTGGACAAAAAGTTTTTCAATTGTTTCTCTTTCTAGTGTAAAAACAATTTGCGGAAAATAAAGAAATTGCTTGTCACAAGCAATTTCGTAATTTTCCCACAATGTTTTCCAAAGCCTTTTTTGTATGAGGGCATGAAAAAGCATCTTTATGACATTGTGGTAATGGGTTAATCTTAAGGGTCAAACATCTTTTCTTTTTTTCTGGGAGAAAGGTCAAATAAATTCAATAACCTCTTTTGAAGAAAATATTTTGTTACTTGTCAAGATTTTAATCATTTTGACAAGATCTTTGAGTTAATTTAAACATTTTTATTGCCACTGTAACTCAAATAGGTCAGAAAACAGTATCTTTCTTGTTTGGTGCTGACGTCTGATAAAACATGATGATAATGAAATTTTTGAATGAATTTCTGTTTTCACCCTTCCTCTCTAAATTTAAATGTATTCTGACCCTTTCCCAATCATTTACTATCTATAGGCCAGTCCAAATTAACCCTTTTCACAACAAGAAATGGTTTTGACATCCATAAGAAAATAGACCGGGAGAACTACTGGTAGTCCAAACTCCTTTTCCCTCAGCATTTTCAATATCCTTTATTGGCATTACAATTTTATCCTTTTTTAATTCATGCCAATCTCTGAAGACTTGTTGTTTTAGAAAATGTTTAAAAATAGCATTGAAACAAAATTACTAAGATAAATTATGATCTCCTAGCGATAAGGGAAGAAAAAAGATTGCCCCCATGAAATATACATATTTTTCTCATTATATACCATATTGAATCAGTGAATATGATTCTATTTGCTTTTAATAGACAAAATACATGATAATTTACAGTCTAAATAGCTTTCTTATCTACTATGATTTTTCTGAATGACAAAATTTGTCGAAATTCACAGTAGCTTTTTTTAAGGGTACTTGATTGTTTTCCTTACTTTTCCATTGTTCTTAGGTTTATTTTTTCGAACAACAATGGTTTTGACATCCCTGAAAGAAAAGGCGCTTGAAAATACATAGACACTGAAGAATGATGTGCTAAACCAGCAACAGGAAAAGTTGTTCAAAAATAGTATTTTAATAATATTTTTCCGCAATGTTTTTCTAAATAGTATCTTATATTAAACGGCTGTCAAAAGGAGGACTTATTTGGAAAATGATTAACCTCTATCCAATCAGAAAAATTTAGTGATGGTCCAATTTGAAAGCAACAGCAGATTACAAAATGGGTGTTAATAGACATTATGTAGCTCAGAGAACATTGAGGCAAGAGGAGAAAATGCTGATGATAAGCATTTTCTTTTTTTCCCTCAATGTTTTCCCATGGGTCTTGTTTGGGAAAGGCCTATTCAATAATAAATTCAAGGGTTCATGCCATCAAATTGAACCACAAAATAACCAATGCACCCCTAGTCCCCTACTATGATGTGATGAAATTATTACCATTCATGGACTTTTTCAATTAAAATCAGAACCACAGGATCTATCAATCAAAACTCATGCTGGAAAAGTATTTAACCCTTTCCCTAACATCAAAATTTTAGGCTGGTCTACTTCAATAACTGCCAAAACTGACAAAATGGAATATATTTAAGATAGAATTTGTGTAAAATATGGCACAGAAAATATTGAGACAAAAGGAGAAACTGCTGGTTATCAGCAGTTTCTTCTTTTGTTTCAATGTTTTCCCAAGCCAATTGACCAAACGCCGGCTGTCAATCAAAAACATCAATAAGCCAATGGACGATCAGAAAAATGCAACACGTCAATTGTTTGTCTTAAATAATTTGTTGCACGTGGTATTGTATCGATCTATCGACTGACAATCAAAACAATCGACATGCCAATTAACTATCACATCCCCATTGTTTGTCTTAATTTATATGTTGGGCGGAGCGATCTGTCGACTGGCGTTTGGTCAATTCTGATAGGGACATCAAAACCAGGTCTAATGTTTGGAAAAGTACTTAAGTAGATCTACCACTCCACATAAAAATCAGCCATTTCCTGCATTTTGACGGTAGATCTACATGGTATTTAAAAAATATATCAATTTTTCATCAGAAATTGAAGTTTATGCTATTTTATCACGATTACAAATGTTTTTTGTTACTTTATTTGCTTTTCATAAAATTTCTGATTATTTTAAAATTCAGAAAATAATTTAGTTTTCCTATATGGCCAATGCAATCTATGCCATTTTTAAACACTAATTTTGCTTTGAAGTGGATTACAAATATATAAATAAATATTTCTATTTGATGCATATGAAATTCAAGTTTAATGTAACTTAATTAAAATAGTCTGAATGTGTATTTCTTCGGAGATATGCGCCTTTGAAGTTTCATATTTTTCCCTAATAACAAAGGATTCTGTGCTAAAAATAGATTCAAGATTACCTTCGATTACCTCCCTTTATTAATGGCCAGTAAAAAAAAGATCAACCTCTAGGAATAATAGCTTTTTATACAGAACAAATCATCAATATTTAGAATACTTTAGCATACATCACATACAAAAAATTTTTTTCTGTTTTTTTCATGAGTGATTATGAATGTTGATGTTTCCATGGACATTTTCAGGAAAAAAAGAATATCAAATTTTATATAAATTCATTACATTCATGGCCAGAAAATGCAGATTAGACGATTGTCTCTGTACTACCACCTGTTCCTTAATTTGAGTCGTACATTTCCACCTATTGGGTAGGATTGACATGAGAGCCTATGATAAAAAACATGGAACCAAAACAGATAACACAATAATATGTCACATAATCAGCATTTTCTCGGTATATTATTACTGGTAATGCCTTCCAGTAATACCCGAAAGGGAAGTTAGGCAGTATAGGGGGCCTATATAGATTTTTTCATAAATAATACATGTAGGTAGCGTAATTTGGATCTCTTACATATAAACCCTGCCTCAGACAATATCCTTTCTAACCTTTGACAAAAGTTATTGTTTCTAAAGCCTCTTTTTCAACCTGTCATGTGTCTTTATAAATTGTGTGTTCTAAAAATCTGGGAAACTGCACGATTTCTAAAGACGCACAACGGGTTGTAATCTGAACGCCTTACAACGCATTCATTCAAAACAGGTAAAAAGTATGAATCTCTTTCGAGGAAAGTAGGACTACGCCTTCTTTATGAATTTTCTGGAATTTCTGTATTTGAATTTCTGTCGTGGTTGCATCCACCCAAATCGTACGTTGCATGTGCACAGGCCCACATCGCACTACTTTGCCTAATTATAAGACGCAGACCGTACGCAGGAGCACGTACGACCGGTTATATTTATACTTAGATATACTATTTGTTATAAGATCTTGCTTTGGTGTAATTTTCAGCTAGATCTGAATCTTGCATCATGACCTGTACGAAATAATCCGGGCGGATTCCAAGTGGACATGAGGCGGATAAAGTAAGAGATGGAATTCTATTTTAAGCGAAATATTTAAATTAGTCCGCCTGGAATAAAGTCCGCCCGGATTCCAAGCGGAATTCTATTTTAAGTAACAAAATGAGGCGAAATATTTAAATTAGTCCGCCTGGAATAAATTCCACCCGGAATAAATTCCACCCTGATTCCTAGCGGAATTCTATTTTTAGTAACAAAATGAGGCGGATTATTTAAATTAGTCCGCCTGGAATAAATTCCACCTGGAATAAATTCCGCCTGGATTCCGGGTAGAATCCGGGTGGAATTTATTCCTGGTGGGAAAAAAATCCGCTTGGACTTCTATTTATAGAAGCAAAATAATATTTACTTCATAATTTGTGGGTGGGGAATGGTAAAAATGAACATGAAATAAAAATGAAATTTAGTAAAAAGAACACTCACCAATGTTGCATTACTTGGTCTTGCCACTAAGTGAGCTCCTTAATCTCATGATAGTTTTATCACTTTGAATATAAGCCTTCAGACGATGAACAGTTGTTTTCTTTTGAAAAAAAGTCATACAAGCAAACTTCCCTCCAATTTTCTGATTACATCATGTAATAGACTGGAACAAAATTAGACTGTAGGCTGGAAGGTCTAATTTAAATAATCCGCCTAGAATAAATTCCACCTGGAATAAATTCCGCCTGGATTCCGGGTAGAATCCGGGTGGAATTTATTCCTGGTAGGAAAAAAATCCGCTTGGACTTCTATTTATAGAAGCAAATATTTACTTCACAATTTGTGGGTGGGGAATGGTAAAAATAAACATGAAATAAAAATGAAATTTAGTAAAAAGAACACTCACCAATGTTGCATTACTTGGTCTTGCCACTAAGTGAGCTCCTTAATCTCATGATAATTTTATCACTTTGAATATAAGCCTTCAGACGATGAACAGTTATTTTCTTTTAAAAAAAAGTCATACAAGCAAAATTCCCTCCAATTTTCTGATCATCATGTAATAGACTGGAACAAAATTAGACTGTAGACTGGAAGGTCAGATTTTCAACAAGTTAATTCTTTATCTTATGAACTATATGAGATGCAGCTGTGATATTTCACACATGTTTTTTTTTTATTAAGACCTTTCATTTAGGATCATGACATTTGACCTTGTGACCTTGACCTTAGAATTAAACCTACATGTATGTTGCAAGAAATTTAATCTGGCCTTTATATTATACAATATTAGGGATAGAGCCATGATATTTCACTCAAAGATACATCTTTCTAAGACCTTTCATTTGGGATCATTACCTTTGACCTTATGACCTTGACCTTGAAGTGCAATCTACTTTGAAAGAACTTTGACCTATATCTCATATACTATTGGAGATAGAGACTTGATATTTCACACTTGAATACAACCTGCCAAGACCTTTCATTTAGATCCATGACCTTTGATGTTGTGACCTTGACCTTGAAGCTTGACCTACTTTACAAGAACTTTAACATGGCCTGTATCTCACACAATATTAGAGATAGAGCCTTGATTTTTCACTCAAATATATATCTTGCCAAGACCTTTCATGTTGGATCATGACCTTTGACCTTTTGACCTTGACCTTACTTTACAAGAACTTTAACCTGACCTATATCTCATACAATATTAGAAATAGAGCCTTTATATTAAACTCAAAGATACATCTTGCCAAGACATTTGATTTGGGACTTCTACCTTTTGACCTTAACCTTGAAGGTCAGTCTGTTTTACAAGAGATTTAACATAGCCTTCTGTTACCTCATACAATATTAGAGATAGAGCCTTCATATCTCATTTCTGGATACCTCCTGCTAAGACCATAAATTTGGGCCCATGACCTTTGACCTTGACCTTGGATTTTGATCTACCTCACAGAACAATTTCCTGGCTTATGTCTTACGCATGTTTAGAGAAGGAGCCTTGGTATTTTACACATGCATAATTATGTTTAGTGCCTCAACCTTTCATTTGGAACCATGTCCTTTGACCCTGTGATGTTGTGGAAGAACCCACTGCTCTCAAATCTTAGAGTTAAAAAATTCGTCCTCCCTCGATTGTCAAAGTTTGAAAATTCCTGGAGGATAATTATTTGTCTTCAATTTTCATAAGTTTGAAAATTCCGCCTCCATTAAATCTCTAAGTTATAAAATTTCGCCTAATGTTATTGTCAAATTATGAAAATTCCTGTATGAAATCAAGATTCCGGGTGGACTTTTATTTTCCAGGCGGAATATGATTACACCAGAGGCGGATTTTAATTCAGATTCCGGGTGGATTTTTTTCCAGGCGGAATATCAAATGTCACAGAGGCGGACTTTATTAGAATTTTCCATGTCCGCCCGGAATTATGTCCAAAAAGCTTTAGTCCGCTTGGATTCCACCCAGAATCCGCCTGGAATCCGCCCGGAGTCCGCCAGGAATTTTCGTACAGGGAGTTATGTGCCCTTGAAATTGACAAAATTGCCATTTTCAGCTTTATTTTGACTTTGTTTTCGCTCTAGCAACTTCAAATATTGACCAATGAAAACAAAACTTGTACAGAATGTTGGTGACTATAACATCTTACCTTGGAAGAGTTTTCAGCTTGGTCTGAATTTTATGTCATGAGTTATGTGCCCTTGAAATTGACAAAATTGCCATTTTCGGCTCTATTTTGACTTTGTTTTCACTCTTGAAACTACAAATATTGATTAATCAAGACAAAACTTGTACAGAATGTTGGTGACTATAAGATCTTGCCTTGATATAATTTTCAGCTTGATCTGAACTTTACGTCATGAGTTACGTGCCCTTGAAATTGACAAAATTGCCCTTTTCTGGAGCGCTTCCAGACCGCCAGGGCTGTCTAGTTTTTTTGTTATTTCGTAAATGGTTGCTATAGCAATCATATTCAGAAATTAACACAATTGTATTATATTGATAAATTCTACACTAAATATTAATATAGGGACTTAATAAAGAAGGCATGATCTGAAAAAACACAAAAAAATGACTGTTGGCACATTCAAGGAAATACATTTTTTTTGAAAAATATGCATTTTTAACAAGAAATAATAAAAAAAACTGTGATATGTCCATACTATTTTATTCTTGTAATATTATCTATAGATTGTGTATAATTCAGTGGTAGTAAGCATTGAAACATTGGCAGTCCACTTTTTTAGTTATATGCCTTCAAAAACATGAAAAATATCAAAATTTTGCAAAACTTGACATTTTCGAAAACAAGCAATTTTGTGAAAAAAAAATTAAACTAATAATCTTTACCCAATATTACTTTCAGTCATATACCAGTATTACTTAAAGTTCATCTTTGTATTGTTATACATAAATGTACAATATCTTTTTTTAATTTAATGGAATTAAAACCTGAACATGAGCAAAAATTTAGTTTTTTAATTGTTAGAGATGCAGAATTGGGATGAAATAAATGACACTGGTTTCCATGGCAACCAATGCTGTTTTGAACTTTTCTTTATCATTTTCAAAAATCTTAGCCCGTATATATATACTATGTATGCAAAATTTTATCAAAATCCAAGAGGGTCATGTACCGCCGGATTCTGAAAATTACGTGGAATGGTACTTAAAACCATTCCCACATAATGGCATTTTTTGATGTCCCACAAGATAAAAGCTATGAAATACATTGTGGAAAATGATGATATTGCTTGTGACAGTGTCTGCATTTCCCAAAATGTATTCTACCCAGAAAGATCAAAAATGTAAAATTTCATTTATTTGAAATTGTCATCTTCATCTTCGAAATAAGACCAATCTAAAAAGTTTGCTGCCACTGACAACGAGTTAACTATGAATTATTGCTAGGGTTCAAAATAACATTCTTTTATCATCATAATTGTATACTTTCTATATATTTTCTCACACATTTTATTCAGGTATTATTAGCTAAGCTTCCTACCAATGGTACAATAAAATACCTCAGCACAATTATCATTATTGCTTTTAGTGGTCACAAGAAAACTGCCCCTGCGACAAAAGTTCAAGAATGCATTTCTAGTTCTAGAACTGTTCTAGAACTGTTCTAGAACATTCTAGAACATTAAATAGCAGTTCTAGAACTGTTCTAGAACAGATCTACATGTGACATTTAATGTTCTAGAACATTCTAGAACAGTTCTTGAACATCAATGAACACTCGAAGAGTGCTCCAAAATTGTGTAGATTTTCTAAATAATAACTGGTTTTGTTGTCCCTGATTGTAAAAGCTTACAACAAAAACATGTTTCAGAGAAACAGACTGGTGTAAATTCTGCTAACTTGACAAACAATTTTTATTATTAAGGTAGTCCCCACCCCTTACGAGATTCAATGTGACATCTGAATTTTCGTGCCACGCCTAAGCTTACATATCTAAATGGATTTGGACAATGTTTGATATGTTGCCTGAATAATTCTGACATCGCATGAATCTCATTTGGGGTGGATCGTTGCGATCCTAAGTGGGTGATTTTCACCTGACATAGCAAAATAAATGATATATGGTAATAAATAACCCAGATTTCACCCATTATTCCCAGTTGAATGGCCATCCTTTGATATGAAAAATATAGTCTCCATCAGCAAAATTAATGACTGGGAAATTTTAAAGTTGTTGCTCTCACCTTTTTGATTAATTCAAATGTGCCACCGAAAATTATGAAGGAAAGAAGAAGATTGATAGATATCTGCATTAAAATTCGTAATTTCTCTCGAGATCGATCTACATGATTGTATGTACTCTATTATTTGACTGATTTTTTGGACTGCCCCTGTGAAAAAAGTTTAAGAACGTATTTCTACTTCTAGAACTGTTCTAGAATGTTCTAGAATGTTAAATGGCACTTCTAGAACTGTTCTAGAACAGTCCTAGAAGTGCCATTTAACATTCTTGAACAGTTTTTGAACTTATATAAATTTTTCGCAGGGGCGAGGATGGATTCAAAACTCAGGATTCAATATATTTTTGCTACCCCGAAATTTCTTGGGGGAGCATCTAAACATTTACTTTTATATTAGTATGAATTCATCAATCAGCTCAATAGCTCTTGCTAAGTTATCATTCTGATGTAACTTATTCCGCTCATTCATTATCATAACAAATTAGAAAGGCCCTGTGTAACAATTTATCATTCATTTTCAAGCTTACTTAATTTTCTGCATCAGAACTGTGAGTCTGAAGGCGATATCATCAGGTCACGTTGTAATTTTTGTTGCATTCAAATCTGTGCTCTTGAATACTGAACTACTAATACCAACAGCCCAGGGCTTGAACCCAAAACCTTGAAATAACATGTATACCATGTGTTTGAATCGCTTAACCCTTTCTCAAATGATGAATACAAGGGTGGTCCAAATTCAAAGCTGCTGCAGATGACAAAATAAAAGTTAATGAGATAAGTTTTGTATTATGATATTCATACAGCATAGAAATTATGGAGGCAAAAGGAGAAAATGCTTATTATCAGCTTTTTCTTCCTTTCCTTCAATGTTTTCTGACCTTAACTCAGTCAGGGACGTCATTTAACCTTGTCTTGTTAAATGTTTAGGAAATAGTAAAAGCAATCTATGTAAAATTTGACACAAGTAGTTAGAATGACATTGACCTACAAGTGTGGTTCATTCTAACATTAATTAATGATTCCTAATCAATCATTCTTTAATGAGGATACTTCAAAGTACTTAATGACTCTTTTGTTTCAGTTTAATTCTTCCCTTAATTCTCCACCCTTTCCCAAACCAGACTCGATCAGGTTTTGAAATCCAAATTCTCTAAAAGAAAGTATATAGGACAAAATTTAAATCATTTCCATTGTACACAAAAAATGAAATGTTAATAGAAAGAGTTTTCTCCTCTTGCTTTTATACTTCTGCAGTTTATTTTATACATATTATTATCTTTATCAATTATGTCCATTTTGCCATCAGCTGCGACTTCCAAATTGAGACAAAATTTTTGCCTCTTCCATACACTTGCTTTTTGGGAAAGGGTACTAATAGGCAAAACCTAAAGTAATTGTATTTAGGACTTACAGTCCTTTTGCACTGATCTCGCAAGCAGCGTTTCCAAAGTAAACATAAATTAAGCAAAGAGAAGGAAAAAACAAACAGTTAACAGGTAGCTAATGACAGATCAGTTTCAACAACTTTCCCCCACACCTATCTTTTTGTTTTTCCTTGATTAAATTAACCCTTAAATTCCTTATCGAGATCACGTTCTGATGTCTCAAACAGATGAGGCCTTAGGGACCAAGAATTGAGACGAAAGATGAAAATGTTTTCTTTAACCCTTTCCCAAACGGCAAAATTTTAGGTTGATCCACTTCAAAAACTGTCACAAATGATAAAATAGATGTTATTAAAGATAGGATTTGTGTATAAAATAGTACAGAAAATTTTGAGACAAAAGGAGAAACTGCTGGTTATCAGCAGTTTCTTCTTTTGTCTCAATGTTTTCCCAAGCATATTTCACTAGGGACGTCAAAACCAGGTCTTGTTTGGGAGAGGGTTAAACATTAAACTTCTAAGTTCTACTAACTTGATATCAATATTTTTCATGCAAAACTACAATTTCTGCCTTCTTAAGTATTTTCTTTTGTCTTGTTAGTTGCAACTGGTATCGATCTTTTGAACCAAACAAAATATTGTTTGTTTGGGACATGGGATACTAGGTGTGTCTCCGATTTGACATCTATCTTGATACTACTGCTATAATATTATATTTCTTTACCAACGATAACCAATTAGCAGACAGCAAAATTTTTGGCTTTCCAAATTCAAAGACATTGAAGATGTAAATTTCAGGTGATTGATATTATACATTCATTCTGTGTAGGAAAAAAAACACATCTATGGGAAAAGAAGAAATTGCTTGTCATAACCATTTCTTCATTGCTCACAATATAGACCATGCCAAATATCTTGTGGGGGCGTCAAAAAGCGTCATTATACCAGTACATGTTAACCATGAGAAGGGTTAAAATTTTATTAAAATGCAGGAATTTAGCCTGCACTTCAAACCTCAATAGTACTTATATTTGTTCACAAATCGGTTTTGCACACCCACAAAGCATAATCCGTGAAAGAATGCAAGGGGCTCCAATTTTAAACTTTATATTTTTATGTGGGAGTAGATCTACATAATTTATTTTTGTTTAAAACTTTGAAAATTCAAATATATTACCACTTTTTTTAAAAGTTCCTACATTATCAGCTCTTGGTACATTTACAGTCAGGTCTTACTTTATATTAACCCTTTCCCAAACAAGACCTGGTTTTGATGTTCCTCATGGAAAAGGCTTGGGGAGACATTGAAACAAAAGAAGAAACTGCTGATAACCAGCAGTTTCTCCTTTTGTCTTAATGTTTTCTGTGCCATATTGCACACAAACCCTTTCCTTTTTAACATGAATTTTGTCGTCTGGAGCAGCTTTCCAGTTAGATCACCCAAAGATTTTGTCGTTTGTTGACCATAATGAGTTACTATAATGCCATTTCTTTGTTTTTCCAGAGATTGAGAAGCTAAAATTGAAACTTTTATAATTTGCTTTTCTATCAGCCTCTTTTCTAAAGATTTAGGTCAAATTCGTAAGCTAAGCACTTTGTCCTTTGTAAGACATCTATCTTTGTGTCTACAATCTTGGACATGTCAAAAAGCATTAACATTCCAGACTGATAAAAGAACTGCAACCCTGCCAAATTTCATGAAAATCCCTACTTAATTTACTGTTATCCGTTAAAATATGCAACCCATTTACTAATAAATTCAAAAGACCACTTATTTCACACTGGAAATATCAAGCATTTTCTTAAATTCCTCAATGTTTTAACCCATTAATAGGCGGCAACACTTGGGGTGGTCCGAATTGAAAGACTGTTGCAGACGACTATAAATTTCAAGTGAATTGAATTGTACATTTTTTGGTCTTTCTTGGTAGAAACCATTATGGGAAATAAGGAAATTGCTTATAACAAGCAAGTTCTTCATTTTCCATAATGTCTTACCAATCCTTTTTCTTGAGGGGCATCAAAAAGTTTCATTATTGGGGAATGGGGAAAAAAACATTTACAAATCAAACCTGAATTTTGATCATGAAACATAGTCACCAATTGCACTTGGTCAAGTTTTTTGCAGCTAAATCTAACTAGCAGGGGGCTAACATCAACTTTTCACTGTAAGTACCAACAGCATAAAACACTCACCTGAAAAGACAAAGTATAACATAATAATTATTATTGAGCAACCAGTCAAATAACTATAACCCTTTCCCAAATGGCAAAATTTTAGGGTAGTTCAATTCAAAAGCTGCTGCAGATGACAAAATAGAAGTTGGCAAAGATTGGATTTTGGTATAAGACAGCACAGGAAATAAAGTGACAAAAGGAGGAATTGTTGATTATCAACAATTTCTTCTTTTCTCTCAATGTTTTCCCAAAGTACTAGTCTTATTATAGGGACATCAAAACTAGTATTCAAATAATGATTATAAATTCAATGTGGAGCTATTAATATTTTGAAATTAAATTTCTCTGACATTTTCTGACTTTCTTACTGAGAGGAATTTAGCTTCAATGTTTAACCCTTTCCCAAAGGAGAAAGTCTTAGGGTGGTCCAATTTGAAAACTTCTTCAGACGACAAAATTGATGTTGATAAAGATAATATTTAAGCAAAATATAGCTCAGAAAATATTGAGACAAAAGGAGGAATTGCTGATTATCAATAATTTCTTCTTTTCTCTCAATGTTTTCACAAAGTACTTATTATATAGGGACATCAAAACTAGTATTCATATAATGATTATCAATTCAGTGTGGAGCTATTAATATTTTGAAAATAAATTTCTCTGACATTTTCTGACTTTTTTACTGAGAAGAAAGCTTCAATGTTTAAATTATGAAACATCAAGTTAATATATCGATGCAGCTCAACCTTTTTTGCTTATCATCTTTATAAGTGTAAAAATTCTTTAAGCAATAATGCGATATGCAACTCATGAACATTATTACAGAATATGATACTGCACAGCATGAAAACTTTGGCGCGTGAATTTATATTAAAGTTTGTGAAATATTTAATACTTTCATCTAATCATCTGCCACAGATGCCCTTATATAACCCTTTCCCGAACAAGACATGGTTTTGGCGTACATAACAGAAAAGGCTTGGAAAAACATTGAGACAAAAGAAGAAAATGCTGATAAATCAGCATTTTCTACTTTTGGCTAAATATTTTCTGAGCTATATCTTGCACAAATCATTTGTCCAGCAAAATCCATTTTGTCGTCTACAACAGCTTTTAAAATCAGACAGCCCTAAAATTCTGTCCTTTGGGAAAGGGTTAACATATGCTGTATAGAATTCATTATGCAATGCCAGACATCATTTTTGTTCAATAATGATCAATGATTTTTAGGGCACAATAGTTCTATCAGACATTCCTTTTGCCTTACTATAAACTGCAGAGTTCTCCTTTACCAACCATGATATCATTTTAAATGAAATGATGTCAAGAAAGGGTCATATTCGCCGAAGAAGAAACTGGAAAGCCAAATGAGAGAAAAGAAGAAAATGCTGGTCACCAGCATTTTCTTCTTTCATTTCAGTTGTCTTTCTATTAAAACTTCTGCCTTCTTTTCCTTTTGCCTTAATGTATTTTTTCATACTTTTCCAATTAGAAACATGAAAATCATGGATGATTCTTTGGGAAATTTATATAGTTCCTTGATTTTTTCTAAATTCTAAAAATGACCATTAACTTGCTGCTGAACTTGAAAAAATCAGACAAATTAAATCATATCAAAAACTTTGTTTTTGTTAACTTTAATTGTTTTACATTCAAATGAGACAGAAGCAGACATTTTAATGGCCATGAATTATTCAAACCAATCTGTCATATTCTGTCTGATACTTAACCCTTGTCCTACCAAAAAAGTTTGAGAATGCATTTCTAGTTCTAGAACTGTTCTAGAATGTTCCAGAATGTAAAAAATTGGCACTTCTAGAACTGTTCTATAACAGTTTTTGAGAAGCACCACATACCATTCTTAGAACATTCTATAACAGTTCTTGAACTTAAATGAACTTTTCGCAGGGGAAAAATGTCCTACTGACTTTCAATTTATTTCAATCAAAACTTACAAGCCACTTTAATAATGTACGTATCCCAAGTTTTTGCCACTATAATGGAGTATAGAAAGCAGGCAGTGAAGGCTAAGATCAGACTGCACATCTGTGCAGGCTGATCTTAGTCAACACTGTCTGCCAAATCTTTGCAAGGTCACAGCAGGAATATGACACGAACAGCATGAGAATGGTAAACAATTGTTTCATCAGACAACAAAATTGTGCACAAGTCCAAATCAAATGAAAGTGGATGCAGATGACAAAACAGTTGCTGATAATGTTGATATTGATCGAATGTTGATGCAGCAAATATTGAGTCAGAAGACGAAAATGCTGATTATCATTTGGAGATTTGATTTATTGCTGCCTTAAATACCGTTTTAAACTGCTATGTTCATATCGCAGCGACAGCAGATCATATCCTATAACCACATGGATTTATGTCCTTACTCATAAAAGTAATATCACAACATCCTAACTGAGCCCCCAGCTGCTCAACAACATTATAGGTTAAAGATATCAAATCATTGGTGGGAGACAATTTTGTCTGAAAGGATATTTTAATTGCCCCGATCAGGGATCTAATTGGGGAACTTGTGAGTAAGTGACTTACAATGTGCTACCAACTCTAGGGCCATGCGGCTATGCTTGTTGTCAGAAATGTCTTCTTTCTTTTCTCAAAGCATTGTAAAGCCGAATTGATTTGAGTAATTATCAAAACAAGGCAACTCGTTTGTAAAGTGATTTCAAATCTGGATTAACAAATTCACTTGGGGTTAATACAAATCCATAAAAAATTTTACTTTTTAAATTTCCATTTGGAAAATTACCCCTATAAGCATAGATAAAATCGTTCACACGAAATATTAAGTTATTTCAAATAGGTTTTGTTTGCTAAAATATGTTAATTTGTTTCGATACACATGAACGGGTATTTAGAATTTTCCCGGGGCAATTTTGAATGACTTGCGAACCTAAAGAAAAAGAATTTATATTTCAAAACCATCCTTTAAAATAGGGTTCAAAATTTAACTTATTCTCAAAGATATGTAACACCTCCATTTGAATATCTAGTTCATATGTACTTTCAAAATTAATGCAGATCTATAATGAAATAATGAGTATCAATAGCTTATAAAAACCCTTTCCCAAACAAGACCTGATTTTGACATCTCTACTAGAAAAGACTTAGAAAAACATCGAGACAAAAGAAGGAATTGCTGATAATCAGCAATCTCTCCTTTTGCCTCGATATTTTATAGATGCTACATGTTACAAAAATCCCATCTTTATGACATCACTTTTATTATCTACAGCAGCTTTAATCAAATCGAATAACTTCCTTATAATATTCTGCTGTTTGGGATCGACATGGTTGATATCTTTGAGACATTGTCTAGCCATATAATTTTGTCTGCAAGTCTGCTACTCTATAGGAAATCAACAAAGATATAACAGATAAAACTTAGGAATAAATGCTTTTTGAAACACAAAATATGATTGACTGTTGATCAAACCCTATGTTGTAGGAACTGATTAGAATCATCTCCTGGAGACAGTTCAAATGAGTACCTGTAACACATGGTTTAGAATAGATCCAACTCTTTTAGAATTTTGTTACTCATTTTACCGGTATCTGATGCTGTGATGGAATCAATACCCTAGAAACATTGTTTTGTTGTTTAACCCATTCTCAAAAAAGACCTGGTTTTGACGTCCTTAATATGGGATGCTTGTGAAAATATTGAGGCAAAAGAAGAAAATGCTGATGATCAGCATTTTCTCGTTTTGCCTCAATATTTCCTTAGCTACATTGTACACAAATCAAATATCTTTATCAACAATCATTTTGGTTGTCTGCTGTGATGGAATCAATACCCTAGAAACATTGTTTTGTTGTTTGACAACACTTCCAATGATTCACCTTCACATTGTGACAAAATGTGCGACTAAATCGTGACATGCTTTAACCCATTCCCACACAAGTCCTGTTTTTGACGTCTCTAATAGAAAATGCTTGGGAAAACATTGAGACATAAGAAGAAAATGCTGGTGACCAGCATTTTCTTCTTTTGCCTCAATATTTTCTGAGTCGTAAGGTGCATTAACTTTCATTTTGTCTTCTGTAGCAGGTTTTGAAGTACAGACCACGCTAAAATTTTGCCATTTGGGAATGGGTTAACCCATTCTCCAAACAGCAAAAGTTTTGATTGTTAATTCCACTTTGAAATCTGCATACTGATGAAAAAAATAATTAACCCAATTAATTAATTTCAAAATTTTGGACCTATCCATTTTTATAGATCTATGTTGCATACGCAGGCAACATTTTCAAAAGAATAGAGTTTTAGGATTTTTTATTCTTTAAGAGTGGAAAACATTGTGGGAAATAAAGAAATTGCTTGTGACATTAGCAATTTCTTCATTTTCTACAATGTTTTCCAAAGCCTTACAGTCATCTTTTTGAGCGTAAAAAATGTCCATATGTGGAAATAATGCTTAATAAAGGATCAGGGTTAGATAAATCACACAAAGCATTGACAGAAAAGAATGCTGGTTATAAGCATTTTCTTCTTTTTGCCTCAATGTTTTCCCAAAGAGAAAGTGTCATTATGAGGGATTGGATTAATCTTGTTCATCTTTTGATATTATATTCAACATGTAGGACTGGGATTAAACTGTTTATTTTAAATATTCTGTCAATATTTATCTAAACCATAAAATATACAGGCCTTCTGTCTGTGAATTTCCTTTGAAACCTTTTCCACATAAAATATAATTATATGAAAAGAAAATGAACAATTTGCAGCATTTTTCTCAGGGATTGCTTGACTTATTGGAGGTTAATGCCATTTTCAACTGCCATGGTCATATATTGTGGCGCGCTGGGTCATCTAACCATGAATTCCTGTTGTTTCTAATACCTGGCTGCGCATAACCACAACATCCTAACCAAGCCTCCAGCTGCTCGCCCACAGAAGTTGACATCCTCAAACAATTGGTGGGAGACAATTTTGTCTGGAAGGATATTTGCAACTACCTGGGATCGAACCCGGGACCTCACAAGTGAGAGACAGATTTGCTAACTAACTGCGCCATGGCTGCGGCCCATTTCACTCATTGAAAGCTATTTTGCAGTTATTAACCCATTACCAAACAAGACCTGGTTTTGACGTCCCTTGTAGAAATGGCTTCGTAAAACATTGAGGCAAAAGAAAAAACTGCTGATAACCAGCAGTTTCTCCTTTTGTCTCAATATTTTCTGTGCCATATTTTACACTAATTCTATCTTTATATAATAACTTCCATTTCGTCATTTTTGTCAGTTTTTGAAGTGGATTACTCTACAATTTTGCCATTTGAGAAAGGGTTAAAACAGATAAGGTAGAAACCCCTGTGAAATGCTTTGTCATTCTTCATGAAGTATTTAATAGATATTCATGAGCTATTCAAGAACGGAAAAAATGAAATCTTCATGAAGAAGAAGAAGTGAACAGAAAATGTCCCATTTGCATAAATCTTCATAAAAACAGAGTAACGAATTTTTCATGAAGTTGGAAATGCATAATAAATCCTTAAACCATGCAGTTTTGCATTCTGAGAAAAAGGCATGAAGTCTTCATGAATAAATAATCATATAATTCATGAAGACTTCATGCAAGAAAAATATGCAAACGATCTTAAGAAGAAATCATGATTATTCTGTTAACAATGAGTATGGGCCATTTTCTGTTCACTTCTTTTCAATGAAGAATTCATGAATAATATTTCTTTACAAACTCCATAAAAACATACAGGTTTCTCTAAACACAGAGTAATGAATTTTTTATGAAGTTGGAAATGCATAATAAATCCTTAAACCAAGCAGTAATGAAAAAAACTCACGTCAAGGTCATGAAAAATACTAAAAAACAATTTGTACAAATATGTTGCTGACAGAACAAAACTAAAGAAACTTTTTGTAGAACAGGTAGTTTCAGAACTGTAATAAGTAACAGGCCATTAGAAATCAATGATTCCTATTTATAGAAGCAAAATAATAATATCCATTTTACAGAATAATTATGTGGGTGGGGAATGGTAAAAAAATAAACATTCAAATTTGTTAAATTTAGTCTAAAGAACACTTACTTACATTGCCTTCCTTGGTTTTATCATTTACCCCAGCGAATTGCTGTTCTTATGCTTATGAGTAGTTCAAGAACAGCACTTGAACATTGCGAAAAGTTCTTAATCTGTTCTCATAAGTTTTTAAGAACATCTGTACATGAACTGTTCAAGTACTCATCTTTTGGCACAGTTCAAGAACTTTTGAAAGACCTTTGGTTTTCTTAAAGTGTCATTAAACTATTCTTGGACAATTCAAGAACTTTTTTGGCACAATTTCATCCCAATTATGTTCTTGAACTGTTCTAAATTGAGTTTAAGATCATATCAAAAACATTTTAAGAATAAAGTGTGTTCTTTAAAGGTTCAAGTACTGCTCTTTGATATTACTTCTAAAACATTTTAAGAACATGTTAAGAACATATTTGTTCCAAAAGAGCACTTAAAATGCTCTTGAATAATTCAAAGACTTTTTAAGAACAAATGATGTTCTTAAAATGCTCTACACATTGCACTTCAAGTGACTTGAAGATATTATAAGAACATTTAAAGGGTATATTAAGAATATGTTTGTCCCAGAAGTATCTTAAAGATGTTCCTGAGCATTTGAAGGATCTTTTCAGAACAAAATGTGTTCTTAAAAAGTTCTTAGCAGTGCTCGTGAAAATATCTCCAGTCTATTTTTGTTGTTGTCTTCTAGTGTAAACTTCCTGTTGTTAAAGTTGGAGGGAAAGTATTTTCTTAATTTGTAATTTCCAAAGATATTCTTTATGATGATTTTCACCTATGTTACATAGATTTAGTGAATTTTAGAAGAATATAGAAGCTTGCATATTGAAAAGATCAAGTAAAACAAAGCTTCAATTTTGGTGAGTGATCATTTGAGTTTTGACGTTTACCAATCATACCCCACCCACATTTCTAATCCAGTAATATTGTTATGGTAAGTTTACCATGTTTTACTGTTCATACAGTATGGACTTGTCTGATAAAAGTGACTTTTTGATTTTGTCATTTCTTTTTAAGTTGGTTGCCTTAAAAATAGTATTGAAAGTAAATGCTTTTTGTTCATGATTTGATGTAGGTCATTATTTTAAGTGTCCATGTAACATTCAATTTTAACCCTTTCCCAAACAGCAAAATTGTAGGGTGGTCTAATTTGAAAGCTGCTGCAGACCACAAAATGGATGTTACTTGATGTTAAAATGTGTAAATACTATTATAGCACAGAAAACATTGAGGCAAAAGGAGAAAATGCTGATTATCAGCATTTTCTTCGTTTGTCTCAATGTTTTCCCAAGCCTTCTCTAATAGGGACGTCAAAACACGGTCTTGTTTGGGAAAGGGTTAATTTAAGAACTGGTGTTCTTAAAAAGTTTAATAACTGTTCCTGATCGATTCATGTAATTTATTTCGATAAGGTAACGAAAGTGTTCAAGTTGTGTTCAAGAGCGTTTCAAGAAATGTCATATTGGACAATATACTATTCCTGTATTATTCAAGAACAGTTCAGAAAAAAAATGGTATTGTTCCTAATTGATTCAAGAACAGTTCAAGGGCTAAATTGATTTGGAACACTTCAAGTACTACAACTGTACTGATGTAATTAAAGTGTTCAAGTTGTGTACATGAACATTTTAAGAAATGTTATATTGGACAGTATGATTCTTGAAATATTCAAGAACAGTTCGGAAAAGAGGACACATGGACAGTACTTAAACTTTTCTTAAAAGTGTTCAAGAACCATTCAAGTACATTTAAAAACAAGAGGACCCTGAGGGCCCTAAATCGCTCACCTGAGTTATGTTTTAATAATGCCAAATAACTTTGCATATGTTACGCATTGTTGTCCCAGGGAAGAATTTGGCCACGTAGTTTCAGAGGACATGTTGTTTACAGAAATTGATCAGCTTTTATGACATTTCCCATTTTCTGATGCCACAGCAACCAGAGTTTTTCATGGATTTCTATTCTTTTAGCAATTTTTATAAGGGACCACCCAATGAACAATACTGTCAAGTTTGGTTGATTTTGGCCAAGAAGTTAAGGAGGAGATGTCGTTAAAAAAAGTTGTTGAGCTTTTGTGAAAATTCCCATTTTCCGATGCCACGGCAACCAGAGTTTTTCATGGATTTCAATTCTTTTAGCAATTTTTATAAGGGTCCACCAAAGGAACATTTCTGCCATGTTTGGTTGATTTTAACCCAGAATTTAAGGAGGAGATGTCGTTTAAAGAAATTGTTGAGCTTTGTTAAATTTACCATTTTCCGATGCCACGGCAACCAGAGTTTTTCATGGATTTCAATTATTTTAGCAATTTTTATAAGGGACCACCTAAGGAACATTTCTGCCAAGTTTGGTTGATTTTAATCGAGAAGTTAAGGAGAAGATGTCGTTTAAAGAAATAGTTGAATTTTTGTGAAATTTCCCATTTTCCGATGCCATGGCAACCAGAGTTTTTCATGGATTTCAATTCTTATAGCAATTTTATAAGGGACTACCCAAGGAACATTTCTGCCAAGTTTGGTTGATGTTGACACAGAAGATAAGGAGGAGATGTCGTTTTAAGAAATTGTTGAGCTTTTGTTAAATTTCCCATTTTCCGATGCCACGGCAACCAGAGTTTTTCATGGATTTCAATTCTTTAAGCAATTTTTATAAGGGACTACTGAAGGAACATTTCTGCCAAGTTTGGTTGATTTTGACCCAGAAGTTAAGGAGGAGATGTCGTTTAAAGAAATTATTGAGCTTTTGTGAAATTTCCCATTCTCTGATGCCACGGCAACCAAAGTTTTTCATGGATTTCAATTATTTTAGCAAATTTTATAAGGGACCACCCAAGGAACATTTCTGCCAAGTTTAGTTGATTTTGACCCAGTAGTTTAGGAGGAGATGTCGTTTAAAGAAATTGTTGAGCTTTTGTGAAATTTCCCATTTTCCGATGCCACGGCAACCAAAGTTTTTCATGGATTTCAATTATTTTAGCAATTTTTATAAGGGACTACCCAAGGAACATTTCTGCCAAGTTTGGTTGATTTTGACCCAGTAGTTTAGGAGGAGATGTCGTTTAAAAAAATTGTTGAGCTTTTGTGAAAATTCCCATTTTCCGATGCCACGGCAACCAGAGTTTTTCATGGATTTCAATTATTTAAGCAATTTTTATAAGGGACCACCCAAGGAACATTTCTGCCATGTTTGGTTGATTTTAACCCAGAATTTAAGTAGTAGATGTCGTTTAAAGAAATTGTTGAGCTTTGTTAAATTTACCATTTTCCGATGCCACAGCAACCAGAGTTTTTCATGGATTTCAATTATTTTAGCAATTTTCATAAGGGACCACCTAAGGAACATTTCTGCCAAGTTTGGTTGATTTTAATCGAGAAGTTAAGGAGAAGATGTCGTTTAAAGAAATAGTTGAATTTTTGTGAAATTTCCCATTTTCCGATGCCATGGCAACCAGAGTTTTTCATGGATTTCAATTCTTTTAGCAATTTTATAAGGGACTACCCAAGGAACATTTCTGCCAAGTTTGGTTGATTTTGACCCAGAAGATAAGGAGGAGATGTCGTTTAAAGAAATTGATGAGCTTTTGTGAAATTTCCCATTTTCCGATGCCACGGCAACCAGAGTTTTTCATGGATTTCAATTCTTTAAGCAATTTTTATAAGGGACTACTGAAGGAACATTTCTGCCAAGTTTGGTTGATTTTGACCCAGAAGTTAAGGAGGAGATGTCGTTTAAAGAAATTGTTGAGCTTTTGTGAAATTTCCAATTTTCTGATGCCACGGCAACCACAGTTTTTCATGGATTTCAATTATTTTAGCAAATTTTATAAGGGACCACCCAAGGAACATTTCTGCCAAGTTTAGTTGATTTTGACCCAGTAGTTTAGGAGGAGATGTCGTTTAAAGAAATTGTTGAGCTTTTGTGAAATTTCCCATTTTCCGATGCCACGGCAACCAGAGTTTTTCATGGATTTCAATTAATTTAGCAATTTTCATAAGGGACCACCCAAGGAACATTTCTGCCAAGTTTGGTTGATTTTGACCCAGAAGTTAAGGAGGAGATGTCGTTTAAAGAAATTGTTGAGCTTTTGTGAAATTTCCAATTTTCTGATGCCACGGCAACCAGAGTTTTTAATGGATTTCAATTATTTTAGCAATATTTATAAGGGACCACCCAAGGATTATTTCTGCCAAGTTTGGTTGATTTTGACCCAGAAGTTAAGGAGGAGATGTCGTTTAAAGAAATTGTTGAGCTTTTGTGAAATTTCCCATTTTCCGATGCCACGACAACCAGAGTTTTTCATGGATTTCAATTATTTTAGCAATTTTTATAAGGGACCACCCAAGGAACATTTCTGCCAAGTTTGGTTGATTTTGACACAGTAGTTTAGGAGGAGATGTCGTTAAAAGAAATTGTTGAGCTTTTGTGAAATTTCCCATTTTCCGATGCCACGGCAACCAAAGTTTTTCATGGATTTCAATTATTTTAGCAAATTTTATAAGGGACCACCCAAGAAACATTTCTGCCAAGTTTAGTTGATTTTGACCCAGTAGTTTAGGAGGAGATGTCGTTTAAAGAAATTGTTGAGCTTTTGTGAAATTTCCCATTTTCCGATGCCACGGCAACCAGAATTTTTCATGGATTTCAATTATTTTAGCAATTTTTATAAGGGACCACCCAAGGAACATTTCTGCCAAGTTTGGTTGATTTTGACCCAGTAGTTTAGGAGGAGATGTCGTTTAAAGAAATTGTTGAGCTTTTGTGAAATTTCCCATTTTCCGATGCCACGACAACCAGAGTTTTTCATGGATTTCAATTATTTTAGCAATTTTTATAAGGGACCACCCAAGGAACATTTCTACCAAGTTTGGTTGATTTTGACCCAGAAGTTAAGGAGGAGATGTCGTTTAAAGAAATTGTTGAGCTTTTGTGAAATTTCCAATTTTCTGATGCCACGGCAACCAAAGTTTTTCATGGATTTCAATTAATTTAGCAATTTTTATAAGGGACATCCCAAGGAACATTTCTGCCAAGTTTGGTTGATTTTGACCCAGAAGTTAAGGAGGAGATGTCGTTTAAAGAAATTGTTGAGCTTTTGTGAAATTTCCAATTTTCTGATGCCACGGCAACCACAGTTTTTCATGGATTTCAATTCTTTTAGCAATTTTTATAAGGGACCACCCAAGGAACATTTCTGCCAAGTTTGGTTGATTTTGACCCAGTAGTTTAGGAGGAGATGTCGTTTAAAGAAATTGTTGAGCTTTTGTGAAATTTCCCATTTTCCGATGCCACGGCAACCAGAGTTTTTCATGGATTTCAATTATTTTAGCAATTTTTATAAGGGACCACCCAAGGAACATTTCTGCCAAGTTTGGTTGATTTTGACCCAGTAGTTTAGGAGGAGATGTCGTTTAAAGAAATTGTTGACGCCGTGACGGACAGACGGACAGACGGACAGACGGACGCCGGACATTGATAGATCACAATACCTCACCTTGAGCACTTCGTGCTCAGGTGAGCTAACAAGATGTGTTTGTGAAACACAAATGCCCCCGAAATGGCCATTTTTCTAAAATGCTAAGTTTTTGTGGAGTAAAGGGTTACTAAGGGATAAGGGATGACCTTGAGGAAGGTCAGTTTGCTTGGAACAGATAGATATCATTGAAGGAAGTTGCATACTAAATTTAAGCTTTGTATGTCAAACACTTTTGGAGAAAAGGCAAAGGTTAAGTTTTCGGAGTAAAAGGTTAAGTTTTCATAGAGTAAAGGGTTGATAAGGGTTAACAGATGAACTTGAGAAAGGTCAAATTGCATGGAACAGATAGATATCATTGAAAGGAAGTTGCATACCAAATTTGAGCTTTGTATGTCAAATCCTTTTGGAGAAAAGGCAAAGGTTAAGTTTTCGGAGTAGAAGGTTAAGTTTTCGTAGAGTAAAGGGTTGATAAGGGTTAACGGATGACCTTGAGGAAGGTCAAATTGCATGGAACAGATAGATATCGTTGAAAAGAAGTTGCATACCAAATTTGAGCTTTGTATGTCTAATACTTTTGGAGAAAGGGCCAAGGTTAAGTTTTCGGACAGACGGACGGACAGACGGACAGACAGACGGACAGACGGACAGACAGACAGACGGACGGACACCAGTAAAACAATATGCCCCCGATCTCTCTATACGGGGGCATAAAAATTGCTTAAAATGTTACCTGAACACTTCAAGAACTGTGAGAAGAATAACAGTTCTTGTAATGTTCATGTAATTTAGTTCTTGGACTGTTCTAGAACAGTTTTTAAGAACTTATTGAGAACAGTGTGTTCTTAAAAATTTGTCCAATATAACATTTCTTAAAGTGAACTTGAACAGATCTAGAGCAAATCTTGTCATTTGTTCTAGAACATCATAGGAAATGTACTTGAATTGTTCTAACAATTTTCGCAGGGGTAGTGAGCTCCTTAATCACTTGATTATAACTAAAAATATTAATTATAACTCTTAACAAAAACATATTTCTTGACAAATAGTCAGACAAGCAAAATTCCCTCCATTATTTTCTAAACCACATGTCATAGACTGGAACATAAATTAGACTGGGAGATCATGAACGTTTTAAGAAGATTTTATGAACTGTACACAATCCATTATCAATTCATGATTAGTTCATGATTTATTCTTAATACAACAAAACAAGAATGTTTTATGAAGTATCAATTTTAATTGCAGTGGAAAATATTCAGAAAAAAATCATGAACAAGTTTTAGGATTATTCATGATTTTTTTAAATGAAAACTTCATAATAAATCCTTTGCATTCATCATGAAGGTTTTAAGGATTTTGTCAATCATTAATATCTTCATAATGTCTTCATGAAGCAATTATCATCATACTTCATGCAGAAAACTTCATGAAGTGTGTTAAAGAAGTGATAATGAGTAATGTCAGGGTGTCCGATCACGTACAAATGTACGTGAATCACGTAAGATCAACAAAAATCACGTACTACTTTTTCACCCAAAACGTCCAAGAACGTACGCAAAATGAGTCCCTTATCATGTATAAAAATAAGATGACAATCCAACGAAAGAAAATTGAGTTTGCTAGCCGAGTAATAAAATCGAAACTGCCAAATTCAGTCATTCGGATCCCTCTATTTTTTCTCATAATTGTAGTTGACCAAGATACTGCGTTTCGCGATTTTTTTTTCAACCAAAACGCTTGAAAAATAAAGCGTCTGCATGATCATGGCATCTAAACAGACAGGATTTTTTTTTTTCTAATGCACACAATCAGAAAATCAACATAAAAGAATAGGGGAAACGACGAAGGAAACATTCTGTCACTGTTAAATCTAAAATCAAAGTTCGTGGCTCAGCCAGTTCGGACGGAGAAAAGGGAACATTGCCGATATTAGAGGCTCGGTTGAAACTAGCTGCGAGATCGTAGCCACAAACTGGATGATGGATATTGGTTTGTGATCAAATTCAAAAAGGTTTCGGTAACAGTATTGTAACCAAGTTGAAAACTGTATTAAGCTTCTGAAAACATTCCATGTTTGATTGATTTGCAGGTAATTGAAAGAAAAAAATGTTGAACAAAACACCTAGACCCTTTCCCAAACATGAATTAGTTTGGATTAAGTTGACATTGAAGAAAAACAGGAGAAACTTCTGACAATCAGCAAATGTATATTCATTTTTTAGTCAAACCTTATTTTGTAGGTAACAACTAACAACATGCGATTTGGATTTGATAAAAACAAACTCAGTGTGCTTTTCCATTCAAACTTCAAAGCAAATAAATGTAGCCTGCTGTGTTTTATGTGGTAAATTTGGAAATGGATTGTTAATAAAATTAATGATAACCCATATAAATACAATTATTAAGTCTAAAGTGTTTCCACTGTTTAATATGTTTAATACTTCTACATCATAGAGTCAATAAATAGAAGAATTGTCTAAATTTGGCATTAATTTTCTTGTACCCCCTATTTATTTTTTGTACCCCCAACTTTAACCACCAAGAGGTACAAAAACCCCCTGTCAAAATTTTCAGTGGACACACTGAATGTATGAAACATTCTTAAGATTCATAATATGTTCATTATTTTATGAATTACATTCCACAGGGGAAAGGTGTAGATCTACTTGGCGAATGTACCTTCTGACAAAATCCAGCATTTTTTCCATTTGCCTCAATATTTTACAGGCTTTGTTGTATGTCTTTGCCAACATGTTTTTTCCTCTGCAGCATCTTATTTCAAATTTAAGGTATAGTCCACCCCTTATGAGATTCACCCAACATCGGAATTATTTGGGTGATGTCGAAAAACATTCGGCATTGGAACTTTCTAATGCCAAAATGTTTATGACCGTGTCCGAATAAGACGCTCGGACAAAATCCTATGTTTTATGAATCTCAAAATGGCCACATTATAGGTATTTTACCTCATATCATCTATTTATTTCTTTGAGAAAGGGTCATAACTGATGTTACTACATTATTTATTGCTGCTGCAGAGTTCAAGTGCAGTTTGAAGTGAGGTCTTAAAGGGGGACGAGCTAGGCTGTCGAAAATGCAAATGGCACAATAATTACAAACCAGAAATAATGTATGAAATTACCAACCTGAAGGGGTAGATCATTTATGTCCATTGTTACCACTCGTCGAGCTTTATTAAGTATTAAAATCCAAGTCAATTAATAACATGCTGGTCGTCCTTTTTTTTGTTTTGTAACAGCTACATATGCCCAACCTTCAAAAATCAATTACGTCAGAGATACGTCATCTGTGCTCAGCGAGATTTAACACACCGTACAACCGGCTGCGTAGAAAGTCAGCGAAGACAGATTCGGCATCTGATGTCATGCGCATGGTAGGTCAAATGAATTTACTTTTATAAATAAACGAAAGGATCTTTGGTATTCTATAGTTGATAAATACGCGTATAAATGTTCAGTGCTTGGACAAAATAAACCTTTTCACGTATTCCTCGCAAATAAAGTCACAGTCATCGACACAGCCGGTTGTACGGTGTGTTAATAACGTGGAGGTGTGTCTCGTTGACCTTGACCTTGACCTTGTCTTGTTTTGAAGTAAAAATAGAATGTGTAAACACGCTTGTAAAGGATTGATCTATAGCAAAGGAAAGATGTTTTTTCGACGAGATTGAGGTTTTTATGCATTGCTAATTGTTTTTCCATGCACAAATATGAGTTCCCGAACAGTTCGGAAGCATAAAAACATAGAATGAGCCCCTTTAAAATTCAATTGTGTAACTATAAAGGGTATTAAGTCCACTCAAATCTTCCGATAATTAGAAAAGGCTTAAGCTAGTAGATGAAAGAAAAACATACAATCCTTGAAGGATAAGTATACCTTACAATTCACAATATATAGGTGAGATTCAATACATGAACTGGTCAATGGTGACATAATAACAGGGCAGGTAATCTTCGAAACCATAAATACTTAAAATCTTCGAAATAAACACCTAAAAT
Source organism: Fragum sueziense (assembly GCA_963680895.1). NCBI lineage: Eukaryota > Metazoa > Mollusca > Bivalvia > Cardiida > Cardiidae > Fragum > Fragum sueziense. Next base: position 9,019,160 of record OY804609.1, read on the forward strand.
ACTCGAAAATAAATAATTAAATGTGTCAAGACTGGTATAAAATTTTGACAATAGTATACCTTTGTCAATATCTAATGCAACTTTGAGCGCCATCAGTGGCAACGGAAATTGACATAGGATACCCTCTAGATGATAAACAAAGTTGCACCAAGTGTTTGGCATTTAAATAATGGAAGGATTACTATTAAAGTTCTGAGACCCAATGAGTACCCATAATACAGGGTTTAATGTACAACTGAATTATTCATTTTGGAAAGCCTTTACGGTTTACCCCCTCTTATATGTGGCGAATCCAGGACTTCTGAGAAGGGTGTTCGAATATACAAATAGGGGTTCGTTTTCCCAGCCACTGCTTATCTGCCCCTGCAAAAATTTAATTGAAGTTCAAGAACTGTTCTAGAACATTCTAGAACATTAAATGACACTTTTAGATCTATTCTAGAACAGTTCTAGAAGTGCCATTTAACATTCTAGAACAGTTCTAGAACAAGAAATTCGTCCTTTAGCCATAACAACACAATGACGCTTTTTGACACCCCACAAGATAATGACTTTGGAAAACATCGTGAAAAATAAAGAAATTGCTTGTGACAAGCAATTTCTTCATTTCCCACAATATTTTCTACCCAAAGAGTTCCACTAAATTTAAATTTTATTCATCTGAAATTGTCGTCTGCAATATCTTTGAATTTGGACAAGTCAATGGTAATAGGTTAAACTTTTTCACAAATATGTAGGTCTGCTTGAACTCTAAATCATTCTCTTTGTCACCTGCAACTATTTTGAAATTGAACCAGTCTATGATTATTGTCTTTTAAAGGGTTAACCCATTACCACACGGTGACTCTTTTTGACTTCCCACATGATAATGGCCGTGTAAAACATTGTGGAAAATGAAGAAATTGCTTGTTACAAGCAATTACTTCATTTCCCACAATGTTTTCTATCAAGAAAGACTAACAAATGTAAGATTTCAATCACTTGAAATTTTCATCTGCAGCATCTTTGAATTTGACACATACTCGTCTATCTATCAAATTGTCTTCTAAAGGGTTAAGTAAAAGTAGTCACAATAATTGCTAATTTTCCTACGTCGTTGGTCGGACAGAAACTATTTCTTAAGTGGTCCAATTTTTCTATCCGTTCACACAAATTCGACCATTTTTGCGGTCTGACCTAAAAACTTGTTTCCACCAATTTAAGAATAGAAAATTAACCCCTCCCAAAACAGGACCTGGTTATGATGCCTTGAATATAGCGATACATTGTAGGAAAACATTTTACTCTTATTTTCTCTCTTTACTGCCCAGACTTTCATGAGATGGTTCAAATATCTTTGGTATGATTATCAGCAATTTTTCTCTTGCATCAATGTTTTCCAAAGTCATAATCTAAAAGGGTGTCAAAAGGTGTCACTGTCAAATGGGAAAGGATTCAAGATAAACTATGTGTGTACCATATAGATCTACCACTGGAAATATTAAGGCAAAAGATGAAAATGCTGGTTTTGTCTCAATGTTTTCCTTATCATATTTTATCAGGGATGTCAAAAGGTGTCAGTGTTCGGGAAAGGGTTAAAATTGTAAAAGAATAAGGGTCAACTCATTACTAGATTCAAATAGGTTGTAAGATTATCTTAAGTTCATCTTAACTCATGCTATAAAAGCAGATTAGATTTAGCCCACTATTTTAACTATTCCAAAGCTTGATATTTATCTAAGAAAATTATTCGTCATTATAAGATCTTCCAAATTAAAACCTTAATTGACATTGGGTGCAGATACAGTGCGTTACAACATTGGTCATAATCAAAGGCCTTAACCTATTGACCAAACGCCGACTGTCAATCAAAAGCATCGATTAGCCAATGGACGATCCGAAAAATGTCATGCCCTAATTTTTCTTCGTTGCACGTGCTATTGTATTGATTTATTGACTGACTATCAAAACAATCGACACGCCAATGGCAAAGAATTTTGTGCTAACAATAGACTAGATTTAACGTTATGTTTTGATAAACTGTCAGAGTTGTTATAAAATCTCGTAACTACGGCTTAAATCAAGCCGTAGTTACGAGATTTTATAACAACACCTACGAAATACTATTTTGTGTGTCTGATTTTATGTCACGATTAGCTGGATAAAATCGTTCCCTATTAACGATCACATCCCCATTGGTGTATATTGTATATTGAAAGTGGGTGGGGTAATTCTTTTCAGGCGCTACCCAAGGTTCTTATTAATCAATTTTCTATCTAAATGTAAATAATTGGTGATTTTTTTTTAAAAACATTATGTTTTGTATATGAGCCCATGTTAAGATGAGATTAAATCCATTGGCTTGCTCCCCTTTATGAATCTATTTGTACTAAAAATATGATTGGAAAATTTAGGTCCCAGGAAAATGGCCATATGAAACCCCCGCCTTTTTAGACTGGTCCAAATAAAAAGATGTTGCACATGAGATAAATCCACCTACAATACTTCTTGATTCTACCTTCCAAACTTTTTCAAATCATACCGCGAACAAAAGGACAAACAAGACAAAAATAAAATTTTAAAAATTACGATTCTTTTTTTTAAAATAGCACTTCTAACATCAGTCACAAAGGAATATCAAACCCTAGCATTATTTGTAAGAGCAGGTCAAGTTCAAACTGTCCAGCCTAAATTGCCCAGTGGGCAGATATGGAGAGAAATTAAAATACTTTTCTGAATGAATGACCCCGGGAGCTTAATTTGGGTGTTTACTTTGGCCGAGTATTTCAATATTTCGCTACTTAACAGATTTGCTGAGAGAATAATAGGTGTATTGAAAGGGAATGGTCACCGAGGTCCGCTTGACAAGGCTAATTGTATTGGATCGGAAAAATTGTGGTTTTCTTGCATGAAAATCTATGTATCTATAATCATAAGGTTACAAAAGAAGACCGCCATTTTTGCATTAAATGTGACCCATGATGACCCATTCCCACACATTGACACTATTAGGACACCCCTCAAGGTTAAAGTCACATTTCACATTTATTTCATTTTTTAAAAGTATGTCTTGGTGCACAGATCGTTTATTCTAATACGTAGAAATGCTATCAGTTTTTTTAAGTTGTTATTCATAAGCTTATTCATAAGCGAAAAATACGCCTTTAAAATTGACACAGAAATGATCAATTCTATATAAAACTGAACTGTTGTCCACAACAATTTGTTTAATTTTAGCACAAAAATATATATTTCTCATAAACTGTTCAATATTTTGACTTGAAATTTTCAGAATTTTCATAAGAAAAGATGCTCTTTCAGATAGAATAAAAGTCAAATTTATGTAAAAATAATCATGAAATGTCACTTTAATGTTTTGGACAACATTGTGGAAAATGAAGAAATTGCTTGTGACAAACAATTTCTTTATTTTTCACAATGTTTTCTACCCAAAAAGACAAAAAAAAATGTAAAATTTCATTCACTTGAAATTGTCATCTGCAAGGTCTTTGAATTTGGGCCAACCTAGAATACTGGTATTGCACTGTCTGGTAATAGGTTAAAAGGGACCATCTGGAAAGAAAGTTATTTCTAGTAAGACTACATGGACTGCACAGGCAGCAACGACATACTACGATTGAAAATTTTCACCATTTTAGTACTGTTGATTTTCAGAAGTAGAATGCACTATCTGCAAATTTGCATTCTCATGCTATCCCAATACATTACACCACACATAATGCACCTTCAACTATGAAACAATACATCATCTTACCTGAAATATTGTCGCTTTTCAAAGAAAACCTTGTTACTGCAGCTTACAACAAGCTACAGTTACGAGGTTTTACTTGAAAAGCAGCGATGTGCTAGTTTCAAAGGATTTTATCAAGTCTGAGAGTAATGTGCCATGCATTCTTGGAGTATTTCCTTGCTTGTTAACCCTTTTCACAATGAAACAAACATTGATTGGTCAATTAAGTGGGGTTTAACGCCTCTTTCAACTGCTACAGTTATTATCATAGTTGATACAGCACCCAACCATGGATTCCTGTTGTTTTTCTCAACTGTACTACCACAGAATCCTTTCCGAACCTCCAGCTGCTCACCCACATAAGTTTAATTTACGATTATCCAATCATGGACAGGTGACAAATATAAGGAAGGATGTTGGCAGTGTTTTACAAACATTGAAGCAAAAGAGGAAAATGATGAGACCACTAGCATTATCAATCATTCTTTTTTTCGCCTCATTAATCAATCATCCAGCTTTTTCAGAACATGGGCTTTTACCTAGTCAGTAATTTATCGTCTTGTCTGTAAATCTTTGATTTTTTTCAGCATCCTTTAATTTTGTTGTCTGGTAAAAAGGGCTAATTACAGAGCCTGTTTTGGTGGCTAATTACTAAGAGATGAAAAATTGATCTGCAGACCATAATATGATGATATAAATGGCAGTTTAGTGCTATCACTTGAAATATTATCAAAATTTTCTATCACAATATTTATTTATAAACCTACTTTTTTTTAACAATTTCCGAAACAACAAGTTTCAGTAACATTTAACGAGGACCATGTTGGAAGAAGTTCGTATTATAAACAATCTTTTTTACTTTCCTTTTAATCAATTTATAAATTGTCATGCCATCTGCATCCCATTCAAATATCTAAGAGCCTATTTCAAATCTTGTCATGTTATGCTGTAAGTAAATGTAGCATGCAATGCCAAATTCGGTAAAAATTGGCATTTTTCCGCCCTGTCGATCATATCAATTAAAGAAAGATGCCACTAAAAGGTTTAGAAATAATTATCAAGATATGAGTTTAATTAAAATAGGGGTAATTCAATGTCAAAATGCAATTCAAACATACACATGTCAATTGTCAAAGTGGTATTTTCCACCCAAATGTTGTTTTTTTTTCACCATTTGATCATATCAACCCTTTCAGAAATGGCAAAATTATAGGGTCGATCAATTGACCAAACGCCAATCCATAGATCGCTCCCCCCAACATAGAATCTAATACAAACAATGGGGGCATTGGTATGTCGATTGTTTTGATTGTCAGTCGACAGATCGATACATTACCACGTGCAACGAAGAATCTAAGACAAACAATGATGATGTGGCATTTTTTTTATCGTCCATTGGCTAATCAATGGTTTTGATTGACAGCCGGCGTAAAATTGGTCAATTTGAAAGGTGCTATAGATGACTAAATTGAAGTTCAAGAAAATAGGATTTGTGTACATTATAGCGCAAAAAATATTGATGCAAAAGAAGAAAATGCTGATTATCAGCATTTTCTCCTTTTGCCTCAAAATTTTCTAACCTGTATCGATACTTGAATTGTTAAAACCTACTATTATCAACATTCATTTTGTCGTCTGTAGACACTTTCAAATTGGACCACCCTAAAATTTCTGTATTTGGTCGATTGATTGTGGTTTAATACCTCTTTCAATTTGCTATGCATTTCATATCAAGGCGGCTGGAGCAACTAACCAAGGATTCCTGTCATTTTTCATACCAGTTAATATTCTACCACAAAATCCTTACCAAAACCAAGCCTCCAGCTACTGACGCTAACTTTGGTGTTTGGGAAAAAGTTATTTGTGAAATGTAATTCATATGTAAACACTACGATTGTCAAGTGCACCAACTTCCTCAGGCCAAAAAGTGTCAATCAACAAGAAAAACAATGTTGTTCATTTGTAATTGACTCATCAACGCTGTGAAAAGTCCCCGAGGCTCAAACTTTTAACCCTTTCTCAAACAGTTGGTCCGTTCTAATTTGAAAGATGCTGCAAGCAGATGACAAAATGGATATTAAGAAAGATGAAATTAGTGTACAATAAACATGTGTGTAGAACTTAAAATATTGAGACAAAAGAAGAAAATGCTGATCATCAACATTTTCTTCTTTTGTCTCAATATTTTCCCGACCCAAGCAGTTTTCTATCAGGAATGTCAAAACCCTATCTTGCTTGGGACAGGGTTAACAATGATTTAGCAGATTTTATCTTCGAAAAATGAAATTTCTATGTTTTGAATTGTTTTAGAAGGGCCAAGTTAGGATTAGTTAACCCTTTCCCAAACAAGACCTGGTTTTCATGTCCGTAATAGAAAAGGCTTGGGAAAACATTGAAACAAAAGAAGAAACTGCTGATAACCAGCAGTTTCTCCTTTTGTCTCAATATTTTCTATGCCATATTTACAAAAATTCTATCTTTAATATAAGAACTTCCATTTTGTCATTTTTGGCAGTTTTTGAAGTGTCCCACCCTAAAATTTTGACGTTTGGGAAAGGGTTAAAGTATCTTTCAAATATTTTTAAGGTTGGTTGGCTGTTTGGAGCTTAACACCTCTTTCAACTGATCATTATCATGGTAGCTGGAGCACCAAACCATGTCATTTCTCAAACTAGTGCTACCACAACATCCTTTACTATGGAGCCTCCAGCTGCTTGCCCGCATAGGTTTGTGGTATAGTTACTAAGTACTGGTATGAAAAACAACAGGAATCATGGTCAGGTGTCCCAGCCACGGCGATATGACAGCAGTTGAAAGAGGCTTTAAACCGCAATAAATCAACATGATTATATAGTCAGAATCGCCAAAACTTCAGTTTAATATTTATTATGGTAAATTAACACTTTCCCACACAAGACCTGGTTTTGACTCAATATTGTCTCAATATTTTCTATACCATATTTTACACAAATCCTATCTTTAATAACACCCATTTTGTCATTTGTGGCAGTATTTGAAGTACCGGTAGATCACCCTAAAATTTTGTCGTTTGGGAAAGGGTTAAGGTAAAGGGTTTGTAGCAAGGTGTATGAAAATTCATTATCTGGCAGAATAGATAGTTATAAAATATGGCCCTGTGTTCTGAGAGATATAAATATTTACTCAAAGAAAGAATGCAAGAATAAATTAACAGATTTTTGCAATACTATTGTAAGTGCATTGAAAATTGATTGCATTTAAATCAGTTTTGCATGAATGCCTAAAATCTTTATAGACTAGACTACAGTTAACTCTTCCAACTGATGTGATCTTGCATTGGGGTTTTATTTCAGTTTCAACAATTCTGTAAAAGTATTTAGCCCCTTTTCCACATATCATAGGTATTGTTGCAAAACTGCATATCTACACCTTTAAAGTGACATTTCAGAATTTTTTGTCATAAATTTTACTTTTATTTTTATCTGAAAGAGCATATTTCCTTATAAAGATTCTGAAAATTTCAAGCCAAAATATTGCACCGTTTACGAGAAATTTATATTTTTGTTTTAAAATTGAACAAACTGTTGTGGACAACAGTTCGGATTTATACGCAAAATTATCGATTATGTCTCAACTTTAAATGCGTGTTTCTCGCTTATTGGTAACAACTTCAAAAGACTAATAGTATTTATACTCATTAGAATATCCCATCTTGGCATCAAGACATACTTTAAAAAATTGAAATTGGAATGAAATGTCCCTTTAACCCTTTCCCAAACGGCAAAATTTTAGGGCGATCCTCTTCAAAAACTGCCACAAATGACAAAATGGATGTTATTAAAGATATGATTTGTGTATAATATGGCATAGAAAATATTGAGACAAAAGGAGAAACTGCTGGTTATCAGCAGTTTCTTCTTTTGTTTCAATGTTTTCCCAAGCCTTTTCTATTAGGGACGTCAAAACCAGGTCTTGTTTGGGAAAGGGTTAATCAAGATGTTACTAAGATACGACGTTTTGCAATAATGCCTACCATATAATGCAATATTGGCACTTAAAATGTTCAATAAGCTGTTTCTTTCTGTTTATAGACAAAAACAAATCACAAAAAGGTAGATTGACCATTCAAAGACCATCATCCATCAAATGCACACCTTCTAGTCCAACTCTGACACTTGCTTCACATTTAATGACATTTCTGGCTCATGTTCATCTATATAGACTACTCACTAGTTCGATTGTCAAGCTGCTGTCGTAACCCTAGTAATGAGTCTTTCCTTATTACTTTTATTCTTGATCTAAAAGAAGCTATGACAGCATGGAATATTTAGTAAATTTACTTTTCCCAAACAAGACAAGGCCCTGGTTTCTCGAAAAAACTTAAGTACGGACTCATGAGAACATGCTCAACTTCAAAGGAATACTCTCCAACATTGAAGGGTACTGAGTACTCGATCGAAGTTCACATGGATATCGTGCGATTTGAGCAGGGTGCTCAGATTTGAGCATGAGAACGTACTTAAGTTTTTTCGAGAAACCGGGGCCAGGTGTCACAGTCACTAATGCTTAAAAAGACATTGTCAAAGCGAAAGAAGAAAACTGCTGATGAAGAGCATTTCATTCTTTTGTCTCAATATTTTCTGTGCTACAATAGACACATATCATATCTTAAGTATTATGCCAACAGTAGCAGCTTTTTAAAAAATCAGACGCATCTAAAAAAAATTATTTGGGAAAGAGTTAATTGTGGTCAAGACTTAACCCTTTCCCAAACCTCAAAATTTTAGGGTGATCCACTTCAAAAACTGCCATAAATGACAAAATGGATGTTATTAAAGATAGGATTTGTGTAAAATATGGCATAGAAAATATTGAGACAAAAGGAGAAACTGCTGGTTATCAGCAGTTTCTTCTTTTGTTTCAAGGTTTTCTCAAGCCTTTTCTAGTAGGGACGTCAAAACCAGGTCTTGTTTGGGAAAGGGTTAATGTGACATACCATGACTATTACCTTCAATCATGAATAGTTATGGTCAGACTGACATTCATAATTGAGATGGTAAAATATATTGTCAGTTATCTGTGTTTTTTTTTAATTTTGGGGGAAGGGGGTCAGGGCCCATTAGTGGGGGAAAATTTGCGCGTGAACGCCCAAAAAGGGGAAATTTAAATACATTCTTATAGTCTCAAATACAGTGATATAAATGCATTTAACTTGCTTGTATATCATAGTGGGACATTCAAACAACCATTTGAACAGTTAGAGATGCCTAGAATGTAAATATGATTTGGTTTTTTCTTTTGGACAAAAAATCTAGTTCCAGGAGGGGAAAATTTATCTAAAATTGGGGAAAAAAGTATATTCCCCAGAGAGGGGAAAGGGGCCCAATAACGACCGTTTTTTTAGGAAAAAAAATCACTGGTTATGTTCAAAAACGCCATGACTACAGCTAGTCAAGCTGCCGTCTGCATTACAAAATGTAAGTTTGAATGTGACAGGTCAAAATTCTAAACGGGATAAATGTTTAGATTGGGAGAGAAAGGGTGCCTATTAACCCTTTCCCAAACAAGGCCTGATTTTGACATCCCAAATAGAAAGTGAAACGGCTTGGGAAAACATTGAAACAAAAGAAGAAACTGTTAATGACCAGCAGTTTCTCCTTTTGTCTCAATATTTTCTGTGCCATATTTTACTCAAATCTTATCTTTACTTACATCCATTTTGTCTTTTGTTGCAGTTTTTTGAGATGATCACAATAAAATTTTGTCGTTTGGGAAAGGGTGCCTATTGACAAGACAATTGTTACCCCGAGGAAAGAATGTCGAGGGTCAAATAGGTCAACCTTTGATAATTATCTCATAGTGAGTTTCATAGCCTGTATTTGAAAACGTTCCAAATATAATGCACCTTTCAAAATTTTTCAACTAATTGATTCTGACATCTAGACTTACAAAATTTCAATGTACCTTACAATCCCCCCCCCCCCCATATCGTTTATTTTAATCCTGGCTTTCTTCCTTTCCTTCAGTTTATCTGTAATTTATCACAGAATTGTCGAACCAGATTGTAGCATTGATTTTGTCTCCTGCAACACCTCTGATTAGCTCTTTCACAAAACAACCTGGTTTTGACATCCCTAATTGAAATGGTTTGGGAAAACACTGAGACAAAAGAAGAAAGTGCTGATAATCAGCACTTTCTCCTTTTGCATCAATATTTTCTGTGCTATTTCATGCACAAATTCTATCTTTTTGAGCTTGCACTTTGCTGTAGACCTGTAGCCCCTTTCAAGTTAAAAAAATCTAAATTTCTGCTGTTTGGGAAAGGGTTAAGGACCAGTCGTAAATTCTGTTTTTTGGGAAAGGGTTAAGCTCTAATGGCAATCTTTAACCCTATCCAAAATGGCCAAATTTTACACGGTTTCATTCTCAAAACGGTGACAGAAGACAAAACAGATCATAATTCAAATAAAAATATAGATTTTTCTTCAACACTGGAAGCACTGACAAAAAACATTGAGACAAATGGAGAAAGTGCTTAATATCAGCCTTTTCTTCTTTGCCTCAATGTTTTCTCAATTCTTCTTTAGTGAAAATGTCAAACCAAGGACTATAGTCTTGTTCAGGAAAGCGTTAAGTAGATCTAGTATAAAATATCTGGCAATAATATATGAACTTGTCTAATTTTCTGACATCAAAAAATATTAATGAAAAAGGAGAAATGCTTAAAAACTTCTCAATTATAATGCAAATGCAACTTCAGTGAGAAATTGTATAATAAAGTGTGAATAAAACATCATGGTTAATATCATCATATTCAAAACAACCCTTTCCTAAGTTTTACAATGAAATGTTAGGTTGACATGGTGTTCAAAATTCAAATTTGCTGCTGATGACAAAATAGATGTTGACAAAGATTGGATTAGTGTAAAATAGAGTATAGAAAATATTGAGGGAAACAGAGTTTAGAAAATATTGAGGGAAATGGAGAAAATGCTGATTATCTCCATGTTCTTCTTTTGTCTCAATGTTTTCCCTAGGTCATTTCTCAATGATCTCCCAGTCAAGTTCTGTTTGCTATCTCAAAACCAGGCTTTGTTTGGGAAAGGGTTAATTTACTTGTAATACTACCAGGAACTTGCAATACACAGCAATGTTTATACTTGAAATACACAAACTCTTCCCGAATACACAAACCCTGGATTCTTACTAATCGAGTGCACCCATGCAATCGCGTTGCCAATCAATGCAAATCTAATCAATTAGCGACACCAATTAACGATTTTAAAACATTGCCTACCTGTTGCCACCGGTCCTCGAGCGAGGGTTGTGCAGAAAAATACCCGGTGTCGTGAACAACCTGAAGTTCTCGAAAAATATTTCCACTGGGTAGCACATCCATTTCGATTTGTCAATTTTAGTAACCGTGATCGATTAAACACGGAATTATATGCGAGACCGTCTCAACACGGCGGTTTACTGTAAATGATGAAGTATGAATTACACAATGTTAGCACGGTAAGTAAAATCATGAAGCGAATCCATGAATATCCTTTAAATTTCAACACAGACTGTGTTCATTCAACACCATGATTCATAGTAGTTACATGTCAGACAACTCATGTATTATACTACGGTAAACATTGGACCAATCACACGCCACGTTACTGGATATCGGTATGTGAAGAATTTACGGTAGCCAATGAAAATCGCCGTAACGAAGTATCTAGCCTAATCGATTCACCAGTGACCGATTTGATTGGATCTCGGTGCTCGAAAGATTGGATGTCTTTACAACCGAGTGTTTTTAATGTTTGATTTCTCATGCCTTCGAATTTTTCCCCTTTTCTCCGATTTTTTTCCACCATTTCATTTGATGGAGACGTCAAAATCGGGACATGTTTAACCTTTAGATCTAACAAAACGACAAAATTTTACACTTTTCCAAATTCAAAGATGTTGCAGACGACAATTTCAAGTGAATGAAATTTTACATTTTTGGTCTTGAACATGTGCAGTAGAAAACAGTGTGGGAAATGAAGAATTTGCTTGTCACAAGCAATTTCTTTGTTTTCATCAATATTTGCTAACCCTTTTTTCTTGTGGGCGTCAAAAAGCGTCACTGTGAGGTAGGCCTAGATCTAATGGGTTAGGATAAAGTAGGTCTAAATTAGATTTCCTTTTTTTAAAAAAACTTGTTTTTTCAGAATTGACAATGTTGTTGATCGGGTAAAATCGGACAAATACTTTAAATGTTGTTCTCTAAATCGCAATGATGCTTGTGAATAAAATTTCACATGTACTTGCGGCAGTTTTGCACTAAGCCTCGTTCTACACGTCCATAAACTTTCTTATAGGCTACATGATGTCATTTTTCCAAGTTATCTTATAGCAGGCCTAGTCGTCATGAGCTAACCGAATTTGTCTTGCGCGAATCCATGGGTGCCGTGGGGCGCCGGTCCCGCTAGAATTTTGTAAAAAAGGGGGGAGGGGGCATATTATGATCTAAGTGATTTTCATAGTACTAATTCTCATACATTAATGTAGCCCCCGAGTGGTCACCCAGAGAAAACACACCCGTCCTCCCTTGGGAAAATGTCGGGATCCGTGCATGTTTTTGTTATTACTATTTTATCTGAATGAATGAAAAATCAAAGTCATAGGCCTAGTGTAAATTGTGGATTCCCGAGCTTCTTGCTCTCATTTTTAACAAAACTTTTGAAAAAAAATACAAATGTTAGTCTCGATAAATTATCTTAAAGAGACTCGATGGCTATTGTCCAGAGATGACCTGCCATGCCATTTATCGTGGGTGATAAACTCCGTTCAGCCTATAACATCCCATGTTGTAAAGACATCCATGACCATATATGGTAATTTTAATATGCAAATTAACCCGTGACCTATTTATAGCTAGTATATATTGTTCCGTAAATACCGTTATCTCCTCAGTATTGATCAGTCTGATTCACTGTCAGGCAGCAGACGAACGAAACAAAATAAAATAAAATGTTTCGAAATGTCTGTTGATATTATAAACAAAATGGAAAAACATTGGATTGAATCACCCGTGTACTGAATCACGATTTTTGATGCCTGTCCAAATCTTGACTAGGTTTTAAACATGTTAAAAATGTTAAAAGTAAGATAGCCTACCACGGAATGCGGATGTCTTCTTGGTTGTAAACTCAGTTCTTTCAATGGGGAATGATTTTATCTGGTTAAACGTGACGTAATTTCGGACAAACAAACAGTATTTCGATGACGTTGTTATAAAATCTCGTAACTGCGGCTTGATTCAAGCCGTAGTTACGAGATCTTATAACAACACAGACGGTTTAGGCTATCAAAACATAACGGTAAACTATATCTATTTTTAGCACAAAATTCATTCCCATTGACTGATAAACCGTGGAATTTGTTATAAAAGCTCGTAACTACAGCTTGCATCAAGCCGTAGTTGCGAGATTTCATAACAGCACACATCAAATACTATTTGTTTGTCCGGAATTACGCCACGATTAACTGGTTCAATCATCCTCTATTATCAAATTTATGCCCATTTTAGATTCCCCCATAGTCTTTGTTCGATCCTTCATTTAATTACCAGGTCAACATTCTTCTCACCCACCAGAAAAAGCCAAACTTGCCTGCACACTCTTTAACTGTTTTTTTAAAGATTGTGTGAACTAAGATTGGCATTGGCCAGATAATCTGACTCTACATAGATGCTATGTTTTGTCCTTTCTTATTCTTTTGTAAAAAGGGAAACGGCAGAATATTCAAAGACAGCATTTTCTTCTTTTATCTCGATCTTTGAAAACCATGTCTTGTTTGGGAGCGGATAAAAATTGTACGAGACAACTCTTGAAGATGAAATGCAGTCTACTTATGGAGTTGCCTCCCTTATTTCAAACAACCGCTGCCCATTAACAGATAACACTTACAAGATTGTGGCACGAATGAACCCAAGACAACTTAAAAAAATTCTCCGGCGAAGTCCGTCAGTTGAGCATCACACGAAAACATTACCGACGTGGAATCACTGCATATGCAGATGTCGCGGGTTAATATTGGTGCACTATATAGAATGTAATTTGCAACTAGGCCTATTGAGAAAAAAACTAATTTACTGAAAATTTGTGCCATTTAGCTTAGAAATATAACAAGAGGACCATGATGGTCCTACATCGCTCACCTGAACCAAGATGGCACCAGCCACAGTCTTGTTTGAATTCATTAATATTTGTGACTATATGACTGAAAATAAACTTATGTTCACCAACTTTCTGTCCAAATTTTGTCTTGATTGGTCAATATTTGTGGTTGTTAGGGTAAAAAACAGCATTTTTTCAAATTCAAGGGCAGATAACTCACTTACTTATTGTCCAATTATGCTGAAATCCAAAGTTAAATACGATCTTACAGTAACCAATATTATATCAAAGTTTCTTCTTGATTGGTCAAAATTTGGGGTTATTGGGGTAACACAAAGTCGAAAACGTCAATTTTGTCAAATTCAATGGCACATAACTCATGAGTTGTTTATCGGATCAGACCAAAATTCGAACTCATCTGAGATTTTAGGGTAACAAACATTGTTTCCAAGTTTCCTTTTGATTTGTGAATATTTGTGGTTGTTAGAGTAAAAACAAAGTCGAAAACAGCAATTTTCTCAAATTCAAGGGCAGATAACTCACGACTTTCTAATCTGATCAGTCCAAAATTCAAACTCATCTGAGATCTTATGGTCATCAACATTATGTCCAAGTTACATCTTGATTAGGTAATAATTGTAGATGATAGAGTGTAAACAAAGTCGAAAACAGTGGAAAACAGCAATTTTGTCTAATTCAAGGGTAGATAACTCAATGACTTTCATATCTGATCATAATGAGAATCACATTCATGCTAGATCTTATGATCCAAAACATTGCGTTCAAGTTTTGTCTTGATTGGTCTATAATTGTAAATGCTAGAGAGTAAACAAAGTCAAAAATAGCCGAAATCGGCAATTTTGTCAAATTCAAGGGCACATAACTCATAACTTTCTGGTCCAATCAGACTGAAAATCGATCTCATCCGAAATCTTATAATTACCAAGATTGTGGCCACGATTTCGTCGCCTTGTTTTTAAGCTGCGCTAACTACCAAAAACACTTTTCCGAGAAAATCGACTTTAAAGATTCAGACCTTCATATTTTTTATCTTTGCTTGAAATTGACCCAAATTTTGCATGACTGTCAGAAAAAACCTTAACTATCCACAATGCGTAATTTAATTAGAAACGATGGAGCCTTTTTTTTTTTCTTAGAAAAATCATTATTTCTGTTTGGAGATAGAGCAAATTCTGTCATTTTCAAACACACTTCTCACGTTTAAAGAAGATAACTCAGAAAAACACTATTTGCTATATAGGCCCACCTTACGAATTATAAAAAAAGACAAATAGTCGTTTTGTCGTAGAAATGGGACAACGCATGCGGTTGTATTACGAACCGATGGCCTTTGTTCTAGATAAAGTACAAAAAATATTCGAGTACAAATCGATTTAAACTTTTTATGTCATCGTAAAGGATACAGACTCTCGTCTACATAGACTTAAATTGCAAAAAAATCATATCATTTCGTTCCAAATAAATATATTTTGCTTTTTATGATGGCTACATGAGTTATAGTTGAGAAAAATCTACTTGTTGAAGAATTTGTGTGCCAAAATCAATTTCAATTACATTTATTTTAAAGATTATCCGGCTATTCTACCCATCGAGGACAGGTAATCAGAATGCAGGCACGCATATAGTGTTATTATGATCGACCATTGGTTAAAATAACATTTGAAATTGTTAACGAATGACTTGCTAACATATATGTACTTACATATTATCAAAATCTTCAATAGAAATCTATTGTTCACATTTTGAAATCGGAATTCGTGTTTTTGTCACATAACAGGTCACGTGGTTTTTATTCTTATTTTCATTGACGAGAGAAAGGACCTCTACTGATAAGGTGAGAAATCTCCCTAAAAGGCTCAAATGGAAAAGTCATTTTTCAAAACATGCAAATTGATTATTATTTCGAACTGTATTGTTAGATATGTATCTAAATCATATGAAAACTGATTTTGTACGATCAAAACGATTCGACAGGTACAGATAACTCTTGGTTTCTGTACCTACCCCCAAAATTACATTTTCTTACCCCACCGTTATTCATTAAACCAGATTTAAGTTTTCTTTAGTTTTATAAGCAAAAAAAAATTCTGTAAATGTAAGGACAATTGGTGTTGAAATCATAAACCATTTTTCGATTTGTCCTTAATGCGCATGCGCATCATTGAAACGAGTTTAAAGGCGAAATCTTCCCGCCAAAATTATGGCATATGGTATATGAGTACTATTTTTAGTATAAAAGTACGTCCCCCCCCCCCCCCCGTGACCCAGCAAATCCTTTTTACCAAGGAAGCCTATGATCCAGTTACACAACATATGTCAATGGGAAGCTGGGTCAAGGGGGGAACGATGTTAGCCAGCCTTGGGAAGGTAGGTATGCCTCGGTTTTTGGCGGGAAAGTGCGCGTTTAAAGTTGTTTCAATGGTGCGCATGCGCAATACGGACAAAACCAAAGTTGCCATATGATGTCACCACCATTTATCCCTGTATATGTAGAAAATAAATTGCAAATAAAAATAAAAGAATCTTCATTTTACCTCTTTGAATACCGGTAGTGTAAGAAAACGAAACCATTTAGGTGGGTACTAAAATCAAGAGTTATCTGCACCTATAGAACTTTTAAAATGACATAAAAATCGATCGGTGTTTATTTCCTTTATTTGTCTACCTAACCATAAAGCTTAATTTTGTTTCTCAATTTGTTAGTTTTGAGAATTGACCCATCGAGCTGAGCCTTTTAGGGAGAATTCTCGCCTTAACCGTAGAGGTCCTTTTCAGGCACAGATTGCTCTATGTCTTGGACATAGGATAAAATTCGGATTAAAGACAAAAATCAGGACATATAGCAATATGCATACGCGATTTCTCAAAAACAAGCCCGCCAATCGACGATATCTGGTGTTCAGGAGATAGAGCATAAACATACGAACACAACGATACCAAATATAGGATTTTTGTAAAAATAGAGTTAGCGCACGCTAAAAACGAGGCGACGATTTGTTTCGATTGGTCAATATTTGTAGATGCTAGAGTGTTAACAAAGTCAAAAATACCTTTTTTACATTCAAGGGCAGATAACTCTAGACTTCCTGATCCGATCTGGCCCAAAATCGAACTCGTCCAAGAACTTATAACCATTCATGTTTTGACCAAGTTTGGTCAAGATTGGGTAATATTTGTGGATCCTAGAGTGTTAACAAGAAAATGTGAACAGACGGACAGACAGACAGACAGACAGACAGACGGACGACGGACAAAAAGTGATCACAATAACTCACATTAAGCACTTCGTGATCAGGTGAGCTAAACAGGCTTTTTGAACCAGCATGTCTCTCAGCCCGCCCAAATGTTTTCCAAAATTTCATTAGGCTATCAGCCCTTTTCTTTCACCCATTGACACACAACGAAATTCAAGACTTGGATTAATTCAAAGGTGTTGCAAGCGATAATTTCAAGAGAATAAAACGTAATATTTTTTCACATATCTGGGTAGAACATAATGGATAATATAATGGGGAAAAAGACAAACAAACAAAAAAACTCGAAAATTTTGATAATCAGCATTTTCTTCTTTTTCCTACAAATATTTTCTAAGCTATTTTGTCCACAAAATCACAAAGCAACACTAATTATGTCGTATGTGGCGGGTTTCAAATTTGAAAAGTCCATATTCTGGCCTTTTTGGAAAAATAAAAACATAGATCTCAAAGTTCACAAGGGCCCAATTGCCAGATCGTGGCTCAAATAGAATTGTAATAGTTTTGTTAAAGAAACGAAAGTTCTTTTCAATTTATTGGTCTAGAACATAAACTTCAATGCCATTTTTGTTAAAACAAAGCTATTTATTACAAGGGGATATATTTGATCTTCTATAAAGGCAAGTTCTGGATATATTCTATATTTATTATATACATTTAAAGGTATCATTGGCAATTTGTATTTTCATGTGCGTTCGGCATTGAGGCTACATGCTTCCGCTTATAGAATTTGGCATGTTTTGCATCTTTGGTTATGTTGTCAGAATTTTTCTTCTTCTGTCCTAATCTTTTCATATTTTTTTAGATTATGAACGACAACATTAGGTATTGTTTGGGAAACTGTGTACACATGTATTTGGTACAAAATGGGTCTTTGGGACTTTCATGATTTAACCCTTTCCCAAACAGTCCCAAACAAGACCAGCTTCGATGGGCCATAATAGAAGGAAGAAAACATTATTAAAACATTGAACCAGAGAGGAATTAGCCTATGCTGATGCTAGCATTTTCGTCTCTTGCCTCATTATCCTCTGTGCTATATTTTACACAAATTCTTTACATTGTGTCGTCGGCAGCATCTTTCAAAATAGAGCAGTCCAAACTTTTGCCATTAGGAAAGAGTTAACCCACTACTGCACAGTGACGCCTTTGGACTCCCTTGCAAGAAAAGGACTTGGGAAAACATTGTGGTAAAGGAAGAAATTGCTTGTGACAAGCAATTTCTTCATTTTTCACAATGTTTTCTAGCTAAAAATGGAAAGATTTTTTTAAAATTTCATCAATTGAGATTGTCGTCTACAACATCTTTGAATTTGGACAAGTCTTATTATTGCTGTTTAGTAATGGGTAAATACATGCAAAAATGACAAGAACGAATAAGCAAATGCATAATATTTAAAAAAAGTACTTTATGTTCATTACTAGATATATTTTTCAATCCAAATGTACATGTAGATAGCACACGATAAATGAACTGGCAAAGCATATCTTGCTAATAGATAGAGAGATCTGCTGGGTCGTTTATCGTTTGCTATTAATGCACACAATACTCACAAGAATATGAATACAGACATATAGTTAAAACCCATTACTGCACATTGGCGCCTTTTGACTCCCCCACATAAAAAGGCTTGAGAAAACATTGTGGACAATGAAGAAATTGCTTGTGACAAGCAATTTCTTCATTTCCCACAATGTTTTCTACCCATAAAGACCAAAAATAGAGAATTCCATTCATTTGAAATTGTCTGCAACATCTTTGAATTTGAAAAAATCTAAAATTTTGTCGTCTGGTAATGGGTTAAGCATTAGACCGTGCTGCATACGCCTCATGGTCTAGACGTACGAATATACGCTTTCGCCTACCTCAGCCATTTTTGTGATGGATCTTTAACTACAGGACTGAATGAGGTAGCAATGCTCACTTTTGAAAAAAATATTAATCTGTTTCAGAAAAATGGCGTCCATGGCACAAATCCAGTCCAAAATGGCGAACTTGAAAGAAGACGACGAACTAAACAACTGCAGTTTGTGTCTCAAATCCTTCCGAAACCCAAAGATCCTTCCCTGCTTCCATAGTTTCTGTTTAGACTGTTTGGAGACTTATACGGAAGTGAATGCGCACAACAAGAAGTTCGCCTGCCCTCTGTGCGGAGTTGAATGTATTATTCCGCCGGGTGGTTTGGCGGACCTGCAGACGAACTTCTACATTCAGGCGGCAAAGATGAAATTGAATGTGGCTGCTAACAGTGTCTGTGAGGTTGGTTTCAAATTGAGCACTGATCTTACTTTGAGGATTCTATTTCGTGCAGCTTTAGCCGCAACTTTTCATTTGATTGGCGTCTGATGCCCATAAACAGAATAGCCAATGAAATAATTCCTTCAGTCCGGAGCTGTCATTTTCATCTGCGACATTCTCCGTGACTGGTTATTAATAAACAAAAATGCATGTAGGCCATGCCAAAGATATTGTTTTGAAAGTTTGCAATTGCTACATGTTCTCTGTGGTGATACCAATACACCATACTGGGTGCTTCATTTTTGTTTCAATGCTGTAACAAAGCAATCTTATTATGATGTACTAAATCTTCTATAATGTACACAGAACAAAACGATGCAATTCAACTGCTTTCCTTATTTAGGTGTGCGAGGATTCTCCCCGAGCTGAGAGATCTTGTTTGGAATGCGAGCAAAACTTGTGTCAGCCATGTTGTCGCAGCCATCTTAAAATGAATGCATCACGTGATCATCATCTCGTTTCACTGAAGGACAAATCTCACGCGGGCGAGAGTCACGTGACCAGCAAAGCGTTTTGTGACAGGCATAGAGGTAATTTCATCGTCTGGTTCTTCACATGATCTTCACAACACAAGAAAATGTCATCGCTTTTCAACGGCCTACTACAGCTTAAAACAAGCTGCAGTTACGAGGTTTTCGTTGAAAAACAACGGTTTTATGATATGAGAAATAATTTAAAATACCAATACATTCTCCCATCCATATCATTCTTATTATAATTATAAATGGCACTAATGACCATTCGTGCGGCCTTATCAAACGAGTTTGCTTCGTTAAATAAATAGCCAACGTCTGTATATAGTTACGTCTTAGTACACAGATGGTCGCCATTTTTACTTGATTTGCTACAATACTATCAACCAGTATGAGTAAAAGATGCGAGCATTTTGATAACGACTTTGAGTTACTCGTGACAAATCATCTGAACCATCCCCTGACATTCACATCTACATTTTTATTGAAGCTGAGGAGTTATCGTTTTACTGCCGGAAGTGCGTCATTCCAATATGTCTGCGATGTAAGGTGACGTCACACGAGCAGCACGAGACAGTAGACCTATCAGACGTGGCATCAGAAGTGCGCGTGCTGCTGACCGACATGCTGAAGGAGGCGAAGAAGGTCCTTCCGAACTTCCATACCCATCTGACGGACATTACGACATATGGTGATCAACTGGAGGACGAACGGAAAACTCTGAGAGACGAGATTAATTTGCAGGTTTGTACACGTTAAGTCTGGGCTTGGCCTAATCTAATCCGAGTCTTCTCTGACGTAAATACGCTCTTTGATATTTTGATTTTTCGCTATTTACCGAAAAATCAAAATATCAAAGAGCGTATTTACATCAGAGAAGACTCGGATTTGGCCTAATCTTGGTCAAGAAATCGACACATTTAAACACATAGCTGCCGTACGCCTAAATTGTTCAAACAGATCGTATTTGACCAATCAAATATTTTCCTTCTGTTCGGATAATTTATGCCCACAATGCACCAACAGCGAAACCATTCTATTACACACAACACTATATAACATAAGACGTCGATTCCATTGTTCGGAAAAAAGAACATAAGTCTAGCTGTATGCCAAATTTCGAATGGAAGGGACACATGTGTATCTTGATATAGAAGTTTATTTACAAACCAACAAACAACACGAGCAAATAAGTATTTCTAGCAATGATTTTTTATAATGATTAAAAGATAGGCGTAATCAGTTTTCTAAACCATGTACTTTGTCAAATATCCTTGGAAACTTTCGAGGCGTGGTCAGCAATCCTCTTACATATGTGACCCGTCACGCTAAAAGGGACCTTAACCGAACTCAAAAAAGCCAAATTTTGACAAACTTGTCGGACTCAACACGTGTCAACTAGATCCCGTATGCGAAAAAGGAACATATGCAAAGATAGGGAAAACATTCTGGATTTAGAAAATTACATACAAGTGAAAAGTGTCGGCCCTAGTCTGGCTGCGCGGACTGCGCAGACAGGCTAGGATCGATATTTTTCACACTTCCGATAAGGTCCCTTTTAGCAAGATGGGTCACATATATATTGCTCTCGTCTAAATTTTGCTTTGTAATTTATTAAAGCCCTCCTTTAATTTTATAAAACTATTTTCAGACGAAGAAGCTGCATGAGGCAATTGATCGTTTGGCAAAACAAACCCTAGACGACCTCGAGGATGAATACAAAGTAGAGATGGCCCGACTGGACACCCGTAGAAAAATGATAAGTGATAAAACTAGCGTCATATCCATGCAGTTACACTCAGCTAACCAAGTACGTTTAACATCATGCTGTTATTTTAAGTTTTTTGGTGTTTTTTGGCCTTGAAGAAGGCCAAATTTAGCATGTCATTTTTCCCAGGGCGTGCTGAATCGTTATCTTGTGAAAACGTTGAACGCAGATAGATAGTGTTCTTGCGCGATGAAAAGTAAATCGGAACTGGATTAGATCTATACTACTTTATGCAGATTTTTGACCCATGTACATTACAAAAGAAGTAAATACATACGTTGATAGTAGTAAAGGCATTTAAAATCGTAAAATATTTACAATCAAGAAATCGATGGCAACATATATTATGCGCGGATCCATTCGCCGCCAATACTCAACCAATCTCCTTCGCAGTTATCTCCCCTGAATTTGGATTGGGGAGATCTCTGCCGGCACAGCTTTGAGTTACCAAGATTTCAGGTAATTGATTTTTTTCATTTTGATTTTTATTTAGAAAAGTAAACACGCTTTAAGTGATGTTTTAAGAATATGAGATGTCAGTTATGAATCAAAATAAAAAAAATATTATTGGATTTAAAAAATGATTTCAGAAATATAAATCTTTAACGATATCACGTGACATTCACCATGGTCACGTGATTTATATGCCTGCAGTGATAATGTAAGGCATTGTCGCTGTGCGGAGTTTGATACTCAACGTTTAGTGGGTTTTCCCCCGAATCAATATCGTAAGCAATATCTAAATATAGATACCCTGCAAACGCAAGATTATGACGATGTATTATTGCGATTAAATCTTTTTTAGTCTGGTTTAAAAAGAAGATTAAAAGGTTTTCGAGAGGTTTTTACCTGTCGATGATAGAAATTTTAGTTATTTTCGGAAATAAAATGGTGTCCGATCTGACCCGAAGGAAAATTGATACGTCGGGTCTAACCGGACAAATAATGATTTTATATATTAATTATGTCACTGCTAAAACAGCAAGTTTAGTGGTCGAGTGGTAATGTCGAAGTCTCAGAACTCGGGGAACCGACGTTCAATTCCAGCTATCAGCGTAAACTTTTTAATTTTTTTTATGAAATACTCGATGCAAATAAATATCTTAGATCGTTCATTTGTATTTTATCTTACCTAAAACCTTTCCAAACAAAATTTTAGATTGTTCCAAATTAATTACGTAAAAGTGCAAACATAATTATTTGAAATAAATCTAGCTCGATTATCGGCCTGTCCGATCAGACCCGATGTGTCCGAAATAACCTGTCGTTGATGACTCATTTTGTTTTCCTTATGGTACCCGGTTTTATACGCTTAATACATACTTCTCATTACCGATGCCGGGGAAAAGGCTTAGAATTTTCTGATTGTGACATAAGATACAGTTTTTGTCTTCACCTATCTAAATAATGGCTTACGATCGCTTAACTGTCCGAAAGTACCCGACGTTCCTCTAATATTTAAAGAAACTTGTTCATTGCAAAATTTTCCGTAAATGTTCGTTTTTTCCACCGCGAAAGAACTATTGGGTCCATAGAAATACCGGAACACCATGGAACGCATAGTAATTACCGGAACACACGGAACGCGTCCAGTGATTACCGATACACACTTGAAATATTTGGTTTTCCAATTCCGTAGGTAATAGTAACGATTTGTTATTCTTTAATCTGTTTTAAAACTTTGCTATTTATATATCTATGTATTTGTATACATGTGTTAGATAGTTATGTTTTAATAGGCAGATTCATGATTTAATAAGGTTCTAAATGATATATTGTGAAGATATATAGAAATATCATCACGATTTGTCGGCAATGATTTAACTTCATTTAATAATCGAAATCCTTCTTACCTGATCCTTGATAATTTGGCCCCCATGATTCTAGTGGCCATCCAGTACAGATGATTTCTGTTCATTTTACTTTTGTTTCATACCATACAGATGATTTCTGTTCATCTTACTTTTGTTTTATACCAAAAATCTGCATGTGTTCAAATTTGTTCGAAACTTCTTAAAAAAAATATAAAAGATTAAAATATTACTCTTGTTATTTTCGTACACTTTCCAGGCCTTCAGCACTTTCAGCACTTTGATTATTGCTGAAGTTAAAGAATATTTAAACTTTCTCATACCAATAATCTGCATGTGATCAAATTCTTCAAGGCCTTCAGCGCTTTCAGCGCTTTGATTATAAGTTGCAATATGACCACATTTTAAATACAGGTCAGTGTCAGGTCAAATGAAATCCGTAATAAATCTTCTTAAGGTGGTCTACCCCTAGCTGCGATATCGTAGCCACAAACTTGATGATGGGTATTGGTTTGTGGCTACCAGTCCACCCTCTTCCTTCTTTGGAGCAAGACAAAAAGTGGAAAACACAGTTTCTTGCATACAATTTTGAATACCAGCCTATCTAATCAGAAGTAAATCCTATAAAAACATATTCCATGTCGCAAATTTGGTAAAAAATTATCAACGAGAATTGTTTCATTTTCTTTTCTTCCAACAGAAAATTCATGACTCAGTAGAGTAAAATGGGTGGGAACTCGGCTTTAAAATTAACCCTTTCCCAAACAAGACCTGGTTTTGACGTCCCTAATAGAACAGGCTTGGGAAAACATTGAAACAAAAGAAGAAACTGCTGATAACCAGCAGTTTCTCCTTTTGTCTCAATATTTTCTATGCCATATTTTACACAAATCCTATTCTTAATAACATCAATTTTGTCATTTGTAGTAGTTTTTGAAGTGGATCACCCAAACTTTTTGCCGTTTGGGAAAGGGTTAAATTGAACTTTGTTTGAAAGTGATTTCGACACAGAATTGTGCTGGATGGACAGAAAATGGTTAACCTGTTGTAACAGTTTTACTACATTCCATAACGTTATTTTGAAGTTTGACTATGCTTAACTTGCTGAAATGGATCATTCCACCACCTGCTCCATTGCAACTAATAGGAAGGAATTGTAACCGAAACTAGAGCTGGGACGAGTACTCGAGTACCCGGGTATCGGGTCGGGCAACACCAGTACCCGGGTACTAAATCATTACCCGGTACCCGGTTTTGTAAATGACCTAATAAAAGGGAACGTTTTTTAACAAGTTCGTGATATTCATGCCTTTTTGACCGTGGTTCAACATTTTCTAGATATATTATGAGCCAGAAGAAAACCATCCAAACAGTTTTAAATGGTTACACCCTACTTTGGACACTTCAGTGGGGGAGGGTCAGGCGCGTAACTAAGCGGATGCCTGTAAGCTCGGGCTTCAACATAGTTATTTTTTCAAATGTGCCTAGTGGTCTTTCCAAGGAAAATTCTGGAAAAAAGCACAAAAAGAAAACCAAACAGACCCTTAGATGCCCCGGCATCCCCCAAAACCTATTACAATTCGATAAAAAAAAAGACTCTTCCAATTTTTAAAGATGTTGCAGACGACAGTTTCCAGTGAATTAAATTCTACATCTTTGGTCTTTCTGTGTCGAAAACATCGTGGAAAATGAAGAGATTGCTTTTCACAAGCCATGTCTTCGTTTTCCACAGTGTTTTCAAGAGCTTTTCTGTTTTTCGGGCGTCAAAATGTGTGAAAGGGACTCGACAAATCGTATACCCTGGCTTCCACATAACAAAATTCCTGGCTACGTCCCTGGAAATGATAGAACATTCAGACTGGAGTAGTTTTCGTTCTGTAAGCAACCGTGATGTAGTAAGTGTCATGAACTTGAACAATAAATTCATTATTCATTTTAGGAGACCTAAATCTATTAATTCCAGATTATTCAAACTGTAGCTACGAGTTATTAACATTTCATCAGTGTTTTTTTTTTTTCAGTGAGATATACATGTGTCTGCGAAATTTTGACTAGCCTTTTTTGCATAATAGTACAAAACATCTGCGTATTTTAAACAATGCATCTATAATTGGTGTTTTTGAATCATCATCGAGTACTCGAGTACCCGCGGGTAATATGACCACGGGTACCGGGGTACAAAATTTCTACCCGTCCCAGCTCTAACCGAAACACAGATCAAAATTTTGAAAGGTTTCGGTTACATTATTTCAACTAGTCTACCCCTAACAAGGTTCATTCGAATTACGTATCCCAACCTATTCAGGCGACGTCGTAAACATTTGGCGGTGGACACTGCCGAATATTTACGACGTCGACCGAAAAATTCTGACGTCGCATGAATTTTTTTAGGCATGGACTACCTTAACCAACCAAGTTTAAATTGTCAGAAATGCTTTCATTGTTCATTCTTTACAGGTGATAAATTTCGGGTCGGACGCAGACATAGCACGTAACAAGGACTCTCTAGCCGAGCAGCTTCGAGCTATGGGTAGAATCCCCGTACCACGAGGTATCATGCGGTTGAGAATGGACTTTATGGCCAGCGAGAGTGCGGAACAACCCGAAGATATCGAAAACGTCTTCGGAAAACTGAAGAAGATTCGTGATCAAAACGAAATGCTGCAGGTATGAGGGGCCATCTGCGAAAAAATATACGTTTTTTTCTTCTAATAGATCTTTATTTTGTGTCTGTCCAGTCAAAACGGGGAAAGACTAAACGTAACGGTAATAAACCAGAAAGTTAATTGGAAAGTAAGTCAATGCTTATTAACTACAAACATCTTTTCCCATTTAATTTCCAAAAAGGGTAGAGAAATTCAACAGTAGACAAATGGGTTTGCATAAATGCTGTGAAAATTCTTCCTTTATCGATAGTGCCTAAACCCAAACCAGTATTACATTTTGTTGAAGCAAAATGTACAAATCGTCGGTGGGGAGTCAAAACCTCGTAACTCCAGCTTATTCAAGCTGTAGTTACGAGGTTTTGACTCCCCACCAGCGAAATGTGTAATTTCTCTGATGATTTCAGATGGAGGAATATGCCGCTTTCTCTGTTGATTCCAGCTTTAAAGCTATCAGTAGTGTTTGTCCAGTTGACGACGGGACAGCTTGGATTGCTCTCGGTTGGACAGCCGATGCTCACACCTTCTACCGACATGGAATCAAGATTAAGACCCATGTTGTCAGTAAAACGATCGACTTCATCGCTCGAGACGGAGATAACAACTTGTATATGTCAAGCAACGAACAGAAAATTGTCGGCAGACCGGGCCCAGGCTTCAATCTCGACCAGTTTGCTACGTTTCCTGGGTACCATCCGCGTGGCATGACAATCACCGCGCAAGGAGATATCCTCATTTGTCTCGCCCAATCAGCGGCCTTCCAGGATTATCGTCCCGCCCACAAGAATAAAGTAGTCCGGCTAGACGGTACCGGGAAGATGATTTCCGAATATGGCGCCGATGGGAAGTTGTTCCTATACCCACTCCGAGTCGCTGTCAACGTTAATGGTGATATCTGCGTGTCTGATAGCAAGAAACTCGGAGTCGTCATCGTCAAACCAAACGGAGAACTGAAAGCTGAATATACCGGAGGGAGTGAGTCGGTCGAACTAAGCAGCCATTTTGAACCACGCGGTATCGCGTGCGGGCCACGTGGTCATATATATGTGGCGGATAGCACCAATCACGCCGTTCACATGTTGGATCATCTCGGAAACCTACAAAGGCTGATCTTGACCGAGGTGGACGGGTTGTATGGGCCATACTCTATAGCGATTGATAAAGAAGATTATATGTGGGTGGGGTGTAGGGATGCGGCTGTCAAGGTCTACAAAATGGTCTGGTCGTAACAGTTCTATGTCTCCTGGGCCGACTTCGATTTGGACTACAGCTGAGTTATTGTAGCTATCGCTCCGATCGAACAGCAACAGTGCAAGCTATTTGACGTCATTCCCGCTATTCTGACCATCGGAAAAACTATGGTCAGGCTCTCCGAGCTTCCTTTCGGACTTCTAGAATTAACAGCCGACCAATCAGTGTCGAGTAAGCAAAGAATTTGATTGGCTAACAAAAACGGAGGTGAAACTAATTGACAGAAAAGTGCTGGTTCACAATAATGACACTCTAGCTTGAAAGTTATAGTCCCAATCGAAGTCGGCCCCAGGTTTGACTTGTTTTAGTGTTTCGTTTGTAAAGGAAAACAAAAACAAACATATCAAACAAGAAGTGAGTGTTATTGAATTTTTATTCATGTGTGTAATAAAACTGTCTAGTATAGACAACTGCTGTAGATAATGCAATTTGTTTGTAATGTATATTTTTGTCCAAATCAAATTTAATGTGACATTTCAGAAATTTTCCTCAAAAATTTCACTTTCATTTTTATCTAAAAGAGGATAATTTTATTTTCTTACGAAATTTCTGAAAATTTCAAGCTAAAATATTGCACCGTTTACGAGAAATAATTATATATTTTTGTGTTAGAATTAAACAAATTGTTGTCTACAACAGTTCATATGTAGATCTATATAGAATTTGTCGTTTCTGTCTCAACTTTAAAGGCGTGCTTATGGCTTATCATCAACAACTTCAAATCAAAGTACTGAAAGTACTGTTGGGAAGCAATTTTCAAGCAGTTTGTTGCATTTGCTCCGCATTATCGAGCTCTTTCCTCAGATATACGACTTGTTTGTAGAATCTTTGTACTTTGTCCAAAAATTGATCCCAACCGACCAGAAAAACGACAAAAAATCCAGGTCCTTTTTCTAGTCGGTTGGGATCGAGAAAAGTACAGGGAGTTTACAAATAAGTAATACATCTGAGAAAAGGGCTCAGTAAGGCGGAGTACGAGGGTCATCCAATAATAAGTGAGACTGTTGTCATATCTGAAAAACTGTCTGACAGAATTAAATGAAACTTGGTACATACATGGCCTAACATATTAGCTATAGAAAAATTGCAACAAATGTTGTAATGTTATTACGTCACGTTTATGACGTCACTTCCTGTGACACAAACAATTGTAACGTGGACGCGTCTCATTCGGCTTGGCGGAAGACAAAAATGTGCATGTATAAATATTGCATTATTTAAGGACAAAGCTAGGACGGAGATATTTCAAATCTAACTAAAATTATTTTTGACAAAGCTTTGTCACGTACAGCTGTTTTCTGGTGGGTTCCGAAGTTTATGGACGAAAGGATTAGTGGGCAGAAGCAACCCACCTTTGGTCTGTAAACAGAAGCAAAAAGTAATCAAAAATATCCAAAAATGACGATATTTGTCCATGTAAATCAGCGCATATCACCTGAAAATTGGTCAAATCTGGGAAAGCAATCAATGTAGAGTATCATTGTATATTTTAATGCCTGTCTTGAGATCTGTCTTTTACAAGAAGCGACCAATACTGCACGAACGTACGACTTTGGTTCTGCATGACGTCAAAAAGCAGGTAGGGGGCGTCACTTTTGACGCTCTATAATTGGAATATTTTAGTGCAGCCTCAAAATGTTCTGTATGTTGTAAACCTGGATTTTTACTGTATGAAGGAAAAAGGCTCTTTTAGGGAAGGATTAAGACTAATCCAAATCAAAGAATTTCTTGACACTTTGTGTATCTGTCATCATTGCTTTCATGCCATAATGTTACATAACAGTTTGGGAACTTGGCAGAACTGCCCTCACTGACTGCTAGTACATTGTGGCTATTACATAATTGAAGCTGCATGGTCATAAGAAGATGACAGAATTGCTTAACTGCAGGTGGTCTGAGTCATTGTATTTACCAGAGTCTTTAACCCTTGCCTTGACCATAATCCTTTTCCTTGTTTAATCTTGTTATAACTGTATTGTTTTGTGTATTGATTTAAGTTGTCTGGGAATGACTTTGCAATACACCATAGTCAGACTGCATAAACAGGCAAATACACTAGGATTGATGTCCTACTCACTGGTGGTGAACTCGGACAAAGCGAGGAACATTTTTCATGAACACAAGGTACAGATACTTCATGTTTAAATGCGCGTTTAAAAACCAGTTTTACTAGTTTGAGCATGTACACAACGATTTGCACGTGTTTATCCGCCCAAAACAATATGGACGAATCGGAGAGACACTTAGAGGCTATTAAAAGTTTTGTTATTTTATTTCTCTGACTGATTCTGAAGTTGGTATTACAATTCTTGGAGTAGAAGTTTTTTTCCGATGTAAAAATCGTAGTTAACGTTTTTTGAAGGGGACTTGTACGGTTTATTCATGATACCGTGAACATTTTCAATGGCTGTTCGAATTGCAATGACTTTTGTCCTAACAATAGAATGGGTTTTCGGTTAAATATGGATAAATCGTAGGTGTTGTTATAAAATCCCGTAACTACATCTTCAATAAAGTTGAGTTTGTGACGTTTTAGATTTACAACGACGAAGCACTAGTGTTTGTCCGAAAAAACGTCAGTAGGTCTATATATAGTAGATAAAATTTATTCTTTTTCAAAGACGAATTAATGGTATACAATAATCATTTCCAAAACAATAGGCCTATCTGGTATTGCAGCCCCCAATTAGAAGGCTTTCAGTAATGACCACCATATAGATAGTGCTTCGTTTGCCCGTCCGTCCGTTTTTCTACCCGTCCGCCAATTTGTCTAGCTGACTGCTCTGGATGTCAAAATACATTGATTTTATATGTTGAGAAGTTAAAATGTGTGTACTAAATAAGAAAATATGAAAGAAAAATATTAAGAAAAAAGGAGCCAAATTATTTTCCGTATAGATCTATTCTTCTTTTGATTCAATGTTTTTCCAAACCTTTCTAATTGGGGGAAACTGTTTCGGAAATACATGATGTATTTCATTGCTTGGTCTTTGAATACGGATCAATTTTATCGAGAAAGCAGTGATTAATTTCATACAAACGATGGCATTCCGTAAATGTAAATGTAAAACGTCGCACTTAGAGCTTGTTTGAAGCTGTATTTACGACATTTTGTACCAATACCAACAGTTTATAAAAACAGAACAGTAACCAAGTCTATTTTAGCACACGATTGATTGCCATAACCGATATCTCTTATTCATGTGTTCTTCCTATTGATAGGTGCCTTAAAAGGAAAAGTATAATTATCCTTTCCCATGAGTGAAACATTTTAACCATTTCCCAAACAATTATTTTGTTGGTGATGTACAATATTGACAGCTCAGAAAATATTGATACAAAATGAGAAAATGCTGGATTGTATAATTTTCTTTTTTTTGTCTCAACATTTTCCGAAGCGTTCTCTAACAGGGACGTGAAACCAATGTCTTGTTTGGGAAAGGTTAAACATTGGACATTCCTTTGAGCTTAGATCTGGAAAAGATCCTTTATAGCTTTTGCGACAAACATGGATCCAGATCAGACTTTGCATGTGCACTGTCTGATCAAGATCCATCTTGTTCTCATTTAATAGCTTATTCTCCACCTGTACCAAATTTAAGAAGGCTTAACGAAAATCTTACCGGTGAAACTCCAAGGTTACGATATAAACGACGATGATGATGATGATGATGATGATGATGATGATGATGATGATGATGATGATGATGATGATGATGATGATGTCATCTAATTGTCATCACCTGTCAGTAATATATCTGAAAGGGGAGTTAGGCAGTACATATTGATATAATATATTGAAACAAGTGCCTGGTGCTCGAATTTGATGCCGGAAATCTATGGTTAGATGCTCAAATCAGTGCGATATTACCGAATAAATGTTTAAATGTGCCGTTAAGTCCAGTGCAATCGATTAATTTATCAAACATGTGCTCATAAAACACCGTAGCTGGAAAAGATAACATCGTAAACATGCTGTAACGTGGTCACGAAGAAACCGCACAATGATTTTCAATGACATGACACCGAAAACTGCCATTTACAGCCTTTATTTGTACATTTATATGTCTTTTTTGTATACTTGCAATGCAAATAGATAAATATAAACAGTGATATCGTACCATTTCGTTCGGGCGATTAAGATCAACCCACATGATCTCAATATGCGCTTTGTGCACTTGCAATCCGTTTATACCATTTGAAAATAATGATCGATAAAACTGATATTTTCGTGCGTATTATAAATCATATCTACATACCTTAGTAACTTCCATTTGAGTGCATCCTTTAAAAAAAGACGGAAAAAGAAGTAAAACAAAATGCCACGTGTATTGTTTACAAAAATCCGTATGTGCAATGAAGTATCTGTACCTTGTGTTCATGAAAAATGTTCCTCGCTTTGTCCGAGTTCACCACCAGTGCTACTGTAATTGCCAGATTAGTGTATTCCCAGGTATATTTAAAGTAACTGTTTATCAATTAATTGGTGATTATAACATTGTTGTTAATCCAACAGTCACTTTGACCCTTATCTCCCTGTGACTGCTTATTAGAGAGAAGAGTAGAATTTTGTCTATTTTAGTAATTACAAAACCAGCTTTTGAGATTTGTCTATTTAAAGGATTTCAGAATATGTGGAGATGAAATTAGAAGTAATTTTGCAGTTATTAATATTGTGAACTTTGTGGTTGTGGGTGAAACTTGGCTTAACAATGTTATTTCGCGCGGAACATTGTGAGAAAAGGAGCATCTTAGCCTAACTGGTATAATAATGCAAGTGTATTTAACTGCAATCTGATTCTCTAAGCTTATCTTTTATTCTGGAATTCATTTAACAGATTCACTGAAAATGTGTATTGTCTCATGGATTGAATGCACTCAGTGACCTTTCACTGAGTGATTTAATTAATGTCACAAAATACAGATTTCTTAATACTTGGAGTAAAGTGACCATGTTTGGGTTTATTTTAATGCATTTTTCCTATAGATTCCAAATATGTAATTATTTTAAAGATTGAATTGCATTAATGTTACTTTTTAAGACTGGTCCATTTCAGCCCATTTTCTGCAAAAGTGCAAGCCTGGTGACACATCTTATGTGGGCGTGGCTTATTAGTAAAGTACATTGACTGTCAAAATTGGGTTGACCAACTGACCAATCGGAGCTTTGTGCTTGAATTTGCATGAAGTTTGGAATTGGCTTATCAGCCAATCAAACTTCATGGAACGTTCTAGCAGCCTGATCTGGCAGAATAAAAAGTGCTGCATTTTCCATAATCTTGGCTCTGTGACTGGAAATTTGGATGTTAGGATAATCTGTGAAATTTGGTATTATAATTATTGATTAATTATTTAATTATTTTCTTAGTATCTTTGGACTGAGGCATTTTCTTATTATTTTGGTAACTAAACTCTGAGTCTTCAGCATAGAGACATTTGCTCTTTCTATTTAGGAACTTTATATTTTATTTGGTCATTTGGAAAGAGCATCTTACTGAATTTGCTAGCTATTTTGATAACTAAATTGGTATTTATGGGTTGATAATGTTTTAGGCATATTGACATCTTTGGCTTGAATTTGTCATATATTTGGGTATTTTCATTACTGCATTTTGGGTGTTTTTATAACTATAATTTCATTGGTTCTTTTCATGACTTTGTTTTTGTAACTGTAAATAGTTTTATTTAGTTGTAGTTTGTGTTTAGAGACTCATTACATTTGAGTCTGTGATTAAATGTGTGTTGTCTTAGAACATCTTTGTTTGTTCTTTTCTTTTAATAAGGCTCCGGCTTGCCTTTCTATAAATTTGCGCCTTTAAAAGTCGGTGGTGTCATCCTGACGTGTAATCTGTGTGCACTTAATCCGAATATATACGAACCGCGTAACTTGTACGAGTTTACGACAAAAAACTGGAGTCAGAAGTGGGGATTCTGTTTGTTGAAACTAGTACAGGTTTACGACATGTACATAAGTCTTCCAGACTTTGATCATTGTTCTAAGTTAAAAGAATCACCGCGATGTGTGTGTTTGTAGGATTTAAATGCATATGAAGTAGACGTGGCCAGTCTAATGTGACACATTAACTCTGGTTGCCTAGCAACCGAAATTAGAAGAATTTCCCGCTGATTGAATTCTGTCATTACAAAGGGAAGATCTTATATTGAAGGAATATAGGTACTTTGAAAGCATATAAGTCATTTTAAGTCAATTTATTGCACAAATTCTTACCTGAAGCGTGGTTAATTTGGTCGTAGTCGTTACCATTTCGTTTTCTTGTCGGTTGGGACAATATTTTGGAAAAAGTACCACGAGTTATCTAATAGCTCATACATCCGATGAAAGAGCTCGGTATGGCGGGGTACAATGTACATGCAACAAACCTTTTGAAAATTGACGCACAAATAAGGAAGTTATTGCAAAAAATTCTTACCAGAATCGAGATTATTTTGTCCGTATTCGTTATCCATCCCATGATGCACAATATCCACCGTGATTAACTGTCTTATTTTTCAGTCAATTGTCAAGCGTTTGCAAGGTGTGTTACATGTACCCCGCCTTACTGAGCTCTCTCCTCGGAAGTGAATATATATTCAACCCTTTCCCAAACGACAAAATTTTAGGGTGGTCCTATTTAAAGCTGCCGTAGACGTCAAAATAGATGTTGATGAAGGTAAAATTTGCGTACAAATTGGTACAGAAAATATTGAGACAAAGGGAGAAAATGCTGATTATCAGCATTTTCTTCTTTTGTCTCAATTTATCCCAAACCATTTCCACTAGGGACGTCAAAACCATGTCTTGTTTGGGAAAGGGTTAATTTGAAAGCGCCACATACTTTTTCCAAAAATTGATCCTGACCGACCACAAAAAAAACTATCTGAATTTTTTGTCGTTTTTCCGTTCGGCTGGGATCATTTTTTGTAGAGTTCAAGGAGGTTGTACGTAATTCATACATCAGAGGAAAGAGCTCATTAAAGCGGTATGCATGCAACAAACCGTTTTAAAATTGACGCAGAAATAGGAAAGTTATTGTAAAATGTTTTTTTCTGAAGCGAGGCATATTTGTCCGTAGATTTACCCATCCCATCATGCACAATCTCCACTGATTGTACATTGGACAGCTTCTTAAGCCTCTCTTACAACCGGTCGTACGTGCTCCTAAGTGCGGTCTGCGTCTAAAACGTACGTTTATTCGTGCGATGCACGCACGTGCAACGTACTATTTTGGTGGACGCGACCACGACGAAGACTGCACGCAGCAAAGAATTGACCGGACAATTATTTGCTACGACCATTCTGTGTCTTTTAGAACGCCAGGATCACGCAAGACAGAAGTAGGCTACGAAGCACGTACGACAGGCGTGCGTGTGACGCAAGGAACGATATACTGAAATTCCACAAAATTCACAAAGAACTTTTCTCTAAAGAGATTCATACTTTTGGCCTGCTTTGAATATACATATTTTGAGGCGCTCTTACAACCCGTCGTGCGGCTTTGTAAATCGTGCGATTTTGCAGCTTTAATTATTGCAGTCAAGGGGGATAACAATAATTAAAAGCACTATAACTTTTACCAAAGTTATCTCCCTTATGTGTTCTCTTATTCTTTACGAGTATGGTCTCGATAAATAACCTGGCAGATCATCTCTAGCTAGCTAGAGATGCCGT
This sequence comes from Fragum sueziense, assembly GCA_963680895.1. Classification (NCBI taxonomy): domain Eukaryota; kingdom Metazoa; phylum Mollusca; class Bivalvia; order Cardiida; family Cardiidae; genus Fragum; species Fragum sueziense. Next base: position 9,054,232 of record OY804609.1, read on the forward strand.
GTCATGTCATTTATCGTGAACTATAATAGTTGTTCATTGTTAACAAACACGATGCCCTGGTTATATAATATAAATACGTCTGATAACCAATGCTTTTGAAAAGGCAATACCAGTGTTGTCTGTTGGACAAGCTTCTATATTTGGTATACTTCACGAGAAATGACCTGGCAGAGCAGCCCATGCTAATCAAATGGGATGCTCTGCCAGGTCGATTATCGTCAGCTATATAAAGTTTCCTGAAGTGTATTTATCAAAATAATAAGCTTAATATTCTTTCGAGACTTTTTAAGTTAAAGGTTTCTAGCCCCTGTACACACGTTTTCAAGTAGATAATTATATTGGGTGCGTTCAGGGTTCTCCCATCGGTAGCCATCGGTGCCGTTGGTAACCATCGGTAGCCATCGGTAACCGTCGGCATACCGATGGATATTTTGTTGGTAACCAATTGTCCCGAGAGTAGACAAGTCGGGTAGCATCGGTAGCCTCGTTTTCATTACAGTAAGATGGCGGATAACAATCCAACTACAGTTGAAGCTACAGTTATTTTATTTAGTCATTTATTTCTGAAAATATCTTTTTTTTTTCATAATGTTTGAAAACGAACGATCACTCTGCGGGGAGAATACGCTCTTGGTAATTGATTATCCGCCTTTTTTTACCGATCGGTACATTTTCGTTCAGAGTTTGTTGGTTGCCGACTGTGCCATCGGCTACCGATGGTACCATCGGTAGCCGACGGTAAATACACTCGGTAACCGATGGGAGAACCCTGAACGCACCCATTATGTGCCAGTGTCACTGGTGGTGAACTAAACAACTTTCGCTACAACAAGGTATAGATATTTTGCGTTTAAATGTGAGTTTATAGATCTTTTTTTCTAATGACAATGAACTTGTTCTAAAAACAGACCGAGTTTACCGTTTTGTTTCGACAAACAGTCGGTGTTGTTATAAAAAAAACTCGTAACTACGGCTTCGATAAAGCCGTACGGCTTCGATAAAGCCGTAGTTACGATATTTTATAACAACACCGACGAGATACATTGTTCGCGAAAAAACGTCCCTCGCTTTGGCCTAGCAAAATATCTATACATTGTTTTAGCGAAAATTGTTTAGTTCACCACCAGTGATAACTAGATCTATGTTTATATCAATTGCGCACGTTCAATCTGATTAAAATCATATGTTAAGTTTGAAGTCACATCTGGCAGGCACTGGCTACTCAATGACCTTTCCCTCTGACCATTCAAATAAACTTTGACAAGATTCTGAAAACGATAAAAACCCAAAAACTAACCCATGATGATATCTCATTTAAGTGCAGAATCGATATCAGTATTCCAGTGTGATTGAAGATGACCCCTATTGTGTGACAACCAGATGTTACCGAATGAAATAAGATGAAATACCTGCTGCTAGCTTGTAAACAAGAACATGATGTAGAAAACTTCTTCCCAGAAACCAACGGGAATAAAGCTTTCATGTATGGTTTTACGATTTGTTCTGGCCAGGTCGAAAAGCCAGAGAGTAAATCTAGAAACAATTAACAGGTTTACAGTACCAATTATCGAGCTAATTGGCCGTGTTGAACGGTGGCCATCTGAACTCTGAAGCCATAACCGCTTTAACCCTTTCCCAAACGGCAAAATTTTACGGTGATCCACTTCAAAAACTGCCACAAATGACAAAATGGACGTTATTGGTGATAAGATTTGTGTAAAATATGGTATAGAAAATGTTGAGACAAAAGGAGAAACTGCTGGTTATCAGCAGTTTCTTCTTTTGTCTCAATGTTTTCCAAGCATTTTCTATACAAGACGTCAAAACCAGGTCTTGTTTGGGAAAGGGTTAAGTATTCGGAACGCGTATTTTGTCAGATGTAAACAGATATATTCACGAAATATCGCACGGAATGATCAACCTGCATAGCTAGATTATTTCTGTCAAAAGAAATTTCAAACGAAGTTCATTTAGTCCTTAGAACTAAATTAAGTATGCATATAATTTATATTTATATAGTAACATTAATTAATTTTATTGGAAACGGACCTTGATAATTTAGTGATAAATTTGGTATCAGCGCTGAAATTCCTTTCCGTTCGAATCTTAATAATACAGTGCACCCAGCAGTAATGCAAGCTCAGACTGTCCCCGTGTTGTTCTGACCACTGAAAAACCTAGCATGGGTCCCTTTGAAATTCACGCAAAAATGTTCACAATTTGGTTCCGTAAAAACGGGCCCAAAGCTGCACTACCTTGAAGAAACTATTTTTGCAGGTAACTATTTTACATAAAATATCGTCGCTTTTCTGCAAAAAACTCGTATCTGCAGCTTGTTTTAAGCTGCATATACGAGATTTTTGAAGAAAAGCAGCGACATTATACATTTATCATGGAAGGGTCAGTCGGTCATTCCCAGATGACCACTTATTGGTCAATCAGACGCGTGTCTGGAAAATGTGTTTCCATGGTAACCAAGCACGTTTATTTATTTTACAGCATGCATGGTCCATCAGGTGTTATTAGTTGATCATTCATGTAGCTACTGACCGTCGTTTTGTCATTAGGGATTAAACCTTTCCTGTACGAAGAAATAGCAATTAATTTTGGGCTAAAATTAGCCCTATTTATACGTTATGCTTTGATAAATCGTGTCAGTGTTGTTATAAGATCTCGTAATTGCGGCTTAAATCAAGCCGTAGTTACGAGATTTTATAACAAAACCTACGGAAATACGTACTATTACTTGTCCGAAATTACGTCACGATTAACTGGATAAAATCGTTCCACATTGTCCAACTCTAACCTTAACGGTTTCTATCGTAGTGAAATGGCCCAAATACGCTCGTATTCAACATGTCGTCGTTGTTATTGCAAAACCTCTTAACTCCAGCTTTAATCAAGCTGGAGTTACGAGGTTGTGTCATAACATCCATGATGTCGTCTCTTCTGTAACCCCAAATCTGCTGTTTGGGATTGGAATTAGTGGTAACAGAATTCTAAAGATCTTATATGAATGTCATGCACTCGTTTGCAAAAAAATGACAGATAATCTGTCAACGGTATGAAATCATATCGATAATCAATTGTGATATTGATAATGTAGATCTTGATTTTGATATAGATTTTGGTAACAAGTTGAAAGATTTCAGTTACCAAAACTTCATGCATAAAGCTATATATAGATTATCGTTGCTTTTCAACAAAAACATCGTAACTACAGCTTTGTAAAGCTGTAGTTACGATGTTTTTGTTGAAAAGCGATGTGATATAGATATTGATTTTGATATAGATTTTGGTAACACGTTGAAATATTCGAGTTACCAAATTTTCATGCACGAATGTCATTGGTGCACTTGGTCGTATTTAGCCATAGAATCCCTTTCTCAAAACGAATCCCCTTTTTACGTCGATACATACGGAGGAGAATACGAAAATGCTGATAAACATATTTTCCCTTCCTTTTCCTTCCTTCCTTTTAATGCTATTTTTGCCATGTCTTAAATTGTTGACCGTTGCACCTTTAAAACTTGGCTGTCGTTAAACAAAGTATTCATTTGAAAATCTAACCACATGTCACTCGTTTTCTTTCTCCACGATGTAACCCTTTAAGTGGTGTACGCCAAGTTGCCAGCATTTATTATTACTAGCAATTTTACCCGTCTCGAAATTTGACCTTTGACCTCGATGACCTTGACCTATCCGGGGCTGCCCTCTACCTAATCCCGTCCCGTAACCCGTAAGCAATCCCGTCCCGTAACCCGTAAGCAATCCCGCCCCGTAACCCGTAAAAACATAAATTTGACCTTTGACCTCGATGACCTTGACCTTTAAAAAAATGAACCCCTCAAGCTAATACCCAGGGCCGCCCTCCACCTTCCCTCCAAGTTTGGTGAAGATCGGCCCAAGGACCTGGGAGGAGTAGGGGAACAAACAGACAAACAGACAAACGGACAAACGTTGCTCAAATTATAGTATGATTAGAGATATATCTTAAACGTCCGTGCGGACAGACAGCCAGGCGGACGGAAGGTCAGACAGAAAGACAGACATTTTATTTTAAAGGGCGACGGTAACAGATGGTCTAATTGCAAAAAATGAAATTTTTTGAAAAAAATATGCAAAACTTTTGTGTTGACAACTTCGGGATGGTTAATAATATGCAATTCAGACAGAGAATGAGCCGAAATTACAAGACAGATAGCTGAATTTAGGGAGAATCCAAACCTAAATTCAACCCCATCACTGATGGGGTTAGAATTATTTTGAAATTGTTGCACATGCGCATACAGCGCGGACCATGATTCAAACAAGATTCATACTTGAATTTCAATATGACGTCATCATGTATGTTGTGACGTCATTTAAGAAAGTCGCATGTCCTACTGTTTTGACCTACTTTCGATATCACTTCATGAATTTGGTATCAAATTGCGAAAAAATGAGTCGTTGCTTCAATAGTTTGTCGTAATCATTTAATCAGGTCATATAAAGCTTAAAAAGTGTACATTTCGTTTGTATTTGACAATTTTTGGGTCCAAATCTGGGAAATAGTAGCTTTAACCCTTTCCAAAAGAAGATTAGAGTGGTCCGAATTGAAGGCTGTTTCAGATGCTTAAAATATAGTTAAGAAAATATTGAGATAAACGGAGAAAATGCTGATGATCAACATTTTCATTTTTTGTCTCAATACTTTCCGAGACATTTTCTACTCACTACCATTTGGTGACTTTTCATGGAAAGGATTAAAATGACCGTCGGTTTATCGGTCTATATTACAATATAAGTCTACATGTACATCTGAGACTGTTCTTTTATAACAAAACGTCAATTGTGAATAAAGCCTGTAAAATTTGAAATGCGATCTCCCTTTATGGCTTATCTAACAATAAAACCTGAAAACGTATACAGGCAATTTACACGCATGTTAAAGAAATATTAGCAAAAACTTCTGTATATTTGAATTACCTCAATTGGACAAAATTTACATATGTTCAAAAAAGTTAAAGTACGATGCCCTATCCCCATTTTTATTTTTTTTCATTCTGTCCCAATTAAAAGCTGATGTAGACAACATAGTGGGTTTAAATAAAACTAGGATTTGTCTATAATGTAGCACTGAAAATATTGAGACAAAAGGAGAAAATGCTGGTTACCAGCATTTTTCTTCTTTTGTCTCAACATTTTCTCATGCGTTTTATATTAGTAGCGTCAAAAACAGAAATGCCCTTTTATTCATGACGCACCGCTAAATAGTATATAAAATATCATTCACAAAAATCAGCGTTTAGTAATCTATTCAGTATTAAACAGAGGTGCGTCGTGCATGCTGATCAGGATCTACATTTTCCAAAATAACCCTTTCCCAAACGAGAAGAATTTGTACTGTTCCTATTAAAAGCTGCTGTAGACAACATAATTAATTTCAATAAAGCTAGGATTTGTCTATAATGTAGCACTGAAAATGTTGACACAAAAGGAGAAAATGCTGGTTGTCAGCATTTTCTTCTTTTGTCTCAACATTTTATCATGCGCTTTATATGTGGGGCGCCAAAGCCAGGTCTTATTTTTGCAAGGGCTTACAACAATGCCCCCTTTATTTCATGGCGCACCACTAAATAATATTTCATTCACAAAAATCAGCGTTTAGCAATCTCCAATTGTAGGCCTAAAATTTAGGGGCAAAGCGTCTAAAACAAATTGCTGAAAATGTTGAGACAAAAGGAGAATATGCTGATTACCAGCATTTTCTTCTTTTGTCTCAACATTTTCTCATGCGTTTTATATTAGAGGCGTCAAAACCAGGTCTAATTTGGGAAATTAATTACGAAAAAGCCCCTTTACTCATGCCGCAACATTATATACATATAGTATATAATTTACAAAAATCAGCGTTTAGTCATCTATTCTTTAGTATTTAGCAAGGAGTGGTCTAGCAGTCTGATCTGAATCGAAACTTTCCAGAATAGCTGAAAGGCCACTTTACTCATGACGCGTCACTAAATAGTATATTTCATTCACAAAAAATCGGCGGTTAGCCATCCTCATTTGTAATGTCTATGAGCGAAGTGTCTAAAATAAATTGCTGAAATGTTGAGACAAAAGGAGAAAATGCTGGTTATCCGTATTTTCTTCTTTTGTCTCAACATTTTCTCATGCGTTTTATAAGAGTAGCGTCAAAAACAGAAATGCCCCTTTATTTATTCATGACGCACCGCTAAATTGTATATATCATTCACAAAAATCAGCGTTTAGTAATTTATTCAGTAATAAAGCGAAGAGCGAAGTCTGATCTGGATCGAAACGTTACAGAATAACAGAAATGCCCCTTTACTCATGGCGCATCACTAAATACTATATCATTCACAAAAATCAGCGTTTAGTAATCTATTCAGTAGTAAAGCGAAGAGTGCAGTCTGATCTTAATCGAAACGTTACAGAATAACAGAAATGCCCCTTTACTCATGGCGCACCACTAAATAGTATATCATTCACAAAAATCAGCGTTTAGTAATCTATTCAGTAGTAAACAGGGGAGCGTCTTCCTCTATGTATTAAAAGCCATTTTACGCTTGTAAGTAAGTCAGTGTGTATTTTGTACAAGCTAATATATTGTAAACGTGTTTTTGAAATATCAAATTTGCATTTTGTGTACATGTGTTACTACAAATAATATACGGAGTTATCTTATTTTGGTATATTTCTGTACTTTTTTGGAATTAATTAACCTGAAAAAGGTAAATGTACATATATAGTTTTTGATCTTTCTCGTTTGTCTCTCTGCCTCTGTCTTTTCGTCTATTTTTCGGTTTGCTTATCTGTCTTGGCCCATTCCCACACAGTGACGTTTTTTGACGCCCCTCAAAACAAATGTTTGGGAAAACATTGTGGAAAATAAAGAAATTGCTTGTGACAAGCAATTTCTTCATTATCCACAATGTTTTCTAACCTGAAATGCAAGGATTTAAAAAAATCACCGACAAATTTTTGCCGTCTGGCAATGGATTGCAGCGTTATGTGGCACTTTAATCAATTTTAACGTAAAATGTCGCCGTTTTAATCATTTACCAAGCGACCCTTATGTAAACTCTTCCAATTTGACAACTGCTACAGACAACAAATGATTGTTGATGAAGATAGGATTTGTGTATAAGAGAGCAGAGAAAATATTGAGACACAAGGAGAAAATGCTGATTATCAGCATAATTATTCTTCTTTTGCCATAATCATTTCCCAAGAAGGCCCTATTTTATTAGAGACGCTAAAGTCTTGTTTGGTCAAGGGTTATCCCATTACCAAACGGCAATATTTTAGGCTATCCCAAATTCAAAGATGTTGAAGACGACAATTTCAAGTGAATGGAATTTAAAATATTTTAAACATTTTTGGTAGAAAACATTGTGGGAAATGAAGTAATTGCTTGTCACAAGCAATTTCTTCATTTACCACAATGTTTTCTAAAGCCTTTTTTTCTTTTTGGGAGTCAAAAAGAGATAATGTGTGGTAATGGGTTAAAAACTGTATATTTTAACCGTTCTCAATCAACAAAATTATTTACATGTCCAAAGTGCGAGAAACAGCAGACGAAAATATAAGTTTGATTAAATGTACAAAATGGCAAAGAATTTTGTGCTAATGATAGATTAGGTTTACCGTTATGTTTTTATAAACCGTCGGTGTTGTTATATAATCTCGTAACTACGGCTTGTATCAAGCCGAAGTTACGAGATTTCATAACAACACCTATGAATTACTATTGTTTGTCCGAAATTACGTCACGATTGGCTGGTTGAAATCGTTCCCTATTGCACCCATCATCTGATACCAAAGAGAAGGTGATGACGTAATTGCAAGATCTAATGATGGTGAAATTCGTTAACCCATTACCAGACGATCAAGTTTTAGGGTGATCAAAAACAAAGATGTTTCAGACGATAATTTCGAATGCATGAATTTTAAAATTTTGTGTCCTTCATGTGCAGAAAAAAATGTGGGAATTAAAGAAATTGCTTGTCCCCATAAATTTCTTGATTTTCCACAATGTTTTCCAAAGCTTTTATTTTGTGGAGAATCAAAAGAGTCATTATGTGGGAATGGGTTAAGGCAATTTTTGAAAGCGACATGGAAATAAGAACATGCTTGAGAAAGGATAAACGTTAAGTTAATGATGTTAATCCAGTTGATTACATTGTACTCAATAGTTCACTATGAATTAGGTAATCACTGATAATTAACGATAATGATAAAGCCTAAAGGAAACTATTAGAGAGAATAGAATAGTATTTCTTTATTGTCATACATCATAATAGATAATGCACAAGGTTTATGCATCTGTGTCTAAAACGCGCCATCGCCTCATTTTCAACAAATACAATATTTACCAAAATGCTTTGTAAAATATGACATGGATTCCACGTCCTAAAATCCTTGGAAAACAGTGAGACAAAAGAACTAAATTCTAATTTCAGCATGTTCTTTCTATGTCTCTCATTTTCTTTATTATATTGTAGATTTATATGAATTACATCTTTCTTAACACCCATTTTGTCAGGCTTTTAGTTTAAAAAAGAATATTTTTGACCGTTTGAGAAAGGGTTAAAAAATGTGAAAAAGTTCGAATAAGCATTTCCGATATTTCATCTGCTGCTAACTGTCTTGGCCCATTCCCAAACAGAAAAAAATTGGGCTATTCCAAATTCAAAGATCATACAGACGACAATTTCAGAGTTTGTAAATTTACAATTTCGGTCTTTATGTGTAGAAAACCTTGTGGGAAATGAAGAAATTGCTTTTGGCAAGCAATTTCTTCATTTTCCACAATGTTTTCCAATTTGGCATCTTAAAGGGAGTCAAAAGGCATCAATATGTGGGAATGGGTTAACAAATGGAAATAAAACTGTACAGACTTTAGATATTGTCTAAAAAGATAGAAAATGCAATCCGGTTATAGAGGAAGTGCTCGACTTTCGACGATGTAAATGAACTCAAAAACAGGAGGAAAAAAGAAATACTTCAAGAGCTCACAAAAAATAATGATCTATGTTGTTGTTTTTACCTCTCTGAGAACCATTTATTTTTAGACAAAAATGAGCCACGACCCGCGAAAAGGAGCCTTATGGTTCTTCAAACTACCAGTATAATGTTTCCAGATCAGCTATTTTATAGACTTCACGTCTGATCGGGATATATGTTGCTCTTTTACAATTGCTACGGACAGAGTGACAGATATGTGGGGTTAACGTGTTTTCACAATGCAATTTTCATTAAAGGGACATTTCATTCCAATTTCATTTTTTAAAGTATGTCTTGATGCCAAGATTGGTTATTCTAATGAGTATAAATACTATTAGTTTTTTCAAGTTGTTGCCAATAAGCGAGAAACACGCATTTAAAGTTGAGACATAATCGATAAATTGCATATAAATCCGAACTGTTGTCCACAACAATTTGTTTAATTTTAACACAAAAATATAAATTTCTCGTAAACCTCGCAATATTTTGGCTTGAAATTTTCAGAATTTTCATAAGGAAATATGCTCTTTCAGTTAAAAATAAAAGTAAAATTTATGACAAAAAATTCTGAAATGTCACTTTAACCGTTCATCAAACTCTATGTTATGGGTACTCATTGAAATCGTCTCATCGAGACGATTCCAGTGAGTACCACAACAAAGGGTTTGGATTTGAAATATCAAATAGAACGCTTTCACCTCTCTTATCAGTATTTCTGGTTACATGTTATTAAGGCAATAGTATGGAACAACCTGGATCTAGATCAAACTGCAATATATACACAGACTGATCAAGTTCCATGTTGGTTTCAAAAGCTATATGGACCCTTCTTCCAGATCTTGGCAAATAGATTTTTTGTCTGTTTTTCTTATTTCGAAACTATTCGAGCTCAGGTAAATTAGCTTGATAGAGTGTAACATACCTAACTACATGTAGACCAAATCTATCTTTTTTTAGGAAAAGAAATGTTCGATTTTTTGTATGTAAATGGTTTTTAAAAAAATCGAGGGAAAGACGAAAATATTGGTAAATATGCGTTTTTATGCCCCCTACCGGTGGTACATGGATACCGGTATTGTTTTACCGCTGTCCGTATGTCTGTTCTTCCGCCTGTCTGTCTGTCCGATATCAAACAGGAAAACTTAACATCGGCCTTCTTGGGGGTATTTTGTGTTTCCAAAGCACATCTGTCCACAAAATGTCTTGCTTATTTTCTTCGGTAATCAACAACTTTCCTTTTGTCTCACTGTTTTCTATGGAAATGAACAGAACAACCAAGTTCATTCTCAAAGGGTTAACCCTTTCCCAAACAAGACCTGGCGTCCATAATAGAAAAGGCTTGGGAAAACATTGAAACAAAAGAAGAAACTGCTGATAACCAGCAGTTTCTCATTTTGTCTCAATATTTTCTATGCCATATTTTAAACACATTTTATCTTTAATACTTTCCATTTTGTCATTTTTGACAGTTTTTGAAGCGGATCACCCTAAAAATTTGTCGTTTGGGAAATGGTTAAATGAAATTCTGATAGAAAGCAAGAGGTTTCTGACCCAATTTCACGGTTTTACAACTACCAACAATTGTTATGAATTCTTTGTAGATGATTCCTCATAATTGTTCCACGTAATCGAGCGAGGGAGGGCTATAAACCTACCCGCCACGTTAAAAAGGAACTTGCGTGGATTCAGCTGGGATTTGAAAGAAATGCCACATTTCAACTTTTTCAATATAAGACCTGTCTGCGATGTTCTTAAATGACAAACTGGGATGTCAATAAACGCATCTCTTTGACCCCTTTCAGTATACATGGATTTAAGTTTCTTATCCCCATTGCAATATAATGACGTCTTTCGACGCTCTACGAGTTAAAAGGTTTGGAAAACATTGTGGGAAATGAAGAAAAATCAAAGATAATTATCTTGAAGTTGTCGCCTGTACTATCTTTGAGTTTGGACCAGTCTAGAATTTTGCCGTCTGGTAATGGGTTAAAAGTCAAGCTGGAATCTGGAAAATGCCCCTCTTTTACCCTTTTCAATATAACACATGGCTTGTATCAAAGGTAAACGTAGTAAACAATGGACTCTGTTATAAGAGAGCTCTGTTTGTTATGAATTCTTTTGTATGTGATTTCTCATAATCGAGCGAGGGAGGGCTATATAATCCCACGTGTCATACTAAAAAGCCCTTTCCATTAGCGTTCGATACCCGGTCGCGGCTAATACCCTTTCTGACAAAATTGTCACCCACCAATGGGTTTGAAATCGTTAACCTAAGTGGGCGAGCAGCTGGAGGCTCGATAAGGGTGTTGTGGTAGTACTGGTTTGAGAAACAACAGGAATCCATGGGTAGGTGCTCCAGCCGCCGCGCTATGACCCTGGTTGTTGAAAACGGCGTAAAACCCCAATAAACTCAAACCCTTTCCATTATTAGCGCCGTAACGATCCAAATTGATTTAACCTATAACCAAGTGGCAAAATTTTAGACTGGTCCAAATTCAAAGACACTGCAGACGGCAATTTGAAATGAATGATTTTATTTTTGTGGAAAATGAAGTTGCTTGTTAGTTATTCTGTACCCTTCTCTATTCACCTTCATTTCTATACATTATGTACATTATGCTATTTTGATTTTGTAAAGTTTTGATCAGTTTTTCGCATGGCGTTCAACAATCACAACAATAATTTTATAAAATCAAATGATATGAAGAGAAGACCAGTTGCTCGTTGATTTACGATGCTTGTTATTTATGAATCAACTCTTTCTCCAACAAGACCTGTTGTTGGCGAACTCTGTAGAAAGCTGATCGTAAGACATTGATGCATAAGAATGCATTTGTTTTTGCATATGCCTCATAATTTTCTGTGATATTTTGTGAACATATACTTGTAGGCCTACTAGCCTTATCACAATCCATTTTTCGCAGCTTACGGCTGCTTTCAAATTGAAACCGTTAATATTTCTGCCGAATGGGAAGGGATTAAAGGCCAACAGTTGTGGATTACAAAAACTTCTCGTAGTTAATCTACGATGGAAGGGGTTCATTTAGCGATAACTTTTCCGTTAATTTAGCACGGTGTAAGTTACCAAGTTTTTCATCGCCACGAAAAATAGACTGATATTACAGAGGCGGAGTAATATGATAAAAAGAGCAAAGCCATTATAAATTTTTCTTTTCAAATCCAAATTCTATATTGTGGGTACTCGTTTGAATCGTGCCAAGGGGTTTGATTAGAAACAAATAATATTTTGCATTTACTCCGGTTTATCTGTAGTTGTAGCATTGATTACTGATCAAAGTACTTTAAGGGGGAATGCTCCAGTTTTTCGGAACACTCGGTCATTACTGTAGTAAATTAAATGTTTCGTACCAATATGTTTCGCTACAACATTTTCAATAATATAAAACATCATTACAATTTACCATTTTCGATGGTAAAAGTGTATTTAGGCCTATTATGCGAAACTGATTTCGTCAAGATAGAAATCGATTATTTAGAGCAAGAAAGTCGTAAGTGTGTATCCAGTTACCACTATTTTGCGTCATTTTATTAATGTGTAGCTGATAAAAATTGCTGTAATTCACTAATAAGTGCGCTGACCTATACATTTTCTTTTTGAATTATTACCAGGACATGTTGCTTAATACAATGAGGGAGTTTTATCAAATTCTATTATGTAGAACTTGAAATATTTCCAAAAATATGCAAATTTTGACATAAAACACTCCAGCTTCATTGATCTAACCGAACACGTGAGCATGCTGTTTTATACATTTACGCGTTTATCATAGCACATATTTTGGGTTTTCTGTTCTTATCAAATGTAACACGTTACTTTAAATCCGTTTTCGGGACTAAACGATGAATATACAGCATTTTATTAGCATTTTGGTGACCTTGGACAGGTGCAAAAAATTGTGCATTTTTTCGATGTAAGGGTATGTGATACGAATGCCTATAAAATTCAAACAAGATCGCTGACCATCCATTTTTATTTTGTTTTTCAATTGGTAATAACATGTAATTTCAACATACAAAATATAAATAGATTCTATTATTGGGAAAAAAATTAGGAAACTGGAGGAATTCCCCCTTAATTTTAATACTTTGAAACCAAAACGACATGATTATTTTAAATCTGGGTAGAGAAACAGAACTTTCCATATTGACATTTGTCACCAAATAATCCAATAAGACGGTACTAGGCCTACACGCGCATAGTATTTTAGTTATACACAGAACTTAATTCATGAGTAGATGCGGAAACGGAAAGAAAACAGATTGGAAAACATTCTGATGTGAGAACTTATTGTTTGTTACAAATACTTTCTTCTTTTACAACTTGTTCTATCATTTACTTAACTATTTGATTGATTTCTAAATACAAGATGAAAGAAAATATCATTAGAATAATCTGGGGAGAAAACATGTTTTTGCTGACATCGACTTCATATAAGCAAATTATCTGTCAAAGGCTTTATATGTATGGGCGGATGTGGCCGTAATGAAGTTCAAGAACAATTAAGTGGCCAGAACAAAGTATACTGACCATAACCATATATAAGACATTAAACAATTTCATAAAACTTCACTTAAATGGCGATTAGCACTTTGAAATATAGAATTTTGCTAGAAAAGGGCCTTTTCTTACAGGGATGTCAAAACCATGCCTTATTTGGGAAAGGATTAAACCGAGTTCTTGGTAAGCAAAACCCTTGACGAGGGTTTTGTATGTGTGGACGGATGTGGCCATATAGAAGCAGGCCCGTAGGAAGCAATTTCATATGGGGGGGGCTAAAGCCTTTGCCCTGAATATTGGGGGAGGCTAATTTAGATTTTCCCAAAATTTACAGTGTAAAATTAAGAAAATTTGGCATTTTTGGCCAACATTTGGGGGTGGGGGCTTAGCCCCCCCCCCCCCCCCCCAGCCCCCCTGTTCCTACGGGCCTGTGAAGTTCAAGAGCAATTAAGTGACCATAACAAATTATACTGACCAGAAACATATGAAGGCATTAAACGCGGTCATAAAACTTCAGTTAATTGGCGAAGAACTCTTTGAAATACAGAACTGTGCTTGAAAAATAACGCAGAATCCTCACTATGGATTTGGTCCTGAATACAAAAATATATGTATACCGTATACACCGGTAAACTAATTTTCCAACACTTTCATGCATTCTGTAAATGTGTGTCTCTGTGAATTTCTTACCAAATTGGAGGTAATTCGTGCAAATGTATCATTCGAAGTTCAGTTTGAAAAATATTCTCAGGGCATTGGGATAATGATGTGCTGTGTTGTTATGGAATATGATATAAGATTATCATTTCGATACGTAATCAGGTCAAAGGTAAGAATCTTTCACGCAGGATTGTTGAATATGAAAAAGTCTCATACCATGAATACAGTCCACACTCGTTGTGTCGAAGTCAGAGGGGCCGTCGACATATCCGGAGTTCGACTCATACGATTTTATTTATTTTTTCGATGAAAATGTTATTTAACCATTTTTGATGGGCATCGTATGTGTCCATGATTGAAATATAGAAGGAAAAGGAAAGAAATTGCTCGAAACGAGCAATTTCTATCCTTTCCCTACTAAATTCCATTTGCTGTATTTGTTTCAGAATTACTTTGATTAAACATTTTGATATCCATATGTTGAGGACGGGACATGATTTTAACTTCGACTTAAGCGGAATTTCGACTTATCCGATGTCGAGATAACGAGTGTCGACTGTAATTTGGTCATTCGTGGAGATCTTGAAGACTCGTTCAAATCAAAACGGTTGTTGCTGGAGACAAAATAAATGATACAAAACAAACAATTATCATGTTATTGTTATTGAAAAACATTGACATAAAAGAAGAAAATGTTGCTTTTTATTTTCTTCTTTTGTCTCATTGTTTTCTCAAGTCTGTTCTTTTTTTGACCGTCGAAACTAGGTTTTGTTTTGGAAAGAGTTAAGGACCAAAGTGCATGTTTTAGTAGTGTTAAGTAAAGAAACAAGCTTTAAAACGATAACCCCGTAACTGCAGCCTAAAACAAGCTGATGTTAAGAGGGTTTCGATGAAAAGCGACGATATATTTTGTTTGTTAATTAGTTATCGATAGTTAATGCGCCTATCAGCTGTTAATCTCATTATTGTAGGAATTAAGAAATGCCAGCCCATTGACTTAGTAGGGGAATTTACATCTTCTGAAATACCTTTATATATTATACTTCTATCTATTGTAGTCGTTTTACTCTCTTACGAACAGAGCACATTCTATCTTCATTCCATTATGATATAATGATGCTCTGTTCCCGCGGGGTCATTTCACGTCTAATCTCGGGACATTGGCGGGATTTCGGTATCCAATCGTTGGCTTTACACAACAAAACAATTTAAAAAGCTGGTACAAACTTTCATTGGCTGACGCTTCAAATTACCGGCTTCAGCCAAAAATAGAAGCGACGTAATGTATACGTAATCAAACAAGATAAAACTGAATGATTTTGATTCGATAATTCAAATGTTATCGGCTTCAGCCAAAAATAGAAGCGACGTAATGTATACGTAATGATCAAGCAAGATAAAACTGAACGATTTTGATTCGATAGTTCAAATGACGTGCTATAATTAGATTATAACGACCAAATAGGCTGTTTGTGCACCAAAAAAACGGCAGAGGTCATATTTGATGGTTAATCAATAGACCTCGGCTTTGGAGAGTATAGTCGTTTAAGAACACAACTGTTCTATACATGCAAAACAAAAAGATCAACGCTGCAGCAAGTCTGTGTTTTTCAACAAAAACAAAACAAAACATAACTGGAGCTTAAAAAGCTGCAGTTACGAGTTTTTTTTTTCTTCTTTTTTTTGTTGAAAAATATCGATTTTCTGCAATGGTTGAAAATCGACGAAATATCCTTCCTTATATTTGTCCCAATGGATGGGCAGATGGAGGTTTGTTATGGTAGTACTTGTGAGGGAAACGACAGACCTCACATGGTTAAGTGCTCCAACAGCCACAAAATGACTGAATACTGTTAACGGTATGCAACCCTTCATTAGCACCAAAGATATTCACGAATACGACGTCGGAATCTTTCGGGTGACGTCGTAAACGCTCAGCGGTATCCGAACTGTACTGATAGGTTACGAAGATAAATTTTCCGCAGTTTCGGCTGCAGAATGATTACGGTATCGGCTGAAAAATACAGACTTCATGTGAATATCTATATTACAGTTATTCTAAGAGGCGTTAAAATTCCATTCAATCGACAAAATGATCTTTTGAAAAGGTTCTAAGTCGAAAGATGTGGCTGGTCTATGCTTTTCATCCGAAAAAATGGCGCCAATTTACAGGAAACAGATTCGGAATGATAAATCTTAGTTATGAAAGACAAGCCTTCAAATGAAAATAAATATGAGCCAGGATCTGGAAAAACGTCCCTTAAGGCTTTTGAGCCCAACATAGATCCAGATCAGCCTGTGCATACGCACAGTCTGATCAGGATCCACGTTGTTCTCTAATAGCTTCTTTGTGACCTTAAGTAACTTAAAGAGAGCGACATGGATGCATATTGGACTGCATTTGACAACAGGTTGATCTTCATTCTCAATTTTTAAAAATGCTATAAGGGACGTTTTTCCAGATCCAGGCTCATATGTTTTACTCTTTCCCAAACAAAACGAAATACTAGATCTACATATATTTATTTGTCCGAATTTACGTCACTATTAACTGAATGAAATCGTTCTCTACTGGACCATCCTAGATTGTAATGTCTGTATAAACGAAAGGGTTTGACCCTTTCCCAAACAAGAAATGGTTTTGACTTCCCTAATAGAAAATGCTTGGGAAAACATTGAAACAAAAGAAGAAACTGCTGATAACCAGCAGTTTCTCCTTTTGTCCCAATATTTTCTGTGCCTTATTTTACACTAATCAAGTCTATTATCTTCAATTTTGTCGTCTGCAGCAGCTTTCAAATTGGATCACCCTAAAATTGTCGTTTGGGAAAGGGTTAACCAATTACCACACAGTGACTCCTTTTGACTCCCCACAAGATAATGGCTTTGGAAAACATTGTGAAAAATGAAGAAATTGCTTGCGACAAGCAATTTCTTCATTTCCCACAATGTTTTCTACAAAGAAAGACCAAAAAATCTTTAGTACCATTCAATCCAATTTGTCGTCTGCAGCATCTTTGAATTTGGACCAGTCCAATTTTTTGTTGTTTGGTAATGGGTTAGCACAGCAAAGTACAATTTATAGTAACGACAAAGTTTTTTAGATAAAATGCTTATTAGTAATATGAAATGACAACTATCATTCAAGAAATAAAGCTCTATGTACTAGATATAGTAGTAAAAAGTATTTAGATCTAAATGTTTTCACCTTTAATGAAAGCGAATTTCTGTTTACATTTGATTTGCACTTAAAGCACTGTACAAAAAGTGCATTATACGCAACCAAACAGGTGTGACTCATGGGATATTATGTTAAACTATCCTGTTAAATAACTGAAACTCCTACCACATTTGTGTATGAATGCATTTAAAACCGATTAGATCTAATAAGTGTCCATAAATGATGCGGGACGTAAAAATTAATGTGTTAGTTGACACTCCTACATGTAGTATAAAGGGGTACGGAAGAATACTCGACAGAACAAAATCCTATTTGACAAACCCCTACCAGGCCATAACCCAACTGGATAAATCATATTCACGACAAAACCTCAATGGATAAAGCACCACCTGGAAAAAAAAAAACAACCGAACTAAAAATCCACTGGCTTATTGAAAAAGCCTATCAAGACAAAGTCCTATAAACAAGTAGTATTTCACGTATCGGAGAATCCACAATTTGATAAGTTTTCCACAAAACAAAAAATAATTGGAAATATTAAAGTGACATTTCAGAATTTTTTGTCATAAATTTTACTTTTATTTTTAGCTGAAAGAGCATAATTCCTTATGAAAATTCTGAAAATTTCAAGCCAAAATATTGCGCCGTTTACGAGAAATTTATATTTTTGTGTTAAAATTGAACAAATTGTTGTGGACAACAGTTCGGATTTATATGCAATTTATCGATTATGTCTTAACTTTACATGCATGTTTCTCGCTTATTGGCAACAACTTCAAAAAACGAATAGTATTTATACTCATTAGAATAACCAATCTTGGCATCAAGACATACTTTAAAAAAATGAAATTGGAATGAAATGTCCCTTTAAAAATAACGCCATTTCAATGCTACTTATGGTCTTTTCTCATTTCAGATAAAAGAAATGAAGGGACAGCATGTAGATTAGCAGGGAAATCCATCGTGGAGACTATAGAGAAGAGGCTACTGAAAGTGTAATAAACTTCTACGACAAAAATTTCAACAGAACATACGGATGTTGGAGCTCTAAAGTTACATCAAATCTTCGTTACATTCCTAAAGACAGTAACAACAACAAAACTTACCATGGCTATAAATAGACCATGTCAGGGAACCAGACATTTTCCCGCCCTTTCAGGTGTACACATTCTGATCCTTACTGTGATATTTACGTTTCTCATGAATTCCACACATGGACTTATTTTCACCAAAACCGAACAAACCTACGCCAAATTTCCAAAATGGGACGCTTGTCCCAACAGTTCTTTCAGTTTTGAATTCAAAACAACACAATCAAAAGCTTTGCTCATGTATGCAGACGATAGTGGTAAATATGATTACATTGAAGTTATGATTATTGATACAAAAGTTCGACTGCGGATGAATATTGTCGACGGAGTTGATGGTGTCGTTGAAGTCTCGTTGGGTACGAGATTAAACGATTACAGATGGCATCGGGTTGAAATTCAAAGAAATCGGATGGAATCGCGACTCATCGTTGATGGTCTACAGGGAAGAAGTGTTGCGTTTGGCTCAGATTTCAAATTTGGAGATATAAATAGAAACAGTTATGTCTATTTTGGGGGAATCCCTAACGAACATCGGAGTTCAATGTCACTTCCGTCATCAAATTACGAGCCTCGTTTTGAAGGAGAAATTCGAAATGTGATATATTGGAATTGCACGTGCATGCCAGTCCGCGGTAAACTGATCGAAGGTAAAGGAGTGTCTTTCAATGAAAACGAAGCATGTGACACGAGAAGCACATGCTCGTCTGATTGTTTGTGTATCGACCGAGATGAAGGACCCGGATGTCAGTGTTTGGGATTTAATTGTCAAACTGGTAAGTTGCACTTTTTTTGCTACTAAAAGTACAGTCTGGTCAACTTAGGTTGCCAATAACGTAGAGACATTTCAAACAAACTTGTCATTTGGCTTCGGACATAGTTTGTACATTTTGAAAGAAAAAAAAATCGTTTTAGGGATTTACACAAATCATTGGATAACATACCCTTCTTCTAAGTTCGCCGTCATCTGTGGCGACGGAAATAGGCGATTTTATCCGGGTTTTTGAAGTCCGGACAACCTGTTATAATTTCCGTTGTCACGGGACGGGGTAATGGTGAAGTTGCACGACAAAATTGCACAAGTGTTTGATTAGGTATCTAATGATGGGTGCAAAACGTTATATACTTGGAAGAAATTAGCCCGTGTCGTTGACAATTATTGCTGTGCTGGTATTCTTATACATACCCTCAGTGCGAGAGTCTACAAGCACAATCTCCTCCGCAGTTATCTACCCTGAACTGGGATATTGGAATGTGTAGGCCATTGTCGCTGTGTGGAGTTTGCTACAAGCAGTGCCTCCAGTCCTTTTATTTTGCAACGTTTATATTTTTCCGTTATTACAAAAACCAAAAAGAACTTAGGAAACGTCTTAGCATGGACATTTATTTGTATTGAGACTTTGAGAGACGACATCATGGGCGGATGAACCCCCCCCCATTGAAAAAAGTCTTTGTCTTGGACACCCCCCCCACCCCCCCCCCCCCCCCCCCCCTGGAAAAAAATTCTGGATCCGCCCTTGGACATACAATACCAAATAAAATGTTGGTTTCAAGATTGGTTGTGAAAAAATGAAAAAAAAAAGAAAAAGAAAAAAATAAATAACAAGATGAGTTGTATTACATTAACGATTGCTCACAATTGCGTGTGATTGTTATAACGAGAAGATACGTAATATTTCGCGATGCTGGCGTGTGTAGGGTTAATTAACAAAGCGAGATCTACATTCTCAAATCAACAGGTAGTCCGAGCTGGGTGTGAGGCTTAATTACACGTTAACCCTTTCCCAAACGTCAACATTTTAGGGTGATACATTTCAAAAGCTGCTGCAAAGTTGCAAACCACAAAATATGTGATGATAAAGATCGGATATGCGCGGAATATATCATGGAAAATATTGAGTCAAAAGAAGAAAACTCTGATCATCAGCATTTACTTCTTTTGTCTCAATATTTTCCCAAGTATTTTCTACTTGATACGTCAAAACTATATCTTGTTCGGGGAAAGGGTTTATTACCAGTTAACTCGCTATTACCGAAATACACGGTTACAACTAGTTCCTGCCATTCTTTGCTAATTTTCGAAACTATCTCGATAGCAAAGAGCATAGGTTCGTTAGTGTTCTGATACATATCTATAGGACATAAAGGTAAATTCGGGACAATTCTATGGCCATCGACAGAGTTTTTTTTTTGTCCAGCGGAATTTCCGAAGAAGGGTCATGACCTATGCAGATGTTCCGGGATAATTCTGTCGCACTATATAGCATCGTAAACATATTTTTTTTTTTTTTGGGGGGGGGGGGGGGGGGGGGTTCGTAAGAAAATATTTACTCCATAGTGCTGTGAACTCGAAGATTTTCTTTTTAATTAACAGACAGTAACCACAACAGCACTTATACCTGTCTCCATATTTCGCCTAACATTTTGTTGCATGTATTGGTTCTGATAAATGTCCTGGCAAAGCTGAGCTAACTTTTCGTTAGCTCTGCTCTGCCATGTCATTTATCAGGACCTATACTTTACTGGACGAAAATCCTCAGAATCGTCATAATAACTAGGGCGTTACAAGAAATTACAAACATAACGTGAAACAATGGCTGGACTCTATAGGGTATGCGCTGAATGAAGTAATCATTTCCGTGAGTCTAAGAGAGGAACTATGCAGAATTCGAGGGGTTATGTCAAAACTATAGTGTAAGTGAATCATATGCAAATGTTTCGATGTAGTCTGAACCATGCTATTGTTGGACACAATTGCCAAAAGCGCAGCATTTCCCCTTTTTCAGCTAATATTTAGGCCTACTGCATAATATACCTTGGTCACGGCTTGACGGACGAAAACCATCAAATTCGTTCTAATAACTAGGGCGTTACAAGAAATTACAAACATTACGTGAAGACATTCTTTGGTCGTTCGAGGTATGAGATGAATGAAGTGATCATCTCTGAATCAAACAGAGTAATTATGGAGAAGTTTCCTAGACCATGCGAGGTGTGAGCTGAGTAACAGATAGAGAGTACCTTTTTTGGAGGAACATTTAAGCCACGTCAATAGAATAAAAATAAAATTCATGAGCGCGTATAATGTATTTGCTAAAATGTCGACAAAGAAATGAAAATGACAAATAGCTAATATACCCACCTTAGGCCCAATCCATGAAAAACATTATATTGTGCATTTCCGTGTTCATTTTTGACAAGCTGTTTGATCTTGAATAACACCAAATCAAGCAGTTTAAGTTTTACGAACTGAGAATGAAAACACCACTTTCTAGCCATACGAAATGCGTCAAATTAAACACACGTGTAAATACACTTCAAATAAGTTGATTCACCATGCCGGATTTCAAGATTATGCTTCAAGAAGAAAATAATTTACAAATATTATTTTACTCTAAATTCATATGCAAGGGAGGTAATTTTGAACATTTATGTCAAATATTTCCATAAGTACACGTATGCATTAATTCGAAATTCTAAACCATACAAAACCCCTATGTTTGTATTTGGAATGGAAATGTAACACAGTTAAGGAATCACTAGCACTTTTCAAATTTTGCCTCTGGCTCTGCATTTCATTCTCAGTTCGTAAATCTTAAGATATTTCAACCATGATAAGATGTAGAATCTATGGTTACCAAACACTTCGTGAAATGGGATACCATCGTCAATTTCCGTTGCCAGGGATGACGCCAGAATATGCACAAAGTGTTCGGTATCTAAGGATGGATGGAATATCAAAATACAGTCGATACTCGTTGTGTCGAAGTCAGAGGGGCCGTCAAAATACCTCGACATATCCGGAGTTCGAGTAAACCGATTTTGACCGTTTTTTTTTATATGAACATCATTTGACCTATTTGTTGCTAATCAAGTGCGTTTAACATTGAAATATAGTAGGAAAAGGAAAGAAATTGCTCGAAACGAGCAATTCCTATCCTTTTCCTACTAAATTCCAATGGCCATATTCATTTCGAAATTATTTTGTTTAAACTTTTTTAAATCCATTGGGGAGGACGGGAGCAAACTTCCACTTCGACTTAAGCGGAAATTGGACTTATCCGATGTCGACATAACGAGTGTCGACTGTATACGTCTTCCGCATCATCTTCACGTAGTCAAGACTAGAAATCGGGAGATACCTAGACTGATGTCAGTCTGTTAAGAATAACACCATTTGTATTAGAAAAAAATTCAAAAAATGAAATAAGGTACATAGAAAATTGTTGCTCTGTGTCGTTCTTCTGTATAGTTAAGATCAAGGAAGTTAATATGGGTATTTTATTTCTGAGTGTTAGTCTCCCTTGATTTTTTCAAGAGACATAAACACATATACAGGGCCTGACACAAGGCTAGGAGATACGTGACGATTGCATATGTTTTATCAAACTGCACCGACGAGTAACACGTTTCTGCAGACTACTTACAGAAACTCGAAATTCCAGGCTTTTAAAACGTCGAAAAATATCAGAAAACTTTACAAACTATAAACATATGTTCGAAATTGTTAGATATACTGACAGTTTATCACTCTTCTAATCATTTTGAAGATAAGATTTTGACGTTTATGCAAAATTTAATTCTCTGTAAGATATACATATCCCACTCTTTGCCAACAGCCGCCATTTTTTGTCACGGTCAAGGTCGTTCCTGGTAGACATTTAGAGCGTCCGTCTACGAGGATTAGGTTCCGAGTTCAATTCCCGATCGCGGCGGTTGAATTTTGACAACGGAAAATGGTACCAATTGCTTATAACGGTTTTTGGGTCCATTCGCTCAAACATGTTTACGTCTTTGATTCAAGAGTTATCAATGGTTTTGATTTGATAATTGAATGCAGACTTCAAATTTAAATAAACTATATACTTATATCAACATAAGCAATGCATTTTTATTCAGTCTTTAAAAGAAACTTTCATCGGTCGGGAAGACAATTTATTGTTCATGAAAGATTTTTAAAGGAAAATTATGTATGATTTCTGATAAAATTCTTTCTCTCTGAATTTTCACTGTTTTATTATGATTGTTGCAAATAGATTCGTATCTACCAAGTTGTTTAACCCTTTCCTAAATAAGACGTTCTTCCCTTTTAGAAAAAAACTTCAGACAATTTTGATACAAAAGAAGAAAATGCTTATTGTTCGGCATTTTCTCATTTTGCCTCAATATTTTCTGTGTTACTTAGTACATATCCTACTTTTTATGAACACCCATTTTGCTATTTGCAACATATTGTGAATGGGAAACCTAATATTCCTGCCGCTCAGGAAAGGGTTAAACGTTGCAAGCCACCTACGGAGTCGGCACTTTAAAATACAGGAAACTTAGCTTGATCACTTTCACGTTCCTGTTTTTATTTGAGCTATTTTGGGTTTTATGTCAAACATTTCAAATGAAGAATTCGTGTAAACATATTCGATTCGGGCAATTTTTGTACTTTTGAATAATCAGAGCTTAGTCCCGTTCGAAATGCGCTGGTTTGAAGCCACAAGTTACATTTTATAATTAATTGTTAAACCTGGTATCCAAACCCTCAAAAGCACCAAAGAGCCAAAGACAAAATTTGAAAAGTGCCAATAATTCCTCAAGTCTTGAAGTGTGTTATATTTCCATTCCAAATACAAACATAAGCATTTTGAACGGTTTAGAATTTTGAATTAATGCATACTTATGGAAATATTGACCAAAATGTTCTAAATTACCTCCCTTGCATATGAATATAGAGTAAAATAATATTTTTAAATTATTTTCTTCTTGAAGCATAATCTTGAAAACCGGCACGGTAAATCAACTTATGTGAAGTGTATTTACAAGTGTGTGTAATTTTATGCATTTCGCATGGCTAGAAAGGGCTGTTTTTTCAGGGTCTGTAAACCTTAACAAGACCCTTCAAGATTTTCATTCTTTTGCCTAAAACATTATGCTATGTACTGCGCACACATCCCACCAATACACATTAACATCCCTTTTATCGTCAGTAGCAGCTTTCAAACAAGACCAGGATTAAATTTTGGAACCAATTAATTAATCATAATTAGGAATTATAAAAAGTGGTGCCTCATGACATCCAAACTTTCAAAATAGATCCTTCCAGTCGCTCTCAGCTGACACGGACAGACGATTACGAGAATTGTTGGTAAACATCAAGTCCAAAATATCAGAGACTGATGATCATTCTATCTCAATAAATGCCAAGTAGGCCTAATTCGGAATATAAAACACCAAGATTGAACTGAAAAAAATGCTATTGAAATTTCAGAGATAGACCTCGTGAACCCGGATATAAGTTGATCTCGTTAATTCTCACTAAATCTCTCCGATTCTCGTGAAATGTTCGTTAGGTGCCAGATATCACTATCAGTACGGTCATAAAAACTGGATGAGTTATTAGCAAACTTTGCAATGTTGAAAGCTATTAATTTTGTTGTTTTCTCCCTTCTTGAATAGGAACTCATTAAGCATTCACTGTAAGATGTAAGAATAAACAGGAAGAAACTGTAATTGTTGAAGCAGTATTTCTTCGTTTGTTGTACATAGGAAATGTGAACTTTTCCCAATTTCTAATGTGCAAAATCGAGCATTGATTCTTATATAAGAATCTTTGCTATATTTTGTTTCATAAACGCAAACATATTTTATCGCCATAAAACGCGATCAATTTTATGCGCCATAAACCTTTGGAAAATGCGTTTTTTATTTTCTTTTTGCAACAATATCACAAGATAGATGGTACATGTTCACCCATAACAAAGCATTTTATAGAATTGGCAATTCCATTTTCAAAAACGCTTATTTTCTTTGAAGTTCTTACGAAACTAGATCCAGGGAAAGTTCTCTTTCTCAACCATCTGTTTGCATGCATTTGACAAATAAAAACTGCCAGAAATGTAAGAAAAATTGGATCTCGTTATTGAAGTGAGAGGAATATGTCCAGTAGATCGATGGTCAACGTGCATTCAACAAGTGCGGATCTCGTCCATGGATTTTACGACGAATGTAAGCACAATTTTTGACAAAAATCTTACCTGAGGCAAAGGAACCCACAAAAGGTGAAAATTATAAATCACGAACATTTTCTTAAGACAAATTTATATTTTTCCTTGAATTGAGCGTCTTTAAACATAACTAAATGGAGTCTTAGATAGTTTGCATTTCTTCGTAAAAATTGGATCAATATACGATAATACGACCATTTCATAACTTATGTTCCGGTGAGAGAAATGTGTACAACATAGGGTCCCAAAGTGCAAGTAGGTTTTACCATCAAATAAAACATAATATATCGCTGCTTTCCAACAAAAACCTCATAACTGCAGCTTTTAACAAGCTGCAGTTACGAGATTTTTGTTGAAAAGCGACGATAATTGGTAGCCATTCTTGAGATCGGCTACCTTTGTAATAATTTTAAAATATTAACATGGGGAGTTTGGGAGGCGATTATTGTAAAAACTTATTCGACATATTGGTTGAAACTGGTTAAATTGCACGTTCATGATAATTGTTACATTATCAACATGTTTGTTTTTACATGCTTACACCATTTACGAGGAAATACAATGCATAACATGCATTTGTATATTATTTTATTTTCCTCCAGATGCGAATTACTAACCGCTCAATCACGTGACCAGATCGGTCCATAGAAATACCGATATACACGAAGAACTGAAACGCATCATATTAACTATTGTTGTCTATGCTCAATAATAGCAAGAAGAAAATTTTGTATGAAATGTTGAATGAATAACGGTAATATATATACGCTATGAACTGATCCATTTTAAAATCGATTACGTGAATGTGTTTTGGTATTTACTAACGCGTTTCGGTATTTCTACAGACCCACATTTCAGGGGCGGTAACTAGTCTAATCTGATTATAAATACTACTTTATATATATTATTACTAACACCTCAACCTGACAGAATCCTCTGTGGCCTAATGGATAGAACGGAAGTCCCTGACACCATTTTGTTTACTGTTACGTGGGTTCGATACCCATCCACGCTTGATTTTTTTCTTCTTTTTTCCCCTTTTTGTACTTTTTTTGACATCAATAAGAAAGTTATCATACATATTCTCTCTGTACGCTTTACTTTTTTTTCTAATGCGTTTGGGTATTTCTAATTAAGGCACAACTGACTGATTTCAAGGACGTTAACCAATCTAATCTGATAAATACTTCTATATTTGTTTTGATTTAATTTACACCAATTATCTAGATGTGACACTGTGGCCTAGTGGGTAGAGCTGAACGCTACTACCCTTTTTTTGTTTTTGTTATGTGGGTTCGAAACCCATCCACGCATGTTTTTTTTTCTTTTTCCTCTTTTTGTACATTTTTTAAATCAATAAGACAGGGCTTTATCATATATTCTCTCTGCACGCTTTACTTTTTTTTATTAAAATATTCTATGAAAAATACTTTAAAGTATTTTTCATAGAAATTGTTTTCAATCGGATTGACCAATAGTTTAAATTGTTTTCAACCCGATTGACCAATCAAGTGTTACCACGCGACGCTTTAATCTGGTACCCATCATATCAAAATCGAACTACCACGTATTGGTATCGGAGATGAAAACCAGCCTAGACCCGCTTCTAACCGATTGACCAATCAGGTGACACTTGGGCTGCGTTCAGTAATACAAAACGTTAGCCATTCATTCGGAATACTCGCTTAATTTTCTCAATTTTGTGTCAAAGAAGTTGCGACTGTTGCTAACGTTAGGGAACGTTTTGTCTTACTGAACGCAGGGCTGGATTGACCAATCACATCACACATAAACGCGCACACCCTCGCCATTTCGACATTTGACGACGAGACGGCGACAGAGTGATATGGTAAGAGGTGTTCTGGGGAATCTCCATCAGGGATGCAATATTTTTGCTCCATATTATTGCTTTCAATGTACAGCCATGTCATTGGTGGCTTTGTTGGCATTTTTTTCATTTTAATAACAATGAGCTGGTTAATGAGCAGCTGAGATTCACTGCACAAGACATTGACGATGTTTTGTTTCAGGGAAATGCGTTGTATGCACGTGTTGTAGAGCAAATTCGTATTCCAAGATATTTGTCGCATAACGAACTGCCGAATTCGTACAGTTTTCGTGGCCGTTCTTACGAGATAGAATATTTTACCGATCACTTTTTTGTGTCCCTAAATTTTTTGACGAATCAAGATTTCCAACAAACTGCATTTCTTGACGCAATCTCGCAAGCTTTTTTATTGTCACCACTGAATATTTTAACGTTAAATGACCTTACAATAGCGCTATACATACAGCAAGAAACTAACCAATTTTTCATTTTTGAATCTCACCAAAGAAATAGTCTTGGGCAATATAGTCAATATGGTATGTCCGTGTTGTTGGTTTTTGACAATTTCGACGAGTTGGTCTACTACTTACAACAAGTACAGTCAATACTCGGGTAATTATATGAATTAACCCCCGTCTCATTTCAATTAAGTTCAAATGAAGTGGCTGATAGTGTGCTAAATTATGTAAGACCTGGTAGGACAAGTTTTGCCTCCACATTTCACCAGACAATTGATTCTGAAAGTATTGATACTGAACAACCCAAAACTACCATGCATGCACATGCAGCAAATGGTTCCATGTTGGAACAGTCAACCCATTCAGTTAATTCAAACCAAATGTCAGAATATCAAACTGACCAGATTGTTCCATTTGTATCTAAGGATCATATGTATAGTAGAAAAAAACTAACAAGAAGTGTAGAAGGTCAAGAAGGCGAAAAACTTCAATTATAAGCGTGACAAATGACACTGATACTGTCTCCACTGTAAACTCTTTATATGACATGTTGGATGTGGGATATGTATGCAATGTATCGTCAACTGTCGATTTGACGTTCATTGATTATGAATTGAGCAGCGAGCATTGTTCAATTTATGAGAAAAATATAAGAATGAAGCCAGGGCAGAAATGTGAATGCTGTTTTCGAATATTGTATGCAGATCAAGTACGTTCTATAAAAAAAGAAAATACAGTTACACAGCTGTTAAAATTTAAAATTTCAGATGACTGCTGTTCTACATGTTTTTGCGCTATCTCGAGGTATCAAATACCATGCATATCCTTCACATACAATAATCTTGATCCAGGATTGATTCCTGAAAAACTGTTAGGTCTTTCAAATGTTGAGAAGCGTCTGATCATAAATGTTTTTATGTCAGTAATACTGTTGCCCGGTGGCCAATATGCTGAAAAGGGCATGATTTTAAATTTGCCTGCACAAACTAGAGATAAATTTATTATTCATAAGTTACCCTTCAATGATGATGTTTCGCATATAACAGTTGCATTTGAAATCACAGCATTGCACCCTAAAGCTGTGAATATAGTCGTACAGTTTCAAACTTAAACGTGCTTTACAATCCTCTGTATTGCAACGTAAGCCTAAATTTAGATGATAACAGTAATATATGTTCAAATCTACACAATGATCATGATATTTTGAATCACGAAATAGAAGAATGTATTATGGTGCCTGTGAATCAATCTAGAAACTGTTTCCTGAATTATGTATTGAGTAATCAACATATCAATATTCCCCCAATACCAATTCTACTATAAATGTTTTGGAAACATGCAGCGGTGAGGAAATGGCTTTTCCTTGGCTTTTCTCTTTAGGGCGTAATGGCTTTAATGTTAATCCTGAAAGGCCTCTAAACTTAAATCCTAATATGTACTTCAGGACAAGACTGTACAATTATGACTCAAGATTTCGAAAAGATATCACATATCTTTTACATACATCTGTTGCATATGATTTATCCTGCTTAAAGTCAGCTATTAATATTCGTATGAAAATAACTCATTCACACAATAACTGTTCTCAACCAGTTTCTCTTGGGAATTTAAGGAATTTAAATGAGAATCCAGAACTTCTCGAGAATTCGTATATGTTTATGAAAAAATTAAAGGGACTGTTGCATATTTCAAAAATATGTTGTATGACTTACTGTCCATGTTTCGGTGTTTAAGTCCTCCTACTCTGTTTATGACTTTATCTGCTGATGACTTGCATTGGCCAGAATTAGGCATGACTTTGGAAGGTTTGACCTTTGATGATGCTTTCGGAAAAACATTTTAGGTCAATGTGAAATGACCCAGTTCTTACTGCTACACATTTTTGGAGGAGATTTCGATTTTTGATGAAAAAATGTTATTCTCTCAGACTCCAAACCTCTTGGCGAAATAGTGGGCTACTTTGCTCGCGTTGAGTTTCAGGATAGGGACAGTCCGCACATCCACATGTTTTCATGGGTGGCTAATGTTCCGCTTGTGATAAATTGGTATTAAGGTTTATGTGTTAAAACCCCGATCAGGAGAAATTTACCAACTATGAAATAATATCCAAAATGTGTCCAGATCAGTCTGTATAGCAGCTTATTGCAGTAAGATCTAGATCTATATTGCTCTTTAACTGACTACAGTTGGGAAGAAGCTGCAAGTGAAGCATGTATCTTGATCAGACTATACATTTGTAGGAGCTGATCAGTATCCATGTATGATGACAACGTTCATTGTTTTCCTATATCATAATTAGTGAATATTTTATTGCTCATATCACCATGTTGACACGCAGATACACTTTTCATTGATGCTAACCAAAATATTGTCGGCTACTTTGATGCTATGCATCACAAATTTGTCTTGTCTAGGTTTGTCATAACATCTATAAGCACTGCCGTGTAGTTATGACTGTTAGAAACATCAAAAACACAACGCAAAAATAGTTTTGTTGGCATCACAGCTAGATATTTTATTGATGTTTTTCAACAAAAGCCTTGTAGCGGCAGCTTGTTTTAAGCTGCAGGTACGAGGTTTTTGTTGAAAAGCGACGATATTTTATTGATGTTTCGACAAATGGGGCGTGAAGATAGTACTGATGAAAAACTGATTTAGAAACACGTATTCTTATAGGAATTTGGCAGAACAATTCTATTTTAACGAGTCGTTTATGTGCCGATTCCGATCAAGGGTCATATTTATCCGTAAATGATATACATGTACATAAATATGGGCCATGAAGCCAGGCTATTCATAACTTTAGCACACATATAGCTCACGATAAATCACCTGGCAGAGCAGCCCATGTTAATCGAATGAGATACCCTGCCAGGTCATTTTTCGTGAGATATACATGTAACAAATTTTGAACACCAACCCCCACAAACACGCACAGTTCTACAGGGTTTCATGAGACGCTCAATTAACAGACTTTGTCGATGAACATTACAAACTTTTCCCGTCCCAGCAAACAAACGATATCGAGCCGATGTAAGCTGTAATATCGAGCCGATGTAGGCTCGTTTTGTCGATATCGGACCGATGTCAGGTCAATATCGGATTGAAACCTAAATTTTTAGCGTTTGGTGTTACAGAGCCGACATTTTTGTGAATATCTGGCCGATATTGGGCCGAACATGAATATCGGGCGGATAACGGGCTGATAACGTTTGGTGTTAAAGAGCCGATATCGGGCCTATCTGAATCTTTGCTGTGTGTTAATTTTGGTGCACTATACTAGTATAAACTGCAATGGAAAAGCAAGCATCCAAACCAGTTAGTATTTATGAAGGGCCTGATCTGAATGTTTGTCTAAGGCGATATAATGGTCATTATTCCATATCCTTGTTCAATTGTAAGCACATGTTTCAAAACTCGGAAAACATTTCTCGTCTCAAATACAACACAGGAATAGCAAGAATGTATTTTTCTTGTCTCCTACTAAATCATTCAAAATCCATTAAACTTTTTTTTTTAAAAAAAATACTTGTAATTTTAAGAAAGTAATTTATTAAACGTTTTAAAAATGCTCAAAGATATTTTCCAGAACACTTTCCCGTTATTTAGTGCAATAAATCATTTGAAAGTTTTGCGCAAAGATGGCAAAGATTTTAAAACAGTTATTCGTTTGTGGCAATTTCTAGCTTACCCGAGCACTTCGTACTAACGACCAGGGGTGGCATTCAGCAACTAGACTAAATCCCAGAATACCTTTAGAAATCACATAACAAGCCATCCGATTGGCCGAGACATACGTCTCGTCCAATCAGATGGCTTGTTATGTAATTTTGTACTAGAAAATTAATTTAGAAATGTTGGTGAATACGATCCAGATATTGTGCTAGATCAATGTCATCCGTCCCTCATTGTCGATAGTCCGTGCTCTTCCAAAGTAGAGAGTTGATTTCTGTGAAGACATTTTGTTGTCAGGGCAACGGAATAGAAGAAAAAGAAGAAAACACTATTTTTCTCCTAAAACACAAGACACGGAGTTTTGACATTCTGCATATAACATCGTCATAAAACACTGTTGATAATTGCTGTACAAAGTAACCAAAAGATGTCTATGATTTGGGAATTTCGTGTATAGAATTTTGTAATTTTGCATGTAGTATGTTTTAGACAACATGAAGTGAACGAATCAGGGCCAGTTTTGCCCTCTTGTTTCGCAAACCTATTGGTTATGTAAAATCAATGCTTGGGCTAAACTATGAAATCGTTCATAAATATTTTCATGTTCAAGTTTGTCTGACCTGTCAAACCGTACGAAATGTTTATCTATTAAAGTGTCACACATAATATTCAAAAGATGGGCCAGACAGCTTCGGCTTATGAGACACTCTTTTGTGATTGCACAGTGTCTTCCAGTTCCCTGCTCAAGATGTCGGGCGTCTGACAGAGATGAATGTTCGCTCAACTTGCTGGCGGCTCACCAACCAGTCGCTTTAGTTCTAACCTGGTAGCCCGCCCAGCTTCCACCCAGATTCGAACCTTCGACCTCTTGCAGACATCCTAAACTATGGACACAGTACAAACCATCTTGAGTTTCAATAACTCTATGGTTTTGCGGTTTTGCTGAAGTTTCTCCTCGTTTCATGACTCGTATTCACGGTGGAGATTGTACATCATGGGATGGCTAACGACAACGGACAAAAATAATCTTGATTTTGGTAAAATAATTTGCAATATTTTATTTCTGCGTCAATTTTCAAAAGGTTTGTTGCATGTACCCACCTTACCGAGCTCTTTTCTCAGATGAATTATTCGTGGAATCCTTTTACTTTTTCCAAAAAAAAAATATCCCAACCGACTAGAAAACGAAATGATATAGACTAATGCCAAATTAACCACGCTTCAGGTAAGAAATTGTGCAATAACTTTCTTATTTACGAGTCAAATACCAAGTGGTTTGTTGCATATACGCTGCCTTACTGAGCAATTTACTGAGATGCATGACTTTTCTGAAAATACCTCCTACTTTTTGCAAAAATGAACCCAACCGACCAGAAAAACAATATGAATTTTTTGTCGTTTTGTCGTTTTTCTGGTCGGTCGGGATCAATTTTTGCCAAAATCACAAGGAGGATTCCAGTAAGGCATACATCAGAGGACAAAGCTCAGTGCGGCAGGGTACATACAAAAACCCGTTTGAAAATTGACCCATACATAAGAAAGTTTTTGCAAAATGTCATACCTGAAGCGAGGCAATTGTCCGTAGATTTACCCATACCCAAGTCCAAGACTACTGCAATTTTGCATGTAATAATTAGAATCTTTCAGGTGCGCGCACCTGCAAGTCTCGAACCAACACATGCAAAATTGTATTGAAAAGGACGTTTTCTCCGTGTTTACATAAGTAGATAAAAATTTCAACAAGTGCCATACTGTCCTGAGTTGTGTTGTAAATTCCCCTCTTTTCGTAGCTCTTATTTATCTCTGGTTTTCATGAATGCATCTCTCCATGAAAGCTGGTATTGTTGAACCATGACTGGAGCTCATCTGATACTTGACATCTGTCAGAAACTATTAACAATAAAGTAACAATTATCACTTAAACGTAACAGAACCTATTTCTGGGTAAAGTTACCACGTGGAATTCATGAATTCATGCCTGATAGACACTTTCATTATATCTTACTGAAATGTATCATTCTTTTGCGAATGTAAGGCCGCAGCCTTTAACAATTCTGTAGATGTCTCCGATATGATGTGGAAAGCCAATTTAACGACTCACCAATTATACAGAAATTATTTTACTAATCTTTACACTACAGAATTTCAGATGGGTTCAAACTCCAAACTCATGAGGTCAAAGACCATGTTCCCATTAACATTTATAAGTAAGGCACTTCTGTCTCGATGATCAATGAAATGCTATCGGATGAGCAACGACAGTCAAAAAATGTTGTGGTCTTTTTCAATAAGTGATAACTTCCGAATTACTTGGTTATGGTTAAGTTATGACGGAAGGACACAATGATTCTCTACATTCTTTACAAACAATGAATTCTTTATGTGGTCAATGAGAAAGTGCTTTGGCATTTGCTTAAAACTATCCTTTTTGCAGTAGTCGAGTTTTGTACACATTTAGACAACTAAGATAACAAAATGTACTTTTTTGAGTTACGTACAAGCCTCTAAGCAGTACATTTAAGGTATATGACCCATCATTAAAACACCACTTTCTAGCCATGGCACATGCATCAAACACACACTTGTAAATACACCTCAAATTAGTTGATTCACCGTGCCGGATTTCAAGATTATGCTTCAAGAAGAAAATAATTTTCAAATATCTGTTTACTCTATATTCATATGCAAGGGAGGTAATTTATAACATTTTTGTAAAATATTTCCATTATTATATGTATTCATTCAAAATTCTAAACCGTTCAAAATGCTTATGTTTGTATTTGGAATGGAAATGTAACACAGTTTAGGAATTAGTGGCACTTTTCAAATTTCGCCTCTGGCTCTTTGGTGGTAATGATGGGTTGTATACATTATTTTTTTTTAAAAATCGCTTTAAAATTCCATTGCTTATCAACAAAAACCTCGTAACTGCACGTTGTTTTCAGCTGCAGTTACGAGGTTTTGTTGAAAAGCAGCGATTGTTACTTCTAAACCTGCCTATAATATAAGGAGTCTACTATAGTACAGTCGACACTCGTTGTGTCGAAGTCGGAGGGGCCGTCAAAATATCTCGACATATCCGGAGTTCGACTCATCCGATTTTGTTCGGCTTCGAGATATTTGATATCTGACCGTTTTTGAAACATATCAAGTATGAATATTATTGAAATATAGTAGGAAAAGGAAAGAAATTGCTCGTGTCGAGCAATTTCTATCCTTTTCCTACTATAGATCTATTTCAATGGATATATTTAGTTCGAAATTATTTTGTTTTGAAAAAAAATTATGTCAATAGATAAGGACGGGACCAGATTTAAACTCCGACAAAGCGAAATTTCGACTTATCCGATGTCGAGATAACGAGTGTCGACTTATGTTTTTTTAGCTCACCTGAGCACGAAGTGCTCGAGGTGAGGTATTGTGGTCGGTCTGTTGTCCGGGGTCTGTCTGTCTATCTGTCTAACTGTCTATCTGTCTAACTGTCTATCTGTCCATCCGTCAACTTTTCACAAAAAAATCTTCTCCTCCTAAAGTACTGGGCAGAATTCAATCATATTTCACACATATGATCTATGGGTCATGCTTTTTCAAAATACTTCAAAGAATTTGAATCGGGGCCATAATGGGGTCAAAAAGTAGGTCACTAGGTCAAATCTTCGTTTTGCTCTAGGGGCCACATTTTTTGCTTAATCGTTGTGAAAATTAATCAGAATATTTGTCTTGATAATATCTAGGTCATGATAAAAAATAGGTCAAGCCAGGTCAAAAACTAGGTCACTAGGTCAAATATTGTAAAATCCATCTTTTTACTCTATAAGTGCCGATTTTGGCACAACCTTTGTCAAAATTGTCCTGAATCTTTATCTTGATGATATCTAGGCTATGTCAAGAAATGGGTCATTCCAGGTCATTAACTAGGTCATGAGGTCAAATCTTGTGAAATCCTTCCTTTTGCTCTGGAAGTGCCAATTCTTGGTCCAAAATTTGCCAAAATTGTTCTAAATGTTTATCGTTATGATATCTGTGTCATGATCAAAGGAGGGTCATGCAAGGTCAAAAACTATGTCACAAGGTCAAATATTACAGATCCTTCCTTTTGCTCTAGAGATGCCAATTTTGCCCCAAAACTTTGTCAAAACTATCCTAAATACTTTTCTTGATATCTAGGTTATGTACAAAGTGTGGGTCATGTAAGGTCAAAAACTAGGTCATTGGGTCAAATCTTGGTTTTGCTTTAAGATACTTAAACATTGTGAAAATTGTTCAGAATGTTTATCTTGACGAAATCTGGGTCATTATAAAAGTGGGTCATGTGAGGTCAGAAACTAAGTCACTAGGTCAAATCTTGTTTTTCCTGTAAGAACCAAAATATTTACTCAATCATTGTGAAATTGTTCAGAATGTTTATCTTGACAAACTCTGAGTCATTTTAAAAGTGGGTCATGTGAGGTCAGAAACTAGGTCACTGGGTCAAATTTTGTTTTTCCTCTAAGAACCAAAATATTTACTCAATCATTGTGAAAATTCAGAATGTTTATCTTGATGATATCTTGGTGATATGAATAGCAGGTCATTCGAGGTTAAAAACTAGGTCACTAGGTCAAATTTTGATTGTGCTCTAAGAACAAAAAATATTTACTATATCATTGTGAAAATTTCCAGAATGTTTATCCTGATGATATCTTGGTGATGTGAAAAGTGGGTCATGCGAGGTCTAAAACTAGGTCACTAGGTCAAATTTTGTTTTTGCTCTTAGAACCAAAATATTTACTTTATCATTGTGAAAATTTCCAGAATGTTTATCTTGACAAAATTTAGGTCATTTTAAAAGTGGGTCATGTGTGGTCAGAAACTAGGTCACTAGGTCAAATTTTTTTTATGCTCTAAGAACCACAATATTTACTTTATCATTGTGAAAATTGTTCAGAATGTTTATCTTGACGAAATCTGGGTCATTTTAAAAGTGGGCATGTGAGGTCAGAAACTAGGTCACTAGGTCAAATTTTGTTTTTCCTCTAAGAACAAAAATATTTACTCAATCATTGTGAAAATTCAGAATGTTTATCTTGGTGATAAGAATAGCAGGTCATTCGAGGTTAAAACTAGGTCACCAGGTCAAATTTTGATTTTGCTCTAAGAACCAAAATATTTACTTTATTATTGTGAAAATTGTTCAGAATGTTTATCCTGATGATATCTTGGTGATGTGAAAAGTGGGTCATGTGAGGTCTAAAATTATGTCACTAGGTCAAATCTTGTTTTTGCTCTAGGAACCAAAATATTTACTTTATCGTTGTGAAAATTGTGCAGAATATTTATCTTGATGATATCTGGTCAATGTTAAAAGGGGGCCATGTGAGGTCAAAAACTAGGTCACTAGGTCAAATTTTGTTTTTTGCTCTAAGAACCAAAATATTTACTCATCATTGTGAAAATTGTTCTGAATGTTTATCTTGATGATGTCTAGGTCATGTAAAAAGTGGGTCATGCGAGTTTGAAGTTTGCAAGCTGTTTGTTTCAAAGTCCTCTCAGGTGAGCGATGCAGGGCCATCTTGGCCCTCTTGTTTCTTTTCCTTTTTACATTGACGCTCTTTCAATTAATAATAACTATACTCTTGATTAGAAAAAAATGTTGATTATAAGTTTATCAACATCATGATCAATAAAGCTTATCTTTAAGTAGTCATTATATATGATATGTAAGTGGTTTAAGAGGAGGCATCTTGATAACATATTAACCAATTTACGACTGCAGATGCCTGTAGTCATGCAAAAACATATAAGAACAACAAACACACGAAAATTCTTCGATTTTATTTGTGCATTGTTGGTCACACTGTTGAACCATTTATACCATTTTGGTTACTAAAATATCTTTTTTAATAATTGACCATTTTGTTTTTAAGCAGGGAAGGTGGAAAAAATGCCAGGAATAAGCTGGGCGTGTTGGTTTTTTTTAGTTCAAATGATAAAAAAGTTATTGAAGATAACCCAAAATTTTGGTTTATCTTCAATAACTTTTTTATCAGTTGATGTTTCAAAAATCATCTACGTCCATCTAATGTGTGACGTCTGTCCACATTCTCTGCTTCAAACCGAATTTATATCGGTCCCATATTAACAAAATTATAGAGGATTTTATGAAAATATCGTATCACGTGATTATCCACCGTGTTTAATTTATAAATACCTAAACAGTGGCGCATTTCGACGCCCAACAAGATGAAGGCTTTGGAACACATTATGGGAAATGAAAACAATTTCTTGTGACAAGTGATTTCTTCTTTTCCCATAAAGTTTTCTACCAGGAATAATCAAAACTTTATTAAATTAATCGAAATTGCCGTCTGCAACATATTTGAATTTGGATCAGTAATCAAGGGCGGATCTAGGGGTGGGGTCAGGGGGTCATGAACCCCCTGGAATTGGCCGAAAATTGAATTTTGACTATACAACTTCTTATTAAATGCCATCATTTGGGCTTTGACACCCCCTCCCCCACCCCCTTGGAAAAAAATCCTGGATCCGCCCTTGCAGTTTTTAATATTTTCCGTCTGGTAATATAATGAAGGTTGAATAATTTGAATTTCGGAATTCCGAGCATTTGTCAATATGACAGAAGAAAAATAGAAGGTGTTTCCGAGTTCTCGTTGTATTTCCGATCAAATCAAATTTCGCCTGCAATTGAAAATTGGCAACAAAGAAGAATTTTGTTGGCTCGGCTACATATATTTGTCTTATTCATTTCAACTAGAAACTAATTAGACTACAACCCGAGATGAGTTAATCCATTCCCATACAATGATTTGTTTTGACTCCCTACAAGATAATGACTTTGAAAAATATTGTTGGAAATGGGGAGATTGCTTGTCACAAGCAATTTCTTCACACACTGTTTTCTACCCCAAATACCTAATTATTTGAAATTTTGTTCAGTTAGGACTGTCCTATACAAGATCTCTTAATTTGGACCAGCATAAAATTTCGCCGTCTGGTAATGGGTTAACCCTTTCCCAACCAAGACCTAGTTCTTCGTCCTTGATAATTGAAATGGATTTGGAAAACATTGAGGCAAAAGTAATATCCGCGATTCAAGCTGGAATTCCGATCAGCTCAAATTTCGCCTGTAATTGAAAATTGGCAGCAAACAAGAATTTTGTTGCTTCGGTTACATGTATTTGTCTTATTCATTTCAACTAGAAACTAATTAGGCAATAACCCGAGATGAGTAACTCTTTTCCCAACCAAGACCTAGTTTTTCGTCCCCAATTTCAGAGGTTTTGGAAAACATAAAGGCAAAAGTAACAAATGTGACTTTAAGCTGGAATGCCGATTAACTCAAATTTCGCCTACAATTGAAAATTGGCAACAAACAAAACTTTTGATGGCTTGGTTATATTCATTTGTCTTATTCATTTCAACTAG
The DNA here is from genome assembly GCA_963680895.1 of Fragum sueziense. Classification (NCBI taxonomy): domain Eukaryota; kingdom Metazoa; phylum Mollusca; class Bivalvia; order Cardiida; family Cardiidae; genus Fragum; species Fragum sueziense. The sequence continues at coordinate 9,093,073 of OY804609.1, forward strand.
AAACTAATTAGACAACAACCCGAGATGAGTAACTCTTTTCCCAACCAAGACCTAGTTTTTCGTCCCCAATTTAGGTGGTTTTGGAAAACATTGAGGCAAAAGAAGAAAATGTTGATACCCAACATTTTCTCCTTTTGTCTCAAAACTTTTAGTTCTTTATTTTACACACATATATTACATGCTTATCAACATACATATTATTGACTTCAATGATTTTCAAGGTGCTTTCTGACATTAGCCTCCCACCAACGGTCGGATATATGGCGTACCAAATGGGTCAAAAGTCTATTAAGAGCGTGCACGCGTATATTTTATGCGTCGACGCGTATATTTACGCGTCGACGCATAAAATTTATGCGAGCAGTTGAAAATTTATGCGTCGACGCGTAAATTTTTAACTGCTCGCGTAATTACACGCGTCGACGCGTATTTTATCTATTAACCAATCAGATCCTTCGTTTCATCCACCAATTTTATGATATAAAGGGAAAGGTTTGTAACCGCCTCTCCCATTGGCCAGCCTCGGTTTCACATTTTCTACTACTGCTCGCGTAAAATATACGCGTCGACGCAAATATTTTCAACTGCTCGCGTAAATTTTATGCGTCGACGCGTATATTTACGCGTCGACGCATAAAAATTTACGCGAGCAGTTGAAAATATATGCGTCGACGCGTATATTTTATTGGTGCACGCTCTATATAGACTTTTGACCCATTTAGTACGTCATACGGATATTCGTTAACCTATGTAGGCGAGCAGCCGGATGCTCAGTAAAGATGTTGTGGTAGTCGTCGCAATATGACCATAGCAGTTGAAAGAATCGTTAAGCCCATTCCAACAAACTGTTACAGTTAAAATTCTTGCAACTTGGGTAAAGGTTTACATTTCTGGCTAATTTACAAGGTCATAACACAAACAAGAAAAATCTCATTTTTGTGCAATTTGTAAATTCTAACAGGATAGGAATTTATACTTGTCTGGCAGTAATTTCACGATTTGTTTCTTTTCTTATTCAACACTATCCCAAACGCCTTTTTAGCTCACCTGAGCACAAAGTGCTCAAGGTGAGCTATTGTGATCGCGTTTTGTCCGTCGTCCGTCTGTCCGTCCGTCCGTCCGTCTGTCCGTCCGTCTGTCCGTCCACAATTTGGTGTTTACGCTCTAGCATCCACAAATATTAATCAATCTTAATCAAACTTAGTCAAAACAAGTATGGTCATAAGTTCTCGGATGAGTTCGATTATGGGTCAGATCGGACCAGAATGTGCTGAGTTATCTGCCCTTGAATGTCCAAAAAAGCCGTTTTTGACTTTGTTTACATTCTAGCATCTACAATTATTGATCAATCAAAACAAAACTTGGAGACAATGTTGGAGACCATAAGATCTCGGATGACTTTGGTTTTCAGTATGATCTGATCAGAAAGTCCAGAGTTATGTGCCCTTGAATTTGACAAAATTGCCATATTCGGCTGGTTTTGACCTTGTTAACACTATAGAATCTACAATTATTGATCAATCAAGACAAAACTAAGACATAATGTTTAGGATCATAAGATCTTGGATGAGTTCGATTTTCAGTCTGATCTGATCAGAAAGTCCAGAGTTACGTGCCCTTGAATTTGACAAAATTGTCATTTTCGGCTGTTTTCGACCTTGTTTACACTCTAGAATCTACAATTATATATCAATCAATACAAAACTTGGACACAATGTTGGGGACCATAACATCTCGGATAAGTTCGATTTTTATTTGATCTGATGAGAAAGTCAAGAGTTACGTGCCCTTGAAAATTGCCATTTTCGGCTGTTTTCGACCTTGTTTACACTCTAGAATCTACAATTATCAATCAATGAAAACAAAACTTGGACACAATGTTGGGGACCATAAGATCTCGGATGAGCTTGATTTTCAGTTTGATCTGATCAAAAAGTCCAGAGTTATGTGCCCCTGAATTTGACGATATTGCCATTTTCGGCTGTTTTCGACCTTGTTTACACTCTAGAATCTACAATTATCAATCAATCAAGACAAAGCTTGGACACAATGTTTGAGACCATAAGATCTCTGTTCAGGATGATTTCCAGTCTGATCTGATCAGAAAATCGAGAGTTGCGTGCCCTTGAATTTGACAAAATTGCTGTTTTTGGCTGTTTTCGACCTTGTTTACACTCTAGAATCTACAATTATTGACCAATCAAGACAAATCTTGGACACATTCTTGGGGACCATAAGATCTTGGATGAGTTGGATTTTCAAATGGATCTGATCAGAAAGTCGAGAGTTATGTGCCCTTGAATTTGATAAAATGCTGTTTTCGGCGGTTATCGACCTTGTTTATACTCTAGAATCTACAATTATTTATCATTCAAAGCAAAACTTTGACACAATGTTGGGCACCGTTACATCTCGGATGAGTTTGATTTTCACAATGTTATTGATCATAAGTTTGTTTTCAGTCTTAAAGTCATAAATATCAATTGAATTGAACAAAAATGTTGCTCATATCATTTTGGTTCAGGTGAGCGATATAGGACCATCATGGTCCTCTTGTTTCGATGATCTAGTTTAAAAGCTGTTGTAGACCACAAAATGGATAAATGATAAAGATTGGATTTATTTGCAACATAAGTTATGAAAAACATTCAAAGCAAAATTAGGAAATGCTGATCATCGACATCATTTTCTTTTCAATGTTTTCCCAAGCCCTTTATAAGAAAGACGTCCAAACCAGGTCTTGAATAGGAAAGGGTTGATATGTCTTAGGAGGACAGAATTGAATCTATCTAGCTTTAGTCCTTTCCTAAAGAAGTACTGTAATTGTTAAGGTCTCGTTCGAAATGCAAAAAGTACGGGGACTTGAACCTAGAATTCGCGGAAGCGGCGAAAGAAGTCTCATTTTACTATTACCAGCAAGAGACCTGTTGGCGGCTTAACATTGATTGACAGCGCGTGAATAGCAAAGATAAAATAAATCAGAAATCCGGTCATATTTCAAGTTGAGATTATTGCAAATGTCTAGTTATGATTTGTCTGTTTGCTTGAAAATTCTTTTTTTATCATAGTTGAATAGCTAATGACTTTATCAAGTAAACAGTGACGTAATTTCGGACAAACAAATAGTATTTATGGGTTTTGTTATAAAATCTCGCAAATGAGATTCTATAACAACACCGACTGTTTTTTCAAAACATAACATTTGTATCATTAACCATTCCCAAAATGACTTGATGTAGTTATAGAGTGAACTGAGCGGCAAGCATCAAAGTTAGTAGCCTTTCATTTTGTGAATGGATGTTGTGCATTATAACATGGAAAGTGTTTCAGTGATAAGGGTATCTTTTTAAGTTTGAAGATTTCAAAACAGTGAAATATGTGCCAAGAATTTGTATCATGTTTTCGTCTTGTTTTCACAGTCTAAAATGCATCTTCATGAGAAATAGAGAATTATCTTTTAACCCATCACCAAACGACAAAATATTAGGGTTGTCCAAATTGAAAGAAGTTGCAGACGACATTTTCACTGTGATGAAATTTTGAAACTTTATGACTTTTGGGTTAGAAAACATTGTGGGAAATGAAGAAATTGCTTGTCACAAGCAATTTCTTCATTTTCCACAATGTTTTCCAAAGCCATTATCTTGTAAGGAGTCAAAAGGAGTCATTGTGTGGGAATGGGTTAATAGAATAATATTACTGAGACAACTTGCACAACTTGTTATTTTCAGCTCACCTCTGCATGCGTGATGTACATAGTCGAGGGATCGCGAGATCTTAATTAAGATTCCGAGTTCAATCGTCGGTAGCGGAAGTTGTACATGGAGGTTTTCATTGACTCACACATTCGGCAAGAGAAGATGTGAATTTTCAAGGAGGCAGGATCGAATAAACTAAACCAAAACTCGATAAATTGTAAAAGAAAAATGTTCACAATATCGCGTTTTGAGAGTTTGCAGTTAGAAACAACGGGCTTGAAAATATTGTCCAATACCAGTGGACGTATTTTCATGAAACTTGTCAGGAAGGATCCTTGGGCAACGACATGTCAAAATTTTGAATTGGAAATCATCACGGTTCAATAAAATACGGCATCTGTCGTGCCAAAATCAAAGCCACGTGTTAACAGCATCAGTTTACCATTCGCAATTACTTTCAATTTAGAATTTCCAAATTTTTATCGTACCGGAAGTTCGTGCCTTTATTCCAGAATGATACATAGAAATCACGCACCCGGATGAAAATTGATCTCGTTAATTCTCGTATAATCTCACGGAATCTCGTAAAACTTTCGCTAGTTGCCAGTTAACGTTATCATTTAGACTATGAAAAAATAGATAAGTTATAATTAGTGAAACGTCAAGAACGGTAGAGCTCTAGTTTGAGGAAATCTGGCAAGCTTGATTCTCGAAAGAAAGTTAACCGTGATATGCTTCTCTTCTTTTTCGCTATAGACAGTGCGATGCATTGTGCAACTGTGCAAGCTGTGCCCCACGTCGTTCAGATGCCTAAAATATCTATCCGGGGTCCCTTTAATGTCAACGTGTGTGGAATATAAATCATAACTTTAGATCTTCTAATTCCACTGTAGACAGCAAACCTCTAAATAAACTTTATCCTTTTCCATTAATTTAGATTGCTCCAATTTCGAAAATTGCTAGAAACAATATAATAGGTAACAACAAAAACAATGAAACTTGATTTTCGTACATTAGAATACATAAAATATTTAGGGAAAAGAAGAAAATGCTGACTAGCAGTATTTTATTCTTTTCTCTCAATGTTTTCTGGGGTTGCTTTTCATATGGACATCAAAACAATGTTTTGTCTCGGAAAAGGGTTAAAGTTTGTGTACTTCAAATGACTGAGTATCAATAAAGGAAAAGTCCCGCTGTTTAAACGCCGGTGCAGCTTTGGCAGTGCACCGAAAATAAGATACCGATAGATTAGATAGAAAATGTTCATACGAAAATAAAATTCCAATGTGTTCTTTTTGTCCGATCACAGATAAAAACTTTATCATACGCATTTGCAATCTGTATTTTCGTAATAGAATTAGAAATATGCGCAACAGGCTTCTAGAAAGCGGTGACTTTTAAAATTGCACATTTTGAGTAGTACTCGGCCTATTTTGATCAAATTCAATGTAACTAACAAGTATGATCACATATCAAACAGCCGATTCCTAGAAAAAGGTGGAACGAAGATCTGGAAATATGGTTTTGAAACCAATATAAATCCAGATCAGTCTGTGCATTCGCACAGTCTTATTAGGATCCATATTGTACTTTGAAAACTACTACATGACCTCTCGAAATTTTAAAAGAGCACGAGGGTTCTAGATCAGACTGCACTTCGGCACATGCTGATCGTGAAATTGGTAGTGTTATGGACTACAATCCATCATTAGATAACAAACACTTCGTGAATCTTCGAGATACCCTCGTCAATTTCCGGCAACCTCCGTGGCTCCGGGCAACCTCCGTGGCACGGAAATTGACGAGGGAAATCCTCGTCAATTTCCGTTGCTATGGATGACGCCCGAAGATGCACGAAGTGTTTGGTACTTAATGATGAATTGTTATCCTTAAACGTTATAATTGTTCCGTTTATAGATTCAGGCTCAAATTTTATGGACAAGATAGCCGTCGGAAACAATGAATTCCATCCACATTGTAATGTTGCTACATGTAGGTACAACCAAATCTCATTTATTCTCCTGAAATCTCTCAGAATCTCGTAAAACTTTCACAGGATGTCAACACATGTTATCTCTACCCTATAAAACCCTAATTTTACATGAATGAGTAATTAGAGCGAAGAGAGGTTATTATGGGTTCTTTTTACACATTTTACTTATGGTACCTCATTAGAATTAATTGTCTTGGAGGTTACAATCAGACTTATTGTAGAGCATTAGACTTAGGTGCGTGCAAACAAATTTGCCTTCGGAGACACATCAGTTTGGAAAGATAATTTCAGAAGAATAGAATATTACGAATGCCTAAATACGAACACGTTTCTAGACCAGCCTGTATATGGCGAAGCCGGAAGAAAAGTACTACGTTGATCTTGAACAGATTGCATGTGTACAAATGCTGATCGGAATCCATGTTGGTCTAAAATGCAATTAAAGACATTTTTTCGAGATCCTAGCTCAGAATCCTTTCCAAACAATTTCACACTGATTTTGATTCTGAGTCTACCTGCTTTACTTGCCAAATGGTATCTTTAACTTCTGACCAGCAGAAAATTAATGCAAATGCATAAAACATTTTTGACAAAAAAGTAGCTGGTTCTATATTTCGTCGCTTTGCAACAAAAAAAAAAAAAAAAAAAAACTCTACGTTTTTTTGCGAAAAGTATCAATTTCCTTTCCGTATAACTAGATCTACTCAGAATTAATGAACAACATTTTTTTTCAGGACAATCTACATTTTTATAGGGCATTCGTTCATGACATATTTATTACGTGGCTGTGTGATTCTTATCACAAAACAAATCGACCGATGGGCCGAACAACTGTTTGCGTATGAATACACGGTGAGGTCATGTGGTGTAACATCGCTTCACTTCCGGTATGCCAAGAATTTAAAAAAAATGAGTAGTAGGTTTCGTTATCTAACGTGGTTTTCAAGGAAAACGCGGAACTAATATAGTTTATTTCAATGGTTTGTGATAATTTTATTGAAAGTGCATCGACTATCCACTGTTATACCGTACCCAGCTAAAATAACACAAAATAATTGTGACCCGTCACGCTAAAAGGGACCTTATCCGAACTCCAAGAATCCAAATTTTGACAAACTTGTCAGACTCAGCACAGGTCAACCAGATACTATTCGAAAAATGAACGTAAAGTAAGATAGGGAAACATTCCAGATATAAAAAAGTACAAACAAGTGAAAAGTGTCGGCCCTAGTCTGGCTGCGCGGATTGCGCAGACTGACTAGGGTCGATATTCTTCACACACCCGATAAGGTCCCTTTTAGCGCGACAGGTCACAATGTGTATATGCACAAGAGTTTTGTGATCAACCCATAGACTATGCTCTGTAAAAATGAAGTTGGTTATAATTGAACAAAACTCATTTGATCCTACTATTTGTATACCATAAGTATTAGTCTGGCCCAGACCCTAGTATTAAGGTTATATAATATAAAAGCAAAGACCCTTTTTCTAAATGACATCCTAGTCTAGAATACTTTCTGTTAGCAATAAATACCTTGGACTTGGATTATAGAGACAAGTCTTGAACAGAATAATACAGTCATTTACAAATCACGCAAACAGAAAAGACTAGGTAGGGATAGTCTACATAAGTATAGGCCTGCCTCGTTCTTTATTATTAATGAAAACAAAATACATGTAGATAAAAATTAGAAAAGACGTATCAAATAAATCTAGGCATACCGTTCCTTTGTCAGAAATATTAATATTGAATAAAAGACTCGTGTGTGAAATAAAAGTATCTTGCAGTCATTACAAAATATTAACAAAAGGCTCGAAATCCCAACAAAAAGCCATGAAAGACGTATATTTTGTTAATCAAAAGGCTCTAATAGAAGCCTGCCTTCATGTAATATTTCTATTTTCACAGTCAACTTTCCTCTGAACCTGTCTTCTTATTTGCAACATTTTAACCCTTTCCCAAACAGACATGGTTTTGACGTCCGTGATAGGAAAAGCTTGAGAAAACATTGAAACAAAAGAAGAAACTGCTGATAACCAGCAGTTTCTCCTTTTGTCTCAATATTTTATTAGCTATATTGTACAAAAATCCTTTCTATTTCAATGTCCATTTTGTCGTCTGCAACAACTTTCAAATTGGATCTTAATCTTAATTTCTTTTTATCGTTTGGGAAAGGGTTAATGAAAATCTGCTAAATCCATTATGTGCATCGCACGTTGCCCTACACAGCGATAAAAAGCGTGACAAATTAATACCGGTAGATTTTTTCTGAACTTGCAATAAAGTTTTTTGTCTTTGAAGTTGGCTCGGCATAAACTATTTATCATCAACTATCCAACTGATATTTAAATACATGGTTCTTGTAATCAGATGCATGCACCAGCAACTAACCTTTTTCCAAACAACGAAATGTTAGACTTCTCATATTTGAGAGTGGCTGCAGAAAAGTATACATCGCACATGTAATAAAGGAGAGTTTTCATTTCCATTGTCCAATTCACATATTCAAAAAGCATTGGATGAATATGAGAAAATGCTGATCATCAGCATTTTCTCCTGGTTTCCAGTGGATTCTTTGGAAAGGGGAAACACATCCATGTGTATCTTGGTAAAGGATTCAAGTTGATCCCCCGAGAAAGGCTGTTCGAATATTTTGTATTATACCATGTACATTCCATGTCATTTTTTACGAAATTCTGTCTACAATGTAAGCTGCCAACTCGAACTGTAATTTATCATTAACCCATTACCACACAGTGACTCTTTTTGACTCCCCAAGAGATAAAGGCTTTGGAAAACATCGTGGAAAATGAAGAAATTGCTTGTGACAAGCAATTTCTCCATTTCCCACAATGTTTTCTATGTAAAAAGACCAAAAAATGTGAAATTTCATTCACTTGAAATTGTCGTCTGCAGGATCTTTCAATTTAGATCACGCTAAATTTTATCGTTTGGTAATGGGTTAATGAGGTTGTTGTAAGGTCTATTGCGGTACATTCCAGTTCTAGTGATTATCAGCATTTTCTTCGTTTTCTTCAATGATTTCTGTCATTTTTACGAAAATCAGTCTACAATGTAAGCTGCAGAATAGAGATGTAAGGATCTTTAACCCTTTCCCAAAGAAGACCTGGTTTTGACGTCCCTTAAAGAAAATGCTTGGGAAAACATTGGAACAAAAGAAGAAACTGCTGATAACCAGCAGTTTCTCCTTGTGTCTCAATATTTTCTATGCCACACTTTACACAAATCCTATCTTTAATAACATCAATTTTGTCATTTGTAGCAGTTTTTGAAGTGGATCACCTTAAATTTTTGTCGGTTGGGAAAGGGTTAATGAGGCTGTTGTTAGGTCTATTGTGGTGTTTTCTAGGACAGTTTCTATATTTTGATGAAACACCTATGCAAACACGTGTATTTTATATGCAGTTACAATTGTTTTCCGCTAATTCAAAGTATAAAGGGAGAAGTCGTTTCCCTTACAACAAAATTTAGTCAGAAACGATAAAATGGATCTTGATGCAAAATAGGATCTGTAAATAGACATAGCGCAGCAAATATTGAGACAAAAGAAGAAACTTTTCTATTGGGGACGTTTAAACCAGCTCTTGTTTGAAAAAAAAGGATAAAAAATGTAAATTGAACATAATTATGTGTGGTATGCGGTTTATTAGCTACTGCAGTGAAATATGGGGTAAATGAGACATAGAGATAAAAGAGGAAAGATTAGTGCGCTGTGAGAGATTGATTGATTTTTTACGGGAATAATAGCTGTAGGTACGACCTGTGTATACAATAAAATATTACAGTGATTGCAGAATATCAACAAAAGGTCCAAAATCTCAACAAAAAGCCCAAAATTTCAGGAAAAAAGCCTTTCAAGACACGCATCAGTTAATCGAAGACACCAATGAAAAATGATGAAATTATGGAATTTGGAAAAATACGGATTAGATGATATTGTGACAAAAGAAGATTCGATCACCGTTCACATTTTATGACAGGCATTCGTCTCTCACCAATCTTTCGATAATCGAAGGCATGATTATGTTGGGGAGCAGCTGGAGGATCTGAAAGGGTTGTTTGGTAGTACTGATGCGAGAAACGATAGGAATTTATGGTTAGGTACTCAAACCGCAAGGATATAACTATAGCAGTTGAAAGCGGCATTTTTCAATCCCCTTTCAATCATTAAACTATTGCTGAAAAGGTGTAGTCGTTTGTGAAAAACCACTAATTTACGGAAAAAGAAAACACTTCCGAAACCCGTTAAAACCAGGTGTAAGTGCAGGTAAAATTCCTATAATCCCAAATGTTCATGGTAATTAAGACGGTGTCGAAATTTACGCAGTTCGAATTTCCTTTGAACAAAAATATTGGCATTGTTTTAAGCTACAATTGGCTCATAATCATGTGAGCTTGGTTACTGCGCTTTTACAGGATTATACGAGTATTTTAGCATTTCAAATCGCTTCCAAACTCACTAGTTTTGCTTTTACGAACCTTTATCATTTTAGTTGAAAATTCTTGAAACACTAATCCTTAAGAAAGTTAATTTGTGTTATTCCAACACGGATTGATTGATTTCAAGATTTCGGGATTGATTGGATGATTGACCGATTGATTTTGCATCCACTGGTGGAAGAAACGCGTCAGTAAAGATATTCGCCGGGGTATGCGATCGAGTTGGGGACCTCTTGATCAAGAATCCGACTCGGTATCAACTACACAATTTATGGGAAATACAAGAACACAAGCAGTGCCTTGAAGTTGAAATAATGATGATATCGTCGATTTTCAACAAAAAACCCATAACTGCAGCTTGTTTAAAGCTGCAGTTACGGGGTGTTTGTTGAAAAGAAGAAATATCTTTCCATCACCAGGAAGTATCAGAAAAATAACCACAAACATTTTCATCAGGTCGTGATCCCCAGTTCTACTCGTCGATTGATAACCAGAGCTTTTAAGCATTATACCTATAATGCTTTCAAAATTAAACCTTTCCTAAACAAGAACATTTCGGGGCGATCCAATTAGAAATCTATTATACAAGACAAAGGCTATGTTAAAAAGGCAATGATTCGTGTATAATATACCAGAGAAAATATTGAGGCAAAGGGACAAAATGCTGATTATCAACATTTTCTTCTTTAAATTTGCTTCAAATGTTTCCTAAGCTTTTTCAACCACAAACATCAAAACCAAGTCTTGTTTGGGAGAGGTTTGAATTTAAAGGATAACCGCTACTTTGTTTTTTTTAGACAGGACAGGTCTATTACAAAACAATCAATATTTTTAGGTTCTACCTATTTCTACCTGTCTGATCAACCTATTTCGAGAAATAGAACTAATCCCTCATTAGGAAAAGAATTTGCTTCGTATACTGAGAAGATAGGGTTAAGGAGTTTTCAATAAAAATATCACTTATTACAGATCACCCCCTATATTGTTGGTATAACAATATGTAAAATTACTTAGGAGCAGATATCTCTTATGGTGTTTTTAAGTTAAATATTTGGTCGATGTTATTGCAAAACGTCGTTACTCTAGTTTGATTAAATTTTGCGATAACGCCGACAATTTGAAGTCTTCGTTTGTAAAAAGCCTTTTTATTAACCACTGAATAAGCAAGAAACATTTTGTTGCAAATGAAATAAACATACAATGAATTGATGAGGGTGCACTTGTTTCGTTGAACTCTGACAGGTTTTTCACAGCGTAATGAAGAGAGAATAATGTTCTAGAATGTTTTTAGCATTCCTCTGTAGTGTTAATCATGCAAGTGCATTCATTCCGACGCCTCACAAAAGATAGAATCGAACAAATCAACAGATAACAGAGGTAAATACTTTTTAAAAAAGCAAACTATCTTTACTTGTCCATCAAAATCCTACATTGTAGTTACTCATTGGAATCGTCTCTTATCGTCTCTTAGGGTATCCACAACATAGAATTTGGATTTGAGGTAAAATAATATATTGACTTTACCATATCTTATCTGCTGCTATGAGAATGTTTTAGTAGTTGGCAGTTATGCGTGTAGGAAGTATACTGTTTATGTCGAAACGAATTACAGTTCACACTCGTTATGTCGAAGTCAAAAAGGTTGGCAGATTACTTCGACATATTTGACACATCACATGTTCTAATACACGGAATGACGTAAATAAATTATTTCATTTCAAAATAGCAAAGAAATGGCGGTAATTTCTCGAGTCTTGGCCACGCTTTTGGTTAGCCGATGTGGGCATAGCAAGGCAACGTGTGTATAGCTCATGATAAATAACCTGGCAGAGCATTCCTAATTAATAGCTATTGATTCTATTTCTACTATTCACTGACAACAATTTATCGAGTTTAACTTCAAAACATAACATCATTTGCCAATATACAAAAAAGGTGATTAAAAAAGTAACAGTTTCACTGTACCAACACCAATAACATTGTCGAATTCACCCAATGGGAAATGTTACTTAGATTTATAAAAAAAGATCAAGCCACATTTATTCGTCGCTTGCTACCTGTTTTAAATAAGAGTTTTGACACCTTGGAAAGAGTTAATGGTGCCGTCAAACTAGCAAAAATGAATCTTATCTTTTAGGTTTATTTCGAGAACATTTTTGTGATATGAAATGCATTTTAACGAACTCGTTGCTATGGCAACTAGACAACAAGTATACTTGTAAATTAACGAACAATAAAAATGCATGGCATCATGCACATAAAAATGATAAGTATTTATATCAACTTTGAATAGGGTGTCTGGAAAATCTAACTTTTCTTTGAATGAATTGCATTTCTTATTTCTGCTGAGTGCTTTGTCTTCTTGTGTAAACCCTTACTCAACCTGTAAAAATAGACTGTTCCAATTTGAAAACAGCCACTGATAACAAAGGCATGGTGATAAAGATTCAATTCATGTACACAAAAAGACACACAGAAATATTGAGAGAAGAAAGATACTAATGATATATATAACTGACATTCTTTTTCTTTTATTTCTTTCCTAAGATAATTGCGTTTGTGACTTTTTCTTGTGTACATATACGTAGATCCATCAAATATATTTCGCGTTTTCAGTAGAATTCATTTCTCTTGTATGCACAACTGTTATGAATTATCATCAAGTTGAAATTTAGTAATCCGAGTAAATTGGTCACGAACAAAAACTGAAATACTGCTTTCAAACATTCCTTCATACATGATACATGCTTCGAACAGACACGGTACTTTGTGGTCCTATTAATTAACTCACTATATATTTTTCCTCTTTATCAAAGATCTTCCAATAACTGGTGTGATATTTAAATTATGATATAAGTATAATACAGGGGACTACCATATGCTTGTCTGTTTTCATTGTCCGATCAATGGCACATGTTAATGTATGAAAACCAAACAATGTTGGACTGAAAACTACTGCAATTTTGCCTAGATCAAATATTGTAGGTGTTTCACACCTGCAAGATTTGAACCAGGAAATGCAAACTTATATTAAAATGAAGAAGGCTTTCCCCTTGTTTATATCGGCAAGCTTGTAAACATATACTAAAGTATCGTGATTAGACTATTATGCCGTGAAAGCATTAGGTATAGAAACAAGATTACAAATAATGATCATGTGATTTTTTTGTTCTTCATGGTCCGTCCAAGACTCGGTAGAAAAAATCCTCATTCCAACACCTGGTGCGATAATTAAGTCAAGTTTAGTGTAAAACAGGGCACTACCACACCCATTGTTTGTCTGTTTTTACCATGTGGCTTTGAACTTGGTTTATGGTGAGTACAATCAAAGTACTGAAAGTACTGTTGGAAAGCAAATTTGCTGATTATGTCTAAAGGCCTTTCTAGTTGTTAGCAATATGAATTACACGGAGTTGGATAAAAGTAATTAATTGAATTTGATTCTTTAGAAAGTTACAAAATACAAATTATGAAAGGATATTGTCTGTTCCATATCAGCAAAATATACTGAACAAAAGAGAAAACTTTACGCTGCAAGATTTCTTGTTTCTGAAAAAGTATCGAACTAAAAGCCTGATTTTATTTTTACAATATTTCCATAGCATTCGGCAATCGTTTTGTCGAAGTTTCATTGCCTTGTCTCCTTTAATGTCAGAGTTACGGCCCTTAATGCATTTACAGCTAATTTCATCTAATGCCACATACGCGCGATAAACGATTCATTATTTTTACGGAATTGGTCATATCCGGGTTGCCGAAAAACCACAAAACATCTCTCTTATCACTTGTAGCAAGCTCTAAAATAAAGGTCTGATCTGTCAATTTTGTGAATTACCCCCCTTTGACATAAACAAATAGGGAATTTAAAATGTTGAATTCTCCCAGCCGAAAACGACTATAAGGCATTCTAGCACTCTATATGTTCTCCTATACCCAATGTCATGTTCTGAAGTAGGTTTTCTTGTATAATAGACTAGTGCGACATGTCACGGTTCATAAATCTATTTGATGTACAGGCCCGTGGGAACAGGGGGGGGGGGGGGGGGGGGGGGCTAAGACCCTCCAATGTTGGCCAAAAATGCCGAATTTTCTTGACTGTAAATCAAATAAAATAACCATCTTACCGGCTATCAACGAATTCATTCAATTTCGTAGTTTTTGTTCCACTTAAAATTTCTCTTTATCACTGTATATTGAATGCACGTGTGCTTAATCGCTGTATATTGAATGCACGTGCGTCGTCATCGATTTCTCTGCATTTTGTGGGAGCCTCGTTTTGAAAATGTCGATTTGTTATTATTTTTAGTAACAATTCACATGTATACAATGTTTATTTCCCATAAACCCATTGTTTGCCTCCGAAAGTTAATCAGAGTCTTCTCTGATGAAAATTCGCTCTTCGATATTTGGATGTCGCTATTTACATCGGAGCGCTGTCCAATTCAAAAACAAAAGAAAATTCCGACACAAGTTATGTCGCTGTGTCGGAATTTTCTTTTGTGTTTGACTGGGACAGCGTTCCGTTGTAAATAGCGACATCCAAGTATCATCGAGCGAATTTTCATCAGAGAAGTCTCGGATTACCTTAAGTGTTCTGCGGGTACGGACTAAAACATAAATGAAAGGAGTCTATACCCTAATTAGAAAGCATTTGATCTCTGAAAACTACATGTCTTACTTGCTAAAACATGTGTTCCGTCACTACTTTATCCCTTTCCCAAATAAGACCGGGTTTGACAGCCCGAAAAGAAAATGTTCGGGGGAATATTGGGATGAAAGAAGAAACTGCTGATAATCAGAATTTTCTACTTTAACATCGATATTGTCTTTGGTATTATCTACAAATAGTTCTAATTTTATCTAGGTATGTACCAATTTTGTCGTCTGCTACGGCTTTTTTTTTATTTTGACCAATCTGAAATGTTTCTATTTGGGAAATGGTTAACATACCAACAATGTAAATTGATTTGATTCTATGTAGGCCTATTCATCTAGATCTAAATCCACGATGGGTAACTCACATGACTTTAGGGAAGCGTTAACACCGAAAAAATCGTCCGCTTCAAGGTATGTTTTGTTTAATTTCTAAGCTTATACCCTATTCATTTTGATGAGATAAAGTGCGCGGAACGCGCCCTTGAGAGGGCTATTCCCGGCTTTAACTCACTCTGCTCTAAATCCAGTGGTTTCTTCAAACATTCGAGCCAAAGTGTTTGTAAGTGCAAAACGAAAGTGGGAAGCATTCACATGCACCGAAGAAAACTTTCGCTTGAATGTTTGAAGAAATCACGGGATCGGAGCAGAGTTACAAACGGGAATAGCCTTCTCAAATGCGCGTTCCGTGCACTTTATCTCGTCAAAATCAACAGAGTATAAGCTGAGAAATTAAACCAAACATACCTTGAAGCGGACGATTTTTTCGGTGTTAACGCTTCCCAAAAGTCACATGGGTTATCCACCGTGATATCTATAGATTAAAAAGTTAACACCGTTTTTTAACCCTTTCCCAAACAAGACCTGGTTTTGACGTCCCTATGAGAATAGGCTTGGAAAATTATTGAAACAAAAGAAGAAACTGCTGATAACCAGCAGTTTCTCCTTTTGTCTCAATATTTTCTGTGCAATATTTTACACAAATCATTTCTTTATAATCATCAATTTTGTAGTCTGCAGCAGCTTTCAAATAGGATCACCCTAAAATTTCATCGTTTGGGAGAGTGTTAAACCAAGTGGTGAAAGGATTGCTAGTCTGATTTCTATGCATTTTGAGCATACCATCACATATTCTGGTTTCCCAGATTTCTACTTTCGCTTTGAAATGCCTATAGCTACACGCGAATACTAGCAAGGCCTATTAGACAAGATGTCTATGTCATTAACCTCAAAATTACCACTTAGTTGATCAATCAATTATTGTGAACGCGATTAAATGCATGGCTTATCGAATATCATTGTTTAGTTTCGGACATTAAAACGTGTAAGAATTTGGGCATAGAAAGATTCTAAAAATAGACGTGTCCTAGTTCCTATTTTTAGCGCTTGAAGTGGGTCGCATATTTCATAGTTCAGTAAACTTGACTGACCCATTTTCAACGAAAGATATTGGACTGGCTATTGAACCGTAATGAAAGCAAATTACTACGTGATCGTTTCTCCTCTTTTAACACATGTTTAATTGGATGTTTTATCATCGGTCACACAATTGAATATCTTGTGTACAACTATAGAATTCAATATTGAATATTCGAAAGGTTGTTCTTGTCATTGATCTTTGCTTTTGATAGAACTATTTATAGTGAGGAGGACCGGGAGATGTTGTGTGGTATGCAGAGAATGTTAAAGTGCAGAGAAGCACGACTGGAAAGAAAAGCAAATTTTGCAAATTTGCTTTCCAATAAAAACAGTTATAGGCGATTGAGAATATGGCCTCTAGATAGTTTAGTCAATTGTGTCAAACGTTATATAAAGGTGTTAAAGGTGTTATGTCATGTATTATTCAATTTCGCAGAGGTTACCAGGCCCCGGTTTCTCGCAAAAAAACCCACCCAAACTTAAGTACGTTCTCAGACTCAAATATGAGCACAGTGATCAAATCACACGAAATCCACGTGAACTTCAATTGAATACCAATCAATGTTGATTGGCATTCAATTGAAGTTGAGCATGAACGTCATGAGTATATACTTAAGTTTTTTTTCGAGAAACTAGGGCCCGTATTCACCAACATTTCTGAATTGATTTTCTAAAGTAAAATTACATTACAACCAATCAGAGTGACCGAGACGAAAGTAGACAAAAGTCTCAGCCACTGTGATTGGTTGGTGTGTAATTTTACTTGAGAAAATCAATTTAGAAACGTTGGTGAATACGGGCCCAGGGCCTGGTTTTCTAATTTCAGCTAAACCACCCTGTGCCTAAGTGCAGTCTGATATGGATCCATGCTGGTCTTGAATACCTTCGAACTTAGAACTTTTTATTTACACATAATAAACTGACGTCCAAAAGAAACGCTCCAATTAAATTTGTCAATATTGTTCTTATTCCTAGTACAGTGTTAGTGAAATGTATACTGAATAATATCATTTTGGCCGACAATTACAGCAAATGAAAAAATATGCGTTTCTACTCATTAACATGTCCATATCCGGTGACTGGTCACGTTTTCTACGTGCGCAACGTGTATGTTCATCACACGATGAAATTGGTCACATTTTACACATTCACATGTGTTAGTGGATATTCAACCACGAATTCAAAGATTTTCTTATTAATACCGAATTGAAGGATTCCGAGACTAAATCCTGAAAAAGGAGCTCGTAATTTAGCCATTTTTGAATGCCACGAATGCACAAACAAGTCGCAGGACAGTTAAACATATTATGTTTCTCGATTCGATGACTTGATCAACGCGTTAGAATTCTGCGAACGTTTATTGACCGGCCACGCTCAACTAGACCTCACGTAACGCCTATAAAGCAAGATAATTCTCCACGTTAAAGTCATGTACGTTTCAGGTTTGTGACGTTGGGATCGACGTTCTGTTGAATAGTTTGTAAATGTGGTGGCCAAATAAGTGTTTTTCTGGCAACTGTTGTTGTTGCAAGTAACGTTTGAAATAGACACACTGCTTGTAAAACAGAGCTCGTAGATTAGCAATTTTCGAATACGGAAAAATCAAGAACAAGTCGCCTGACGTCTTGACGTCTGGTTTTGCACAATTGGGCATCTTGGTCGACGAGTAAGAGTTAAGGAAACATTTGCCAATCGGCCAAAGTCAGATAGACCTCATGTAACGCCCGTTATACAAGAAGCTGTCTTACGTTAACGTCATATGCGTTTTAGGTTTGAGACGTTGAAATCGACGTCAGGTTTAGTAATCATTAACTGCGGTCACCAAATAAGACGTTTTATGGTATCTTTTGTCGTCGCAAATAAAGTTTGAACCACGCGCTACTGATTTTCAATTTGAAATTCTGATACCGCCTTGTTTGAATGTGCTGTTTTTTCTAAACATTAACAATCTCATAATTTCTTTATCATCATTTTTCAACAACAGATAATCAAATGTACAGATGGAAATAAGTATGTGTAATTTAGAATCAGATTTACTGAATAATCGGACATTTATTAGGACTGAGGCGTTTCTTTTGGACGTCAGTATACATTTCGTCCATCATGCACATTACACAAACGTTTACACATTTTATGACCATTTGGCCAATATTTCCAGATGCTTGCTCTATTAGTATTATTTGATGGCTACCTGTATAGAGTCTGTTTAAGACATTTTCCAGATCATTTTAACGAGATGTCAGTATGTCAAGAAAAAAGCTCAGTCGGTTTGAAAATTTAGATCGATTTTCGTTCTCAATGTCTGATTTCCTAGTTGATTTGACTCATCATAATTATACACAGACTGATCTGGATTCTTGTTGGTCTCATCTGTAATGAGGGTTTTGCCAGATTCTTGCTCTATTATTATTTGGTTGCTACCTGTATAGAGCCTGTTTAAGACATTTTCCAGATCATTTTAACGAGGTGTCAGCATTTCAAGAACATAGCTCAGTGGGTACGAAAATAGATCGATTTATTTTCGCCCATTGTCTGATTAGCTAGATCGTTTCATCCGACTCAAGTTAGGTTAGCCATACATTTTTAATGCAAAGAAGCATTTGAATTATCGCATTACCAAACATCTCTTGGTAAGAAAAATCCTCATGACACCGAACGGATTTGAAACCGGGACCTTCTATGCCGAAGCCCGCATCTTTCCATTATACCACGACATAGAACATTTCAGTCAAAATTATAATCTGGCGATTCTGTACGGAGTATTTCAACTAAAATACAAGATTATCATTCCTAATCCCCGTAGTATTTGAAGCAAAAGAGTCAAATTAGCGTCAGACATTCTTGCATATCACCGTAATACGCCAGTAATACCACCAGAAACTTTCTGAATTTCCCACATCATCTTCAAGTCAAAACATTGCGTAGTGCCAGGTTGAAAACTGATTTAGACAAAAATGCAGAGAATGGGAAACAAAAACAATGACAGCGAGTAGAAAGTCTTGTTAAATGCACAAAAAAGCTTGTGAAATGAATGAGGAAGTTTCTGTGATTTGTTAACCCTTTTCCAAACAAGACCTTTTTCTGACGTATCTAGCATTAAAGGCTTGGGAAAAAATTGAGACAAAAGAAGAAAGTCCTTATATCAAAATGTTTTACAGTGCATCTAGTGTAAGAGTCGCTGAAGTCAGGTTGGAAAGTGGGTAATCTCTTCCCAAAGAACAAGATTATTTTTTTTTATTCATTTAGTTTTTATTTATTTATCTCTTTTTTTTTGGGGGGGGGGGGGGGGGGGGGTTCCAATCGAAAGCTGCTGCATGTGACAAAATAGATGTTGATAAAGATATGATTTGTGTACCATATAGCACAGAAAATAAGAAAAATAAGAAATGCTGATTTTCACTTTTTCAGCATTTATTGTCTCAATATTTTACCAATCTGTTAATATGAGGTACGCCAAAGCCATGTTTTACAAGTTCGGAAAGAGATAAAGCAAGAATCGTGACTCTAACATTTTCTATACGATAAAGAATATTAGAAAAAATATCCGGAAACCGTTTTTGCCCAAACATTCATGAAAAAATTATAGGCTTTTGGGCGTATTTCATCTGTTAATTCTTCAAAGGAATGTATTTTGACAAACTCATTTAAAATTACAGGTGAAACAACTTCAAAACTCAGCCCATGTGTCTGTTTTTAATTATCAGTCTAATTATAAACGCGCGTAGGAAAAACGCAAATGCTTTTGAACTTAATTGTCAAAATCTGTTGGCAGAATTTTAGAAACAATTTGAAGTCTAAATATATCAAAGGCGATAATTTCAACATTTCGAACATCACAAAATAGCTCTGTATGTGTAGTAAATGGAAATATTAGGAATCTTAGAGTAAAGTGTTCTCGCGGCATTTGAGAACACCATGGATCCAGACGTAAAAAGAGAGAAAACAAGATGTGTTTGTGAAACACACCAAAAATATGCCCCCAAAATAGCCCGGGCTGATAGACAGACGGACAGACGAATGGGTAGACAGACTTGCATAAACAATATGACCCCGATCTATCGATTTAAAGGAAAGGAAATACGGATAACCAGCATTGGTATCTAAACGGTTTCTTGGCCAAATTGCACACTAGTGTCAATTTCATTGATATACAATGCGCCAACTTTCAAATACCGGTATATAAAACAAATAGAACCAATGTATTTGACTAAAATGAGGGAACTTTAGTTCTGGCAAAAACAAAATGTTTGGCAAACACACCGAGTAAAAACTTCAAAGTACCTAACAATTTTCACACGCACTAGAATATTTCCGTGACTTGTTTTGTTTGGCATTCGGTTATATGAACGAAAGGGAAATAAATGTGTGGAGAAAAATGTTCATAGTTGTGTGAGTTATTCCCCTCGCATTAATTGTGTGGCAAATACAGGTATTACTTGATTCATTTGACATATCACTGACCTTTGTGCAAGACATTAGATATTTGGGGAAAAGCCTTACACACATATTACATGGAAATATAAAGAATGTGGCAAAGCATCAATGACCCTTTTATTAGGAAACAGTACATGTTTGTAAAGTGATGACAAGAAAAGTTTTTAAAAGCTGTGCCATTTCCATGAAATCGCACACTATCGTTTACAAATTTTAACACGAAACTTATTCATTTTCATCTGCGAAGCATCGACGTTAAAAATGATCGAAGATGCATAGAGATATCTCGGATTAACCGGATTAAAAGTTAGGAATATTTCAATTTGAAAGGTGATGCAGATGACAAAACGGATGTTGATAAAGATTCGATAAATGTGTATGCCTTAATATAGCACAAAATATCAGGGCAAAAAGATGAGAAAACCCATTTTCCTCTTTTGTAGCTTCCCCAAGCGTAACTATTCTATTAGTTGCACAAAAACGATCGTTGTTTGGGAAAGGGTTGATATTGCAGCACAATACACTGTCGCCAATCTTGAAACGAAAGCAGATTTTGATCCATGTTGGTGTCAACATAATTATATGGCCACATTTTCCATATCATTGCAACTTTGTTTTAACTCTTCTTTCAGGCGAGGACACGCACTACTATTTACCCATGGAAACCATAACCGGATTTACGCTCGACAACCCTTCGGGGCTGGACGCCAAGGTCATCGGAAACCCGGAGAAGGTCACGGGGGTTATTGGGTCGGCCTTGAAAATCGACTGTCAAACAAGCAAGGTGAAGGTCAGCGGGCCGGGTCATCGACAAGAGTGTTTTGGTGACCTTGACCTTTGTCCAAATGGTAAGACTAAAGATTGAGTCTTGTATACTAAAACAAAGGCGGATCTAGGGTGGGGTTTTGGTCGAAAACTGAGTTTTGACTGTACAACTTCTTATTAAAAGCCATCATTTGGGTTTTGACCCCCCCCCCCCTGGAAAAAATCCTGGATCCGCCCTTGTAAAATATTGATATAGCCTATCAAGTTCTCGGTCCATCAGTAATTGATGTTTAAAAAGTTGTGGCTTACGTAAAAACCTGGTCACATGCACGATTTCGCGTCCACATCACGGACGAAGTATGTCTAAAACAGTGGACCCGTGCTGTATAATTTTGGACGTGATGTGGACGCCGAATCGTTTGTGAGTGTGCCTTAATGCCATGATTTTAGTTTCGTCGGAGTTATCGCAAAACCTCGTAACTTCACCTAGATTAAAGCTGTAGTTACGAGGTTTTGCAACAGCGCTGACGATATGTTAGTTACTTGAATAATGTAGGATATATTAGCACACGGAGTGTGAAGAGATATAGCGTAATAGAATCGTGGTCTACATGCCATCAGGCCGCCCATAAATAACTTCCCCGCGTTCCATTTTAAAACAGATGAGCAAATCTCTATGAAACTTGCCAAGAGTGACATTCGGGTGAAAGGTTAAATTCTTGGAGATATCAATATACTGACTATATGTAACCGTTTTTGTTAGGTCATATAATCCTATATTATTCCAAATGTTCATGTTATTGTGCAATTACAGCAATATTCTATTCTATTAGGTTACACCGTTGGTTTATGGGTAAAATTCGACAAACCCGAGCCGGGTAACGCCGTGTATCTATCCAATGGCGGACAGACAACGGAGTCACATGGTATTGCGATGACGTATCAAGTCGGAAAACTCCGCTGGGCGTTCCGAACCAAGGATGGGAAGGAGTGGCATGTGTCGGCCAATAATATCCTGCCACGTCACTGGTATCACGTGTTGGTCACGTGGAAAGCATCCAATGGGCTGACGTTATTCATAAATGGAGATAAAATATCGTCTGAAGAAGTACCAACAGTCAGGTAAACCATTGATGGTATTTACCAACTAGTGCATACTCCAGAAAAATCATAATAATACAAAACACACTAATCTGAATTAATAATCACAACAGCATTCCTTATAACTAATTTTAGAATAGGAAATACACAATTTAAAACTGTTGACGAGTAAAGGTCTAATGGTTACATTCGTTGAGCTGTCTTACCTGTACCCATAGCCTACAGCTCGCTTATAACTGCTACGTGTTAAGGAAAAAAGTGTAAGAGAACAGTATGGATCTTGGCAACTCTTATCTGGAATTCATGTTCGTCTCAGATACCATAAATTGATCCATTAATGTGACTCGTCACACTAAAAGGGACCTTATCCGAACTCCAAAATTCCAAATTATGGCAAACTTGTCAGACTCAGCACGGGTCAACCAGGTATTGTATGTGAAAAATGAACATATAGTAAGATAGGAAAAACATTTCAGATTTAGAAAACCACATTCAAGTGAAAAGTGTCGGCCCTATTCTGGCTGCGCAGACTGCGCAGACAGACTAGGGTCGATATTTTTCACACACATGATAAGGTCCCTTTTAGCGTGACTGGTCACAATTTTGTTTTTTGTATTTTGTGTCACATGATTGGATCGCAAAATAATCATAGGACCAGATCGTACAAGTTATTCAAAATTTGTTACCCAGTATTCTTGTTCTAAACCCTAAGTTGTGGATACTCATTTGAATGGTAATTTATTTTAGAGACGTTGTATATGAACACACGGAACGTGCGGTCTGATGAACGATAGATAAGGATGGCTTAGGAAGAAAAATGAAACAAGAGAAGAAAATGCTGACAACCAGTTTCTCCTTTTAGCTTCGATATTTTCATGAGCATTGGTGTAAGAGTATACATATCGTTGGTGGGGAGTCAAAACCTCGTAACTACAGCTTGAAAAAGCTGGAGTTACGAGGTTTTGACTCCCCACCGACGATAACCTGTAGCCATCGACACAGAAATTAATTCTTCCATGGTATAGCTCACGATAAATGACATGGCAGAGTATCCCTAGCTGATAGCTAGAGATGCTCTCCCATGCCATTTATCGTGACCTATTAGTTTGAACAGTGTAAAATTGTATTCTGTAATTAAGCGTTGATCATTTTACTGCAGGGCGCCAACATTCAATGGACAGTCAAAGTTCAACGATTTCATCATTGGACAATCTAACGATGAGACCGGGATCAGCGATCTAGGTATCATGACTATCGACGAGTTTAACTTCTGGTCGTACGAGATGGCGGACAAACAGCTGAGAGAAATGGGTATGTTTTAAGGTAGTCCATCCCTTATGAGGTTCACGCAACGTGAAGTCGGCATTGTTACTGCGGCGGCGTTAAATTTGTTGCTTATCCGAATCTATTCGGGCGACGTCAAAAACATTCGGCGGTGGAACGTTCCACCGTCGATTGTTTACGACGTCAACCGAATAATTCCGACGTCGCATGAATCTCATTAGGGGTGTACTACCTTAAGGTAGTTCACCCCTAATGAATTTGACACGACGTCGGAATTATTCGGGCGACGTCGAAAACATTCGGCGGTGGAACGTTCCACTGCCGAATGTTTTCGACGTCGCCCGTATAGGTCCGGATACCTAACGAATGCTAAACGACGTCACACGAATAATTCCGACGTCACGTAAATCTCATTAGGGGTGGTTTACCTTAAGAACGATAATAAAAACTATATTAGCGATCTAGGTATAATGACGACCGACGAGTTTAACTTCTGGTCGTACGAGATGGCGGACAAACAGCTGAGAGAAATGGGTATGTTAATTAAGGTAGTCCACCCCGTATGAGGTTCACGTTACGTGAAGTCGGAATTGGTACTGCGACGTCGTTAAATTCGTTACTTATTATCCGAATCTATTCGGGAGACGTCAAAAACATTTGGCGATGGAACGTTCCACCGCCGAATGTTTACAACGTCAACCGAATAATTGCGACGTCGCGCGAATCTCATAAGAGGTGGACTACCTTAAAAACGATAATAAAAGCTACCAATAAGATGTGAGTGTTGGCTTTCTCAAAATGCAAATATATTTTTCACCAAATCCTAATCGTCTCATCGAGTACCCACAGCATGGGGCTTGGCCTTAGTAGTATTACTATTCATTCCTAAGAAATGGGAAAATGATTTGATATTAATGTTTTTATATTGATCAAATGTCACATGACTGTCAACATGTTACAAGATCAGTCATGTACATGTATCATACACATCTGACATTTTTTTAGCCTATCTTTATTTTTTTTGTGGCAACATACGGGATGTGACAATTTTCCTCTTGTTGTTATCGTGTCATTGGCGCACACAATATAATCATTTTCGTAGATCTATCGATGGGTTTATAAACATATCGATATTCTGTGAACTTTAATGATCAAAATAATACAATTCTACATTGCATGTCATAAATGCATGTAATTTTTCAGATAAAAAGAATTTTAAGGCTTAAATCAAAAAGCAATTTTTCAATAATTGTTCACCAAACCCTATGTCACAGCTAAATCAGTTAAACCCATGGACTTCTTTTGAGTGGGTGTGGTTATCTCATAAAACAAACGTTTGCAGGCCATGACGTCACTGGTGAACCTGACAAGTCGTTGATACCCAGGCACGACATAAACGGCGTAAATCCTAGTGAACGTAACGTAGTCACTATGATCGGACCACTTGATTCGTATCGAAGTTTAGATATCTCTATCTGTATAAACCTTACGTTGACGTTTCTTATAAAAGAGTTCGCCCCGCGTAGTGCAATCATCTCTGAAAAAGATATGTCCATTTTAAAAGCAACGGTTTTGCCGGAAAAATGTTGTTCAATATCATCTAATAGCATCGTGGGTACGCGATCTGACGTTGCACTGACGTTGCTCGATACATGGGTGTTATTATCTGCGTCACGTTCTATGTAGCCACACGCTATGCTTCGGGGGTATTTCTGTAAACTAACGTTCGTGTAAACGTCTGAAACGGCGTTCCATAATAGCGTTACGTTCTCCGTTAGCTCGCCAATGATTAACGATTTAGACAGTAATTTGATGTTTGCTATATTGGCGTCGATCGAAATGACACGTTTATGTAGTTTGGCAGCCGTAAGGGTATATACTCCAACATTGCATCCTATATCAATAAAGTCCGTTACTCCTTGTTTAATAAGAGTTTGTTCAAACTCATTCAACAAATTAGGCTCCCATAAACCAGTGTCAAATAGTCTCTTCGACACATATATGTCATCCACAGGATTATGAATACAAATTGGCGTTGGTTTCGAAATCCTCAGCTGTAAACATTCATAGAAAGGTGCGTCAGCTGCCAATAAATTTACGTTGACTTTTCTAATACAACTGTTAGCTGGACCACGTCCTGGAAGACACGTAAATGTGCTACCTTGTGGAACAAGCGTATTATATATCTCCGGCCTATTATTAACGTTAACGTTGTATAACGTTGACGCCTTATAGTCACGGTAACGATTTCCGTTGACGTTTGCGTTTCTGTCTTTTGCTGCATTTTCAGGCCGTTTAAATGCATTACTATCTAGATAAACCACTAAACTCCACAGGTATCTGTACATGCAAAAAAGCACAGCGAATACTATTATTACGGTAATGTAGTTTCTTCTTTCGGCGGCCATCTTCAAATTGAAATACAAGTAAATCCTTCTACAAGTATTTAAGTCGAATTTAAGGTAGACTACCCGTAATGTCGCCATTTTGAGATTCATGAAACATCGGCTTTTTTCGAGCGGAGTCGTTACGTATCCAAACCTATTCGGACGCGGTCGTAAACATTCGGCGGTGGGGAGTTCCACCGCCGAATGTTTTCGATCACGCCCGAATAATTCAAGACGTCATGCAAATCTCATTAGGGGTATTCTACATTAATCGTTCGATCACTACTTTAATTCCTTCCTTTAAATATAATAGGCTACCTTTCCTCTATAATATTGTCACTAAATATTCAAACAAGCTGTTGTCGTGGTCTTTTTTGCAGATAAATTCTGATTTTTTGTCGTCCATGATTATCATAAATCAAAGGACTGGAGGTATTGAAAATCTCCATTTATTTAGGAGATGAAACTATAGAATATGAAGAAGGTTTGGCTTACTTCTTATAACAATCACCTAGTTAACCCTTTCCCAAACAAGACCTGGTTTTGACGTCCCTAATGGAAAAGGCTTGGGAAAACATTGAAACAAAAGAAGAAACTGCTGATAACCAGCAGTTTCTCCTTTTGTCTCAATATTTTCTGTGCCATATTTTACACAAATGCTATCTATAATAACATCCATTTTGTCATTTGTGGCAGTTTTTGAAGAGGATCACCCTCAAATTTTGTCGTTCGGGAAAGGGTTAATTAAAATCTGCTTTCATGGCCTAGTGGTTAGGGTATCCGCTTTGGAAGCGGGAGGGCGAAGGTTCGAATCCCGGTTATTGAGCCTTGAGCTTGACTGCATAGATATGTTGAATTATTAATACAAGATTGAAGGTAAAATTGGCCATCGAGTAACGGGTAATAAATCTGTACTCGGGTACTGGTAATTTTGTACCCTACCCGCGGGTACTCGGGTACTCATTTCAGCCCTATGGCTCAGCCTTAGAATTTTGTAGACTTGTTAAGACAGAGGGATAGAGGGACATAAAGTGATAACAATGATTCATTAAGGTAAGTCCTAGGCAATGGGTTATGTGACCAGTTATGGAACCAAATCTGTATGGTGCGAATAGACGATTTCAACGGAAGTGATTTTCGCTGCTCTCAAATTTTGAAATTTTGACTTTTGTTGTTCTTTTTGCATACTCTTCATACAATTGATAATGGTTTTCACAAAAATTGTTTAGAATATTCCCCGCTCAATTATTTCCGTTGTTATGAAAACAGGCGATGTTGCATCTTACGTTACTTTAAAAATGCTCGGACTTACGGACGTCACGGAATAAGTCGAAATATAACGACTATACCGGAAGTGCATTACCCAGGTCTTACCTTAAAGACACATGCAATGCTTCTTGGTACAATTATCAAGAACATAATTATAAAAATGTATAATGTTTATTTTTTCATTTAGATCTACAGTTATGTTAATAAACAAATCCTTTACCGTTGCAGAAGGCTACGGACCTTTTAAAACAGCGATATAATGCTTCCTTCTTGGTCCCGTCAGTCCAAATTGTTAAACTCTTTCCCAAACCACCAAATTCTTCAGCAGTTCAACTTGAAAGCTGCTATAGACAACAAAATTGGTGTTAAAGAATATAGCAATGGGGTACAATATAGCTTAGAAAATATTGAGGCAAAAGGAGAAAGTGCTGATTATCAGCACTTTTTTTTGCCTCAATGTTTTCTCAAACCATCTCTGTAAGGGACGTCAAAACCAGGTCTTGTTTGGGAAAGGGTTAAGGTATCCCTCCCCCAAATGAGATTCGCGCGAAGTCGGAATTATTCGGGCGACGTCAAAAACATTCGGCGGTAAAACTTTCCACCGCCGAATATTTACGACCCCGTCCGAATAGGTTCAGATACGTAACGACGCCGATCGAAAAAATCTGATGTTTTTATGAATCTCAAAATGGTCACTTTTCAGGTATTCTACCTTAAATACTTAATTATTATAACAAGACACATTCGCTGTTATTTGTAAGATCTGGACGTGTGTACATCTGCACCTCATTCTTCCACGTTATATGTAGGACATGTTTTGTACATGGTCGGGTTTATCGCATGAAGCACACGTTTGCAGGCCATAACGTCAGTTGTATATCTGACAGATCGTAGGTACCCAGACATGACCGGTACGGACTAAATCCCAGTTTACGTAACGTCGTTACGAGGACCGGGCCACTTGGCTTGTTCCTGTGGTGAGATATCTCTATCTGTATAAACTTTACGTTGACGTTCTTTAAAAAAGACTTCGCTCCCCGAATTGCTATCATTTCTGACATTTCAACGTCCATTTTAAAAGCCATGGTTTTGCCCGTGAAATAGTGTTCAATGTCGTCTAAAAGCATCGTTTGAACGTTATTTGACGGTGCACTGACGTTGTTTGATACATGGACGTCATTTTCGGCGTCACGCTGTATATTGGAACACGCTATACTTCCGGGGAACTTCGTTAAGGTAACGTTTGTGTAAACGTCAGAAACGGCGTTCCATAATAATGTTACATTATCCGTTAGTTCGCCAAGAACTAATGATTTAGACAGTAATTTGAGATTTTTTATGTTGGCGTCGATCGCAATGACACGTTTGTGTAGTTTAGCAGCTTTAAGGGTGTAGACTCCAATGTTACAACCAATGTCAATAAAGTCGGTTACTTTTTGTTTAACAAGAGCTTTTCCAAACTCATTCAACAGTTCTGGCTCCCAGTTACCCTTCTGAAACAGTCTCTTCGATACATATTTATCTCCCACAGGATTATGTATACAAATAGGCGTTGGTTCCGAAATCTTCAATTCTACACATGCATAGACAGGTGCTCCAGTCGCCAATAAATTTACGTTGATCTTTCTGATACAACTGTAATTCGGACCACGTCCCGGGATACACGTAAATTTATACTTTTTGTTAACCAACACACTATATATCCCCGGCTTATGATCAACGTTATCTTTGTTTAACGTCAACGTATTTTCCTCACTAAAACGATATCCCTGGACGTTAGCGTTTGTGTATTTCGCCGCAATTATAATTCCATTTATATGAACGACTAAGCTTCCAAGTAATTTGTACAAACAAAATAGTACTCCGAACACTATAATTGCTACATTGAATTTCTTTCTTCTCGCCATTGTTCAATCCCCAAGTTATACTACAATTAAATAGTCAATCCTCAAATTATAGTACAATTAAATAGTTCTATTTAAGTATTATCCTTGGATCAAATGTTTAAAAATTTAAAGTTCATTCGAGATCAGTGGAGCGAATCTAACTATTATAGGTATGAAAAATATGATATACCAAACATTTTACAATAGACTTTATCAAAAAGAAAAAATATACTGAGAGGCAAAAATAAGTATACACCCTAGTTCTTCTACGTATTCTAAGAAAACGATGTATAGATTATTACGATGTATAAACGCCAATGATGAAGGTCGTTTGTTTTATGTACACTTCTTCGCCTATCCGTCTATCTGTCCTTCCTTCCGTTGCGACTGTTAATTCCTATCATACAGCGGCATCGAAAAAGGGGATTTATGAAATAAATTAACACAATAATTCACGTTGACACAAATCCTACATTTATGAACGAATTTGGATAAAATGTTCGCAGAAAGAGCCTAGTTACTTAGAACCATGCGTATATTGTTAGTGATTTCCATATTATAATGCGTCATGGAAAAAGGGGGCTTGATGCAACCAAGTTATCTGACATAACTCCTTCTAAATTTATGGACGGATTTTGATAAAATTTCCACAGGATGTTCCTATGCTACCTGAATAAGTGTATATTGTGTCCCGTTTCTTTCGTATTGCGCTGCGTCATAGAAAAATGGGTCTTAAAGGCAAAAATGGGTATGTTGATCGTTTTCTACCAGCCACCGAGAATTGTGTTATGATGTTAGAGAACATTTAACGTTGTGATTTGTTGTGATAATTGATAAAGAATTCCAATAAGGATTAACAGCAATATTTGATGCTCCACTAAGTCGCACGTGCGAAATTTGCAAGATAGGCATGTAGCAAGAGTACAGGTAGTCAAGCCATTTCAGGTAAAATTTAACAAGACTGCATTATTGGTCTATGAGTAGGAATAAATAGTGCAAAATTTTGAGTCTATATGATGGAAATTAAGAGAGATATCGAAAATCAAAAAGTGTATACTTTCTTTTGCCTCTCAGTATATGATTCAAGAACAAAACCACCGATTCAATTTGAAAATATGAGCAAAACGGCATGTAAACGTTGACCAGTCATGCGAAAAGGTGTCTTCAGCAAAACCCACGAAACCAACATAGGCGTAGGAAGGTTTATAATATGAGGGGGGGGGGGGGGGGGCAAGGTTTTTAAAAGTAAGGGTGTATTATTGGGGGGCATAGGATATGCTTGCCCCCTTCAAAATTATTGGGGGCTGGCCTCCCCTGGTCCCCATCTTCCTACGCCAGCGACCAAAATATTGGAAACGGATCAGACTAAGCAGATGCCAACCAGATATCTTCTTTCGAAAATGAATATATCGTCGGTTTTCAACAAAAAAACCCGTAACTGCAGCTTATAACAAGCTGCAGTTAGGAGGGTTTTTGTTGAAAACCGACGATATAGTCTATAATAAGATAGAAAAAGCATTCTAAATTCAGAAAGTCATCTTGGAATGTACGGTTTCCATCCCAATCAGACTGACTATGATTGGCACTATTCACACTAAGGAAGCAATTTCATATTGAGGATGGGGTGGGGGAAGGGGCTAAATTGAATTTCCCCTAAATTTTCAGTGTAAAATGAGGAAATTCGGCATTTTCGGCCAACTTTGGGCCCTAGACCCCCCCCCCCCCCTCCCCTGCCCCTGTTCCTACGGGCCTGAAGATAGTCCATTGTAACGTTACACGGTGTATAATCACATGACTATGAATTTCCGATAATCTTCAATAATTTTGTTAATACTTGACCAATTTGAATTTCGGTTTGAAGCAGAGAAGTTGGGAAAATGTCAGAAATTATATAGGACAGGGCGGCCTATAAAGCTTGAAAGTTGTACATGCTGAACATGTTCTTGTTCACGGTGGATAATCACGTGATGCTATAATTACCGAATATATCTTCAATAACATTGTTAATACGGGACCGATTTGAATTCGGTTTGAAGCAGAGTATGTGGACAGACGTCACGCATGAGATGGACGTGGTTGATTTTTGAAAAATCAACAAATAAAAAAGTTATTGAAGATAAACCAAAATTTTCAGTTGATTTTAGCTCACCTCAGCACGAAGTGCTCAAGGTGAGCTATTGTGGTCACTCAATGTCCGACGTCCGTCCGTCTGTCCGTCTGCCTGTCAACAATTTGGTGTTAACACTCTAGCATCCACAAAAGTTGGCCAATCTTGATCAAACTTGGTCAAAGTAAGTATGGTCATAAGTTCTCGGATGAGTTCGATTATGGGCCTGATCAGACCTAGAAGTCTGGAGTTATTTGCCCTTGAACGTAAAAAATAGCTAGTTTTGACTTTGGTTACACTCTAGCATCTATACTTATTGATCAATTAAAACAAAACTTGGAGATTATAAGATCTCGTCTGAGTTTGATTTTCAGTCTGATCTGACCAGAGAGACGAGAGTTATGTGCCCTTGAATTCGACAAAATTGCCATTTTCGGCAGTTTTCGACCTTGTTTACAGTCTAGAATCTACAATTATTAATCAATCAAGACAAAACTTGGACACAATGGTAGGGGCATAAGATTTTGGATGAGTTTGAATTTCAGTCTGATCTGACCAGAAAAACTAGAGTTATGTGCCCTTTAATTTGACAAAATTGCCATTTTTGTCTGGTTTCGACCTTGTTAACACTCTAGAATCTACAATTATAAATCAATCAGGACAAAACTTGGACACAATGTTGGGGACCATAAGATCTCAGATCTGTTTGATTTTCAGTCTGATCATAACAGAAAGTCTAGAGTTACATGCCCTTGAATTTGACAAAATTGCCATTTCTGGCTGGTTTCGACTTTGTTAACACTGTAGAATCTACAATTATTGATCAAACAAGACAAAACTTGGACACAATGTTTGGGATCATAAGATCTTGAATGACTTTGATTTTCAGTCTGATTTGATCAGAAAGTCCAGAGTTATATGCCCTTGAATTTGACAAAATTGCCGTTTTTGACTGTTTTCAACCTTGTTTACACTCTAGAATCTACAATTATAGACCAATCAAGACAAACTTTGGACACAATCTTGGAGACCATAATATCTCGGATGAGTTTGACTTTCAGTCTGATCTGACCAGAAAGACAAGAGTTATGTGCCCTTGAATTTGATAAAATTGCTATTTTCGGCTGTTTCGACCTTGTTTACACTCTAGAATCTACAATTATTAATAAATCAAGACAACACTTGGACCCAAAGTTGGGGATCATAAGATCTCATATGACTTTGATTTTCAGTCTGATATGATCAGTAAGTTGAGAGTTATGTGCCCTTGAATTTGAAAAAAACTGCTGCTTTCGACCATGCTTATACTCTAGAATCTACAATTATTTATCAATCAAGACAAAACTTGGACACAATGTTCATAGTTGGGCACCATAAGATCTTGTATAAGTTGCATTTTCACAACGTTATTGTCCATAAGTTTGTTCTCAGTCTTAAAGTCATAGATATTAATTGAATTGAACAAAAGAGTTGCTCATATCATTTTGGTTCAGGTGAGCGATATAGGACCATCGTGGTCCTCTTGTTTAACGATCTACCACGTCCATGTTATTCCTGACATTTTTCTACATTCTCTGCTTCAGACCGAATTCATATTGGTCAAGTATTGACAAAGTTATTGAAGGCTATCGGAAATTCTTAGTCACGTGATTATTTACCACGTGTTGTTGTGTGTGTTTCAGGACCAATCTACAAGTACCACCTCAGTATGGACCAGTTTCAAAATGGTAAACTCGTCACTCCAAACTTGGAACCACGCACAGTCGGTCTGCTTCGGGAAATTCCGGGAAAGATCGGACAAGCGGCTTACTTTCCGGGAAGCGGGCAGTATGTAGATCTCGGACCACTGTACGATACTTGTATCGGAAATACAAGTCAGTGTATGTACGGGTTCATGGTCTCGTTTTGGATCAAATTCTACCAAATCGGAAACGAGACATATAATTATTACATCACTTCTGGTGTCAACGGGTTTTCCATATATTCATACGCGGACCGGATATACACTACAGTACAAATGGATGACAGACAATGGCGGACATTTACTTCCGGTCTGCTGAATGGAGAATGGTATTTCATCGAAATTTCGTGGAGTAAACAAAATGGATTGTCTTTGTACATTGACCAGGACTTAAAAATGACACAATCATCAAGTAATCACAATGTTGTGACGCTAAACACGCGCCATGACAATTTCTACATCGGGCGTGATAATAATTATAGGTACATCGGAAGTCACGCGTTCGCCATTGATGATCTGGAAATATTCAACGCTAATAGAGAGAAGCTGATGAATATCGACTTTGTACAAAGAGGTAATTAATACATGAAATGCGTGCAACACAAGCTTAATTTAAGTATACGTACATCTCCAAACCTTAACTAGCTAACAATAATAATTATGACAATAGCCTTTTCAAGAATAGAAAAATGTGAAATTTGTTAAAGGTAGACATACTTGTAATATTACCTTAATCACCTATCAAAATCCAAATTCTTTTGAATCATTCGAGAAGCCTCGATGGAACATTAATTTTTCAAATATAGGCTTCTAGTTGTATGTCGAAGCTTTTCTATCCATTCATTCACATTAATTTGTCGTCTGCATCATATTTAACCCATTACCACACAGTGGCTCTTTTTGACTCCCCACAAGAAACTGGCTATGGAAAACATTGTGGAAAATGAAGAAATTGCTTGTGACAAGCAATTTCTTCATTTATCACAATATTTTCCATAAAAAATAATTTAAAAAATGTACTTTTTCATTCATTTTTAGTTGTCGTCTGCAACATCTTTGAATTTCGACAAGCTTAGATTCTTATCGTCTAGTAATGGGTTAACTTTTGACCAGTCTAAAATGTTGCCATCTTGTGATGGATTAAGAATCTGGCAACTTTACAGGAAAGCCCACCAAGACATACTACAGCTTCGATAACATGGCGGGTACAGATATACAAGAGAGAAGCACGGTGATACAGACGTACGGACGTCCTTCACTGGTCCCCGGGAAAATTGGTCGAGCTTTGATGTTGACGGGAAAAATCCAAGTGGCTCAGTTTGACCATGGGGACGGTTGCCTTGGAAACCTAGATTATTGTATTCATGGCGTTCTGTTGTCACTATGGTTCAGGTAATATATCTGCAGATATCATTGATATGACAGACTGTTTTCATTAAATCACGACTTAACCCTTCCCCAAACAGCACGATTTTAGGGTGATCCGCTTCAAAAACCGCCACAAATGACAAAATGGAAGTATTAAAGATAGAATTTGTGTAAAATATGACATAGAAAATATTGAGGCAAAAGGAGAAACTGCTGGTTATCAGCAGTTTCTTCTTTAGTTTCAATATTTTCCCAAGCCTTTTCTATTAGGGACGTCGAAACCAGGTTTTGTTTGGGAGAGGGTTTGAATTAAGACCAAGGCACTCTTGTGTCCTCCCCCCCCCCCCTTTTTTTTTTTCGAAAAACTCGTTAATGTGGTTTAAAACAAGATGCAATTAGGTTTGGGAGGATATATGGCGAGATTAAAGATCGATTTCAACAATATTAGAAAAAACGTCATTAATCTTATACCACATACCATACTTATCTTACGTAGTATTTTGAGCGTTTTGTATAAAACAAATTGTTCAAATCATACAACATCATCTTTACAGGCCTGAAGAATTCAAAGAAGGCATGTTTTACCTATCAAGTGGTATCAATGGTATAACATTCTCCTACGTTGACCGGAAGTTTAGAGTATCTGCCATGACGTCACCATTAAAATGGGAAGTGACGTCATCTGACCTTCAAACAGGTCATTGGTATTTCCTTGAAACGTCATGGGGACCTGATTCAGGTTTACAATTATACATAGACGGTCATTTACTCGCTGAGGACAAATATCCTAAAGGTAATTCATTGCTGTTGAAATTTGTCTTTTAATATCGCATCTCATTCAATTAATGAATTAAATAAAGCCAACGATATTCTGATAAACCTTATGAACGAAATATGAAAATTTGTTCGACTGTTGGTTCTCAGTCGACATTATTGAGTATAAAATGACATAGATCTACATTGTTGCCTAAATCTCAATTCAGACATACCAGTAAAATGGGCGCAGTTACAAAAAACAATCAAAGTCGATTGTAAAGCTTCAACATACAAAAAATCTTGTTCCAGATTTTTTTTCGAATAATCCGGTAGTCAGTTCTATGTGGTCTACTATTTACAACAAACAACACACATATTTTCATTCTACATAACATAGAAACAGAGGATGTAACAAAAATTCTGTACGACAAGTTCGTGTTCAGTAAAGAGAATAGCGATAAAGCCGGAAGTCTGTACGGAGCTGCCCTCTATGATGAGATGGCTTTTCAACAAAAAACTTCGTAACTACAGCTTGTTTTAAGCTGCAGTTACGAGGTGTTTTGTTGAAAAGCAGCGATACTCTGTTCCAGATAACATTGAAACGGAGGATGTTACAAAACTCCTATATGACAAATTCGTGTTCGGTAAAGAGAATAGCGATAAAGCCGGAAGTTTGTATGGTGCTGCCCTCTATGATGAGATGGAATTCTGGTACGGGACACGTGACTATCTCCTGGCATTCGACTATATACAGAGAGGTATTGTACCTTCTTTTGGGGAATTAATCTTTTCAATTACCGTACAGTGACGCCTTTTGACGTCCGATAAAATAAAGGCTCTGGAAAGCATTGTAGAAAATGAAGAAATTGCTTGTTGCACAATGCCGAAATTTTACAATTTTACAGAATAATGACGAGTGTAATTTCAGCCAATCTGTGCCATAATGCTTAGAAATTACATTGTAAAGGACTTTGTTCAATTGTTATATTTGTTTTTTTCGGATCAAAGAAAAAAATTAAGATAAACTGAACCAAACTAATATAAACTGAACTTTCTACTATAATTTGTGTTAAAATTTGGCTGAAACCTTAGTTTTTCCTCCTTTCATTAAATATGGCAAATTTCAGGTATACCGACTCACTACAGATTAACAATGGATAAAATGACGTCAGACAAGAAGAGTCTATCCCATTCTTCGTTACCCGTGCGTCTTTTTGGCTCACCGGATCTAGTACCCGGCAAAATAAACCAGGCTATCCGACTATCTGGCGACACACAATTCATAGACCTCGGTGCACCGAAGGATTCATGTCTCGGGAACATTAATCTCTGCCATTTTGGAAAATATATCTCAATGTGGGTGAAAATAAACGAGTATGATTATAATATGTACCTTTTATCGACTGGTAGGAACGGTATTCGGATGTATTATGTATCCGGGTATATCTATGTAACCGCCGACAACAACAATAAATCATGGCGGCTGAGCGTACCGAGATTATTATTAAATCATTGGCATTTTCTGGAGCTGTCCTGGCATCCCGAATTTGGGTTGGAATTACTTGTAGACGGAGAGAAATCTGAGACTCAAAACTATAGACAGATTCCAAGCGCTGATGCTGGAAGTGGTAACTTTTATATTGGCGGACCAAATTTTGGCGACACGTCTGGACAGACGTTTAGTTATGCTAAAATGGACGTCGATGAAGTCGAGGTATGGTATGCTAGACGAGACGAGTTACTGGCCTTTGGTTACATTCTTGGGGGTAAGGATTATATTGTACACGTATGTTGTTTAACGAACAAGCATGGAAGATTGCATTAGAATTAGTTTTTTTTATATTTCAAATGACATTGTTATCATATTCTGATAGACTAAATACATGTATATTGTTCTTATGCTTTACAACTGGCTATATTTTAATCAAATATGATTTTCACATTTATTGTAAATAATAAAACTTACGTACATATCAGGACATTTACAACTTTTGGTCAAAATCTAAAACATGCCTGCAAAACCAGGTAGGGAAAGTGATTCCCGCTGTTTTATTTCCGGATAATGTTTTCTTATTCTGTTTATTCTTAGCAGATCCATTCATTATTTCGAGCTTTATATTTCCATTTTTAATGCATGGACAGCATGTTCCCATATTATAATAGTAGTGAAATAGAAACATATCACAGTATCATTTCCATTTAGTTCTATTTAAATTTTATCAGTCCCAAACAAGACATGATTTTGCTTTCTGATTAATAAAAATGAGTTATGAATTATCGATGTAAAAGAAGAAAATGTTGATGTCAATGTCTTATCTGCTAAATTATATACCCGATTTTCTTGAGAAACTGCTCCAATTTTGTGGTCAACAGCTTTCATCTCGGATTTGTATAAAAGTTTGCCTAAGATGGTTAAATACAGAACTGTTTGCCTTAAGGTCGTTCTTTAATGTCCTTAGTTTATTTACTAAACAATTACTAGAAAATATTTTTGTTTTGTATGCTTGCCCGGTTTTTATTTTGTTTTGATTATAGCCAAGTTTAACAAAAAAAAGTAGTGAAATATACCCATTATACATAGTAGTAAAATAATAATAGAAGTAGTGTTGAGAACGAGCATGATATCCTATTTATAAAATGCATGTAATAAGAATGATAGTGAAATTCAAAATTAACCCTTTACTGCACAGTGACGCCTTTTAAATACCCTAAAGCAAATGGTTTGGGAAAACATTGTGGAAAATGAAGAAGTTGCTTGTGACAAGCAATTTCTTCATTTCCCACAATGTTTCTACCCAAAAAGTCATACAATTTCCAAGTTTCATCATATTGAAAATGTCGTCTGCTACTCCTTTGAATTTGGATGAGTCCTTTTGTCGTTTGGTAATGGGTTAATATGCAATCCACATGTACTAACAAAAGGAAACATCTTTGTACAGTTAGTAGGGCCTATGTACTCGTACTTTTAAAGAGGTTGTGTATCAGTAAGGGAAACTTGAGATATTAATTAAAAGACTAAAAACGTCAAGAATCATCTAAGATTTTCATTTTTCTTGCATCTCACGATGCTGTTTGATTAATTAAAACTGAAAATATAGTCTTTTCAAAAGGGTTGTCTCTTTGTAAAGTTTGTAATTTCATTCTTTAAGGAAATTCAGCCAAATACCGATCGGGACTTACTTTTAGGTCTTTGTAATTTTATTTATGATCTTAAAGTATCTTTTTTTTTACAAATTTTCGCTGTAGTAATGTTTGTCGGTTGCATAAAATGAGCTTAAAGTAAACTCCATGGTTAAGTAATGATTAATCAATTCTGAGACTTTCTTTAAATTTAAATTGTTTAATGCTTCTGATTCTATGTTTATTCCAGTTTTCACGGATGAATGCTCGTTCTCGTTCTTTCAACAATTCCGGACTAAGTATGAATGATCCTTTATTCATTTACTTCCATAAGGCGACCCACCCAAAAAAAAAAAAAAAAAAACAGACACACACACACAAAAACAATTGGGGGTAAACAGTAGTTCTGTTTCTAAAAACAATGATTTAGGCTTGCTATTTCAAAGATCGGTGCAAATGTCAAAATATTTGATACCAAATGAAAAAAAATGTATGTTCTATTGCATCAATAGATCAAGTAATAACAAGAAAATGTTGGCTATCGATCGTTTTTCATCCCTTCCCTAATCCACATCATAACAAAACCAGGGCTAATTTGGGAAAAGGTTAATTATCAAAATAGGTTTCAATTAATAAAACGGCTATAAAAATCAAAGTTAAAACCGGGTTAAAGCATTACTTTAACCCTTTCCC
This sequence comes from Fragum sueziense, assembly GCA_963680895.1. Taxonomy (NCBI): domain Eukaryota; kingdom Metazoa; phylum Mollusca; class Bivalvia; order Cardiida; family Cardiidae; genus Fragum; species Fragum sueziense. The sequence goes on from OY804609.1 coordinate 9,132,209, forward strand.
AAACAACAACATTTTAGGGTGTTCCAATTTGAAATCTGCCACAAATGTCAAAATGAAAGTTTTTAAGGATAAAATTTGTGTTAAACATGGCATAGAAAATATTGAGACAAAAGGAGAAACTGCTGGTTATCAGCAGTTTCTTCTTTTGTTTCAATGTTTTCCCAAGCCTTTTCTATTAGGGACGTCAAAACCAGGTCTTGTTTGGGAAAGGGTTAATTAAGGTTTAGATTATCCACATTCAAGGACACCCAAATATTTTGCACATTTGACAAAAAGTTTCTCCTCTTTTTTTCAATTACATATGGAAAATATGGAACATGCTGTTCATTTCGACGAAACGTCTCTAAAAATAAACCGGTTATAGGCATGTTTTTTTTTCCAACATTTGAGTCAACATTGTCACGGTGGATAATCACGTGATACAGCAATTTCAGAAAATCTTCCACAATTTTGTTAATATTCGACCGATTTGAATTCGGTTTGACGCAGAGAATGTGGACAGACGTCATGCATTAGATGGACGTGCTGGATTTTTGATAAATCAGCGGATAAAAAAGTTATTGAAGATAAACAAAAATTTTGGTTTATCTTCAATAACTTTTTGTCAGTTGGTTTTTTAAAAATCCACCACGTCCAGGTTATTCCTAACAATTTTCCACCTTCTCTGCTTCAAACCGAATTCAAATTGGTCAGGTATTGACAAAGTTATTGAAGATTATTGGAAATTCTAAGTCATGTGATTATACACCGTGATTGTGGAAGAGGGGGCCTTGTGGCATATGAGACCGACATGATTCGCGTGAGTCTAGTTATACATGCAGTCCGATCAGGAGTCATGCCGTTACCCTATGATGTCGCCATTCTGTAGAGTTGGTGAGTTGTATGGATCTTAACCATTTCCGAAACAAGACCTGGTTTTGACATCCCTAATAGATAAGGCTTGGGGAAACGTTGAAACAAAAGAAGAAACTGCTGATAACCAGCAGTTTCTCCTTTTGTCTCAATATTGTCCTCGCTATATTATACACTAATTCTATCTTAAACAAGGTCCATTTGTCGTCTGCAGCATCTTTTGAAATGGAAATTTTGAAAATTTGCCGTTTGGGAAAGGGTTAAACAGGTTGTGTATGTGTGTAGCTGTATCTTGATCCATTGCGGTGTCAAATGTCACAAGAGCTTAAGAGTCCCTTTTTCTAGATTCTAACTTCTTTGCTTTTTACTTGTAACTGGCTAAGATTGTGATCACAAATTAACATGAATTAAAAGTCAATATACGTATAGAATGTTTTAAATTTGTAATCCGATTACCTCCCCTGAACAGATACAGTCGAGTACGAGTCATTCTCCATGGAAACTGCACGTGGTGACGTCATATATCACCCTCGTTATCGTCTCACTCTAGAACGAGGCGCCAGTTTGGTTCCCGGTCGAGTGGGCAACGCTGTATCCCTGTCGGGCAGAGGTCAGTATGTGGATCTGGGGAAGCACGCAGACGAATGTCTAGGTAACCTTGACCTTTGTAACAATGGCATCACGTTATCCATGGACCTGAAGCCCCGTAATCTGAAGGACAAAAGCTACTTTCTTTCATCCCCGAGTTATTCCCTGTATTATGAGGATCGCCAATTGAAATCCAAATTCAAATCCGGAGGGAAGGAGTGGACGGTGGCTTCCAAGTATTTCAGACAAAATGAGTGGAACAACGTTATGTTGTCATGGGAACCAACTGACGGCCTTCAGATTCTGGTAAACAACACGTTGATTGACAGTGACGTCTCGCCCGTTGACGTCATACAAGCGGATGAATCAGATGACGGTAACGTCCTGTTGGGGAAGTCGTCAGATGATGACGTTGATACGACGGCGGACGCACAGATGGACGAGATTCAGATTTGGTACGCTAACCTGGAGAAACTGCGAGCCAAGGGGCTTCTGAAAGGTAAGTATTTTAAAGCTTCTATCCAACGGATTTAATCCAAAATTGATACCGACTTCAAGAAGTAAAGTAAACATTAGCCGACCTGATTTATAAAATTTTGATTATGAAAACTTTAAAGTGACTTCTCGATATAGAAGCTGACGTCACACTCAAACTGGGTGTTAATTTAACTCCTCCTAATTTAGAAAATTGATACATCATCCAAATGTGAAAATAATTACTTTGTGTTATATAGGCCCTACATAGAATAAATGATATCAGGAGAATTGTGCTAGAGCTACAGATAAGAGGGGATATTGGCCTATCAAAATGCAAAATTTTATTTTTTATTTATCAAACCCTTACTCGTTATGCTGTTTGTAATTGTCTTATCGATACGATTCAAACGAGTACCAACAACATCGGGTTAGGATTAACGTATCAATTTTAAAATACCTTTATCCCATTTCTCTCTGTACTTATTTCAGCGCCTATACACGAGACGTTACCGTTTTATGAGTTACGTAAAGATGGCGTCCTCAAACTTCCGTCAAGGAAGATAACCGTGTTTGGAGGTGTAGACATGGTACAGGGGGAGCATCGTAGAGCGATCAAGTAAGGTCAAAACTCGTGCCATTATTATTGTTTAATATGAATATAGGCAAAGCCTAAACACGGGCGAAGCAAGCATAAATCTATCTTGATGACATAATTATGCTACTTTCTTACACTGTCAAATGGCAAATTCTGAACAGTCGCTTATAAAATCTGTCTTCAAGTAAAAGAGAGAAAAGGGTTATGATTGCGAATGTTTAGGTTAAAAGAAGAATGATAAGAGCAATGTCACGGTGCTTTCATGTCTTTATGATCGAGTGGTCAAGATACTTAAAACTAGGGAAATGTTTTGAGAGAAAATGTTTTGCTGATATATTCACGTAATTAGAATGTCTTCTTTCCTCTCCATTGTCATCAATTATCATGAGTTCTGAGTCACCTTGAAAAGTGTGTTGTAGTTTTTAACGCCAATTGGGAAAGGGTTAAAACAACGTATTCGTGTCGATTAAATAACGGGACGCGTAGACAGAAATGTACCATTGCGTCGTATTAAAACCCCCGCGCGAGTGCGCGTGACGTTATGCGCAAATATATTGATGACGTCATTTGTGTCATAAAACGCCGTGGATACGAAACTTGTATATTTCTTTGCCATATCTTATTTAGATGTTGTACAAACGCGTTTCACCGTTATTGAAACGGAATTTTACGAGAAATTTTGGTGGGTGATGTTTTCATTAGTTTTTATTATATATTTTCCCATAAGACAACGTAAAGTTGACTGGTCATCAAACAGTGGATTTAGGGACGAGGAAAACGGCAACCGGAAGTAGTTGTCGAGAGTTAGTCCACGAATGCCCCATTAAAATAAAAACAAAATGGCCGCCACAAAGTTGTATGGGCATGTCAATATTTGTCATCATAATTACCCGTGACCTATAGGCGGGCTTCGCCCGTAATATTTGCATCTACACAATTTTAATATTTATTGCCTTTAAAAAGAGAGAAAACAATCTTTCACGATCATGTGATTTTATCTACTGAGATATCCGGTATGTGTTACTGTTTGAATCTTTGATTACTCAATCGCTATTTCGATAATGTCGATTGCATTTTCATTCAATAAGATCCAGGAATATTTCTCACTCAATTTATGAGGATAAATAAAATGTACCTTTTTCTTTCTTTCTCGTTATTTAAAATTACACTGTTTACGATAATCCCTATAGATGCAGACATACTCTAGATGCAGACATACAGAAATTCAAAGTCGAATGTACGTTTAACTCACTGAAAATGTCACTGAAAATGGAAGTGTAGGACATAGCATATGCAATAATGTGGAAAGGAAGATGGTGAAGCCATGATTGGAAACATCAAAATCAGGAATTGATTGGGAAATTGTTAATTCTGTTTTGATTTGAATTACAGACTTGACGGTAAACGACAGTACATCGACCTCGGTGAGAATTTGACCTGTTCTGGTAACCTTGACAACTGTCACTATGGTTTTACCATGAGATTTTCTACAAAACCAACAAAGCTGGGAAACAATATGTACTTCCTGGATAGTTACCCGATAACCATATTCTACAGGTAGGGCGTTATTTATCTATTTGCTTGGCTATAAAATAATATTTTTATCTGTTTTGGGGCTTTGCTTAACGTATACCATAATTAGATACCAAACACATCGTGCAATTCCGCATCGATGTTCGGCGTTTTCCGTGAAAACGGAAATTGACGTGGATATCCGGATTTTTGCCGTGGTTGACGTCGAAGTGTTTCGTATTTAATGATGGCGGAATACCTTAGGATGTCGAATTCGCACAAAGGGTAGGTGCTATTAACATAATTTTTCAAAGAAATTTCAAACACAACACTTCGTCTACCCTCTTTTAACCTTCTATTTTCAGGCGATTCTGCAATTTTCTGGTACTTTCAGAAGGCAGCGTAGATCAAAATCAACCAGCGCGTATTTTTCACTTACTGTAAGTTTAATTCAGATGGATAATATTTACAATTCATACTTTTTGTACATTGTAGAGATGGTAAACTATACTGCACCGTAAGAACATCCTCGAAGACATGGACAGTGTTGCAGTATTCTTTACTGCCTGCTTTGTTTAATTCAGCATCCCAATGGTTAAAATTCTTACTCTTTTATGCATGCATTGTAGAGATGGTAAACTGTACTGCACTGTAAGAACATCCTCGAAGACATGGACGGTCGCAGCACCTGGGTTTAAGGCTGGAGAGTGGCAGGTCGTGGATGTATCATGGCACCCGGAAGTCGGTAGGTATTTTCGTATTCTTTTGTGGTATTCGCCAACCAGTCAAAATTTCAATCTAATCTTACAAATTACAAAACAATCCATCCGATTGGCCGAGACATACGTCTCGTCCAATCAGATGGCTTAATTACAAAACAATCCATCCGATTGACCGAGACATACGTCTCGTCCAATCAGATGGCTTGTTATGTAATTTTGCTTTAGAGGATCGATTAAGAATTGTTGGTGAATCCGGCCCTAGATAATTACCAATGGAACCATTGTTAACTAATACTACACCGTAAGAACATCCTCGAAGACAAGGACGGTCGCAGCACCTGGGTTTAAGGCTGGTGAGTGGCAGGTCGTGGATGTTTCATGGCACCAAGAAGTCGGTAGGTATCAAAGCTGTAGTTGGAAAAGGAGTAGTACTAGAGGGATAACGAATATTTAGGCCTGAACATCATTTATCTCTTTCACGGACAGCATACTTTTGTGGCTTTCCCGCTACCGTATCAAGTCATTATTTTGTAAGACCAGAAAAAAGGTAACGGATCCATGTTTCTCTTGTACTTCAATTTTAACGAAGACAATAAATTATAACGGTAAATTTTCCAAATATTCGTACACCCTAATAATCTGTCCATCCGTTTTTAAATCAAATAAAATGTATTTTCTAAAAATGCGTCCAAAATTTCATATATTTGAAAAAAGAGCAAACACATATTTTCCAAATTTCGTAAGACATGTTTTCTTGTATTTGAATAAATTTCGAAAATATTCGCTTTAATTATGAAAATAATCGGCCTTTATGAAGGTTGGAGCCATTCATGGTCGAAGCCGAAAGAAAAGAGATCCCATCACCTTTAAGATTAAGTGTTTGGCGTCGTGCGTGAATCGTAAAATATACTAGGTTTCGCAATCACAGTACGTAAACAATTACTTCAGTCCTCTTGGCAGTTGTCAGGATAATAATTTCAACTTCTATGGAAAGCCTAAAGCTAATATCCTTATATTTTCTTCCGGGGCTGATATTACAAGTAAATGACGAAGAGAGATGGGCACAGAAGACTAGTGATACAGACAAAATACCGATATTCAACTATGACAGAAAAAACATATTTTGGAAGGGCCCTCGCTTGAATTTTGCATGTTAATTGTCTCACAGGCCTGTAATGTGAGCGATACAGGGCCATATTGGTCCTCTTGTTCACAACATAAACTTGTATATATGTTCTTCCAGGACTGACGTTACACGTAAATGACGAAGAGAGTGGTGCTTAGAAGACATATGGTACAGACAAAATGCCGATGTTTTAACTACGACAGAAAACATATTTTGGACAGGCCCTCACTGAAATTTTACATGTTGTTTTTGTCTCAAAGCTCTCTCATGTGAGCGATGCATGGCCATCTTGGCCCTCTTGTTCATAACTTTAATTTGTATATAATTTTTTCCAGGACTGACGTTACATGTAAATGATGAAGAAAGTGGTGCACAGAAGACGTATGGTACAGACAAAATGCCAGTGTTCAACTATGACAGAAAAACATATTTCGGACGGGCCCTTACAAAAATGGTGGATGAAAGGTAGGCCATCTACCTTGTATCTTGCACTTTTAAATAATGAGTGATTTACGATCGCGATTGAAAGAGCATAATCACTTATGGTGCACTAATTTAAGTTTCAATACAATTAAACAAGATGTAGTTACGAGGTTTTTTTTATAAAAAGATGTATTTCAACTTTCAAATAAGCTGCATTGCAATTGAAAACTCCACGTTTGGAATGTACGGCGAAATGGGCTCATATCAAACATTCTATCTTTATCAACACCTATCTTGTCTTCTACAATAGCTTTCAAAAGGTTCAATCGAAACATTTATCTGTTTGGGAAAGTGTTAACCCTTTCCAAAACTGCGATTTTTTGTACAAATCCAAATTGAGAGATATTGCAGACAACAAACAAATTGACTGTAAATGTAGAAAATGTGTGTGCTTTGGCACAGAAAATTTTGAGAAAAAAGATGAAATTGATGATTATCAACAATTTCTTCTTGCCCCTTTATATTTTCCAGAACAATTCTTGCACTTTTGGCTTGATATCAAAACCAGGCTTTGTTTGGAAAGTTGTAAATTTAAGAACTTTTATCACCAACTTTCAGATACGCTGCAACAGCCCTTGAAAACTTCGAGGTATGGAATGTAAGACGAGACGTGCTCATATCAGATGACAAACTTTTGGACCAGGGTTCAGAGTTCATCATAGGTACAGAGGTCAACATAGACTCGAACCCAGACCCAAACTCAAACCCGAAACCTGATAAACCCGAGCCGACACAACCGCCGCCAGTAAAACCGACCACCGACAAGTCTGTCTCGAACGACGAAAGCACTGTAAGGAGAGGTAAGAATGTTTTAATATTATTATTTACTCACAAAACCGTTTGGGCCAGGATCTTGAAAAAGGTCCATTGTGGCATTTTAGATCACATGGATACAGATCAGTTTATAACGTCACATTTAATTTAATTCACATTAACATAAATTTCGTGCATAATCTAGAGCACTAGTGTTTTGAATTCGTCGGGATCGTCAGAAGTGACAAACGACTGGCGGAATAGGCTACTTCAAATAAACAAACAATCTTTACAATTATACAAGAAAACCATCGTCGAGTTGGAAATTAAACAAATAGTAGGCAAAGGGAGGTAAAACAAGATCCAACCACGGAAAGCGAACTAGTGGTCTCCCTTATCTACCAAACCCACTCGAGTAAGCAGCATGGAATTTAGTCTGGTTCCCTGTCGTACTATGTATTTTAGTACGTCAGGCATTCACTAAACATGGCCGCCTCCAGTGGAGTAATTTAATCACAAAGATAAAGAGCAAAGTTCTTTAATTTTGTGAGCAGGGAAGGGTCATTAGAAGAGTAGATATGTTTCGGTATATTTTTAATACTAGCAATAAAAGATTTACATGACGTCAACGCAAACCCGAAATAAAACGGTTTTAAATTATGTACATGAAAACTATATCAAGGCAATTTGGATGCACTCTTTACCAGAGGTCCGATTAGCTCAGTGGTGGAGCGTCTGACTTCTACTCCAGAGGTCCAAGGATCGAATCCCACGTTGGGCAAATGTTTTTCGTCTACTTTTTGTTAGCTCACCTGAGCTCAACGAGCTCAAGGGGAGCTCTTAGGGTCAGTCACTATCCGGCGTCCGTCGTCCGTTGTGCGTTGTGCGTCGTGCGTCGTCAACAATTTCTTTAAACATCTTCTCCTCCTCAACCACAGGGCCAATTCTTTCCAAATGTTCCTTGGGTGACCTTTTTCAAAACTTGTTCGTGAATTTTTGATTCGTCAATAAATGTGGGCGTGGCAGGGCGGGGCTTATCAGACTTAAAGAAATCATTAGGAAATTCTTCAAAAATCTTCTCCTCCTCAACCATTGGGCCAATTCTTTCCAAACTTGGCAGAAATGTTCCTTGGGTGACCCTTTTCAAAACTTGTTCATGAGTTTTTGATTCGTCAAAAATTGTGGGCGTGGCAGGGCGGGGCTTATCAGACTTAAAGAAATCATTAGGGAATTCTTCAAAAATCTTCTCCTCCTCAACCACTAGGCCAATTATTTCCAAACTTGGCAGAAATGTTCCTTGAGTGACCCTTTTCAAAACTTGTTCGTGAATTTTTGATTCGTCAAAAATTGTGGGCGTGGCAGGGCGGGGCTTATCAAACTTTGAGAAATCATGTGAAAAATCTTTAAAAATCAATTATCAGGCCAATTTGAATCAAGCTTGGCAGAAATGTCCTTGAGTGACTGTTTTCAACACATGCTCATGAATTTTTGATTCGGTGAAAATTGTGGGCGGGCCAGGGCGGGGCTTATCAGACTTCGAGAAATGGTATGATAGTTATTCAAAAATCTTCTTCTCCTTAACCATTGGGCTGATTCTTACCAAACTTAAAAGGAATGTTTATTTGGTGACCCTTTTCAAAACTTGTTCGTGAATTTTTGATTTGTCAAAAATTGTGGGCGTGGCAGGGCGGGGCTTATCAGACTAAAAGAAATCTTTAGGTAATTCTTCAAAAGTCTTCTCCTCCTCAACCACTTGGCCAATTCTTTCCAAACTTGGCAGATGTGTTTATTTGGTGACCCTTTTCAAAACATGTTCGTGAATTTTTGATTCGTCAAAAATTGTGGGCGTGGCAGGGCGGGGCTTATCGGACTTAGAGAAATCATGTGAAAAATCTTTAGAAATCAATTATCAGGCCAATTAGAATCAAGCTTGGCAAAAATGTCCCTTGAGTGACTGTTTTCAACACATGCTCATGAATTTTTGATTCGTCAAAAATTGTGGGCGTGGCAGGGCGGGGCTTATCAGACTTCGAGAAATCGTAAGATAATTATTCAAAAATCTTCTCCTCCTTAACCACTGGGCTAATTATTACCAAACTTGAAAGGAATGTCCCTTGGGTGACCCTTTCCAAAACTTGTTCGTGAATTTTTGATTTGTCAAAAATTGTGGGCGTGGCAGGGCGGGGCTTATCGGACTAGGAGAAATCATGTGAAAAATCAATGGGGGGTATGATCACTTTCAGTGATATTCTAGTTTACAATAATTTAATTTGACATAATACTGACATATATATTTGTTTACAACAAAATTTATATTGTACACAATCAAATACACGAAGAATTCAGGTGAGCGATATCAGTGCCTTTCAGGCACTCTTGTTTTAATACATTTTCTCAAACCAAACTATTCTGGAAATCACTAAGATGCAATTAAAACATAATTGGTAATTGTGTTTTTATTACGTCTTTGCAATATGTAGAACCATTTGGTATGAAAAATGTAAAAAGAAAGGGGGTGTGGTTAAAATACGTTACTCTCTTGGGATTCGAACCAGGGACCTTTGGATTTCAAGGTAGACGCTCTAACCACTGAGCTAATCGGACTACTGAATGGAGGTGTATCCAAATTGCATTCATATAGTTTTCATGTACATAATTTAAAACCGTTTTATTTCGGGTTAGCGTTGCGGTCATGTAAAACTTTTATTGCTAGAGTTAAAAATATATCGAAACCTATCTACTCTTCTAATGACCCTTCCCTGCTCACAAAATTAAACAACTTTGTTCTTTACCTTTGGTAAAATATCAGAACAGTGGGCGCAGCCATGATTACTGTGTGCCTGACCCAATAACGCAGTATTAGGGGCAGGTAAGCCAGACTACATGGAATTCACCCCTACATAAACAGCGAATCCTGTATACGACCACACTAGATAGAGTTAAAACATCTTTGATAAAAATGAGAAAATGCTGATGATCAGCGTTTCCCCTTTTTCTTCGAAGTTTCTATGCTACAACACAGAGGCTTTCTGGGTGAACTTATCCTTTCAAGTTTGGCCATCCTAAAATATATTTTCGGTTGGAGGCCTATAATGGGTTTTGCAGTTTTGATCCGCCATTTACAAAATGAGCATGAACAAGGTCGACGTGAAGTCTTGATATATTACTAATGTTCATCTCTAGTAAATAGCTAATAGTTCAAGAATAGTCAAAAATGCGCATTCGTTACAGGGTCATACCCATGGACCCCTTTAGAAGAGATTCGCGCCTCTCTTTCAGAGATAATTTTCACAACAATAATGCAAAATCATGACTTGTCCTCTGTCCAAATTCTTGTTTTTGACGTCCTTATATGAAAAAAAACACACGTTTTGAAGCATTGAGGGAAAAATAAGAGAATGTCGATCACCAACAAGATTTTTTTTCTTGTGAGTTTTCTGTACTGTAATATAATATTTGATGAACCATTTCTTTGCCGGGCGTTGGGACGAATGAAGAAATCATCGTTGGATACACACTATTGACCACTCAAACTGACCATATTTGCGAGTATTTCCGACTATGATTTCTCTTATTTGTCCAAATATCCAACATCAAAATGACGCATCGAAGTTTGAAGAGTCAGAAATTATCTTAAAGAATTTGGAGTAGATCCAACTTCATTTCCGAGTTATTTGAATAATTTCCGTGTATGATTAACCTTTCACCCAACAAGCATTGCTTTTGCGTCCTTAATGGAGAGTACTTAAAAAATGATATAAAACAAGGACATGACTATTGCCTGCATTTTCTTGCAACTATTCAAATGTTATGACATGCATGATCCCCACATTTGATCAACTAGGAATTTAGTCTACATCCCCTTTGAATTTGGACTGATCTACACTTTTGCCGTCTGTGACAGGTTGAAGCTATTTATCCTGCTATGACGACTCATGATGTCAAACATAATTATGCCTTCTTGTTTGACCCAAACCCAGGTGTTTATTTGTTTCAAGAGATATTTCAATGGGGAGAATCACGTGATTGACGGTGGTATTAAACACGAAAAAATGGCGACGAAATGACCGCTTCGGCGTGAAATTTCAAACTTTAGAAAGGTATGTATGAAATCTACGTAGTCTTTCAGACAAGCCACCTATCCTAAAGTACCCGCTATTGTCGCAACGTGTTTAGAGTTTGATTACGCAATTTAGCATTTTTTTTTAAATTTTAAAAGATATACGTATAAATCAAATGTTCGTCCAATTTGGAAAAAAATCCGAATTACTCGATGTGTTAAGCTATTTTAAATTATAAAGAGAAAAGGAATACAACGAAATGAGCCAATGACTCAATTAAGTTTTAATCCCCCCTCCCCGATGCAATAACTTTAGAAAGATCCATGACAAATTTCTATAAGTAGGATAACCCGAGAAATAATATTTGATGAAAAACAAAAAAAAAAAAAAAGATTAGCAGCATGTCCTTCATATGCGCCATGTTTTCCTTTTCTATTCATACCAAAATGTGTCAAAATCAAAGATTGTTTGCGAGGGATAAAGGTAAACAGCCGTTTTTTGGTCGTTTCAACATGACTCCCGGACAAAGTAGATGTGACTTGTAATTCTACCCGCCATTTATTTTGACATAAGAAATTCTATACTGTCATTTTGACTTTCTCCAGTTTAAAGCTACAGTATTCAATTTACAACATCTTTATTTTCGGACAAAACATTTTACTTTGTCAGTTTATTATCACGTACTATTCAAGATGTTGATAGATAAAACTGTGCCACCCCGAAATAGATACAAATGCTGTCCGTAAAGGGAATGTTTGTTAACCAACCAACAAACCTTTAGGATGGTCCAATTTGAAAGCTGCTAAAGACAACAAAAATCGTGTAAATTACTGTGGAATTTTGGTATATGTATTATAGTCAAGAAAATATTGAGACAAAAGGAGACAATGCTGATGATCAGCATTTTCTTCCGTTGTCTTAATGTTTTTGCAAGTCCTTTCTATTAGGGACAACAAAACCAGGTCTTGTCTGGGAAAGGGTGTTAACCCTTTCTATAACAAGCCATTGAACCCGTACAATATTATCAACGATCGTAGGACAATTTTACCGTTGTGATTTCCCATTAAACTTTGTCGTAAGATCGTAGATCATAATGACGCCTCTCTTAGAAGCCCCCAACAGTGGAACAAGTCCCCGGTAGAAAACCTATTGCGAATAAAGTGGGCGAAAAGAAAGCGCTGAACAACCAGCATTTACTTTTTCCGCAGTATTTTCCACACTACATTTATGAAATATTTGAGCCAGGATCTGGAAAAATGTCCTTTAATGATTTTGAGCCCAACATGGTTCCAGACCAGCCAGCGTATACACACAGTCTGATCAAGAACCATATTGATCTCCATTAGCTTCTTTCCGACCTGTAGCAATCGTTAGAGTACAGTATGGTTCCAAATCAGACCCCACTTGGGCACATCCTGCTCTTGAAACATGGTTTCTGGAATGCTATTAGGGATCTTTTTTTCAGATCATGGCTCATTTAGATATATTACCATAACGACATTATAAATGTGTCGTCCGCAATGACTTTTGATCAGCGCTTTTCAGTGCGATCTGATCAGTACCCATTTCTGTTGCTTCTTTTAATGATGAAGTTATTAGAGAGCAACATGGATCTTGATCAGACTGTGTGTAAACGCAGTCTGGTTTAGATCCATGCTGGTTTCAAAAACTATAAGGGACTTTTCTCAACCACGGGCTGATGGTTTGGTGCAACAAAATCGCTGAAAACTACATTTTGAACGACAAACTCGATACAAAAACAAAGCAACAATTCAGTGAAATATTAAGGTGACTTTAACATCGTAATTTGTACAGTGTGCGTAATTTTAGTATGCCTTTTCTTTTAATTTACAATTAAATAATGTTCATCTTAAGTTAAGCGTATTTTACACAGTCAGTTAACTAGAAAATTGAGGTAATCGAAAAATAATAAAACTACGCAACTTCTCGCCAAGTTAAAGTGAACTGACGAGGTTAAATTTAACCCTTTACCACGGTGGGGATTGTGCATGATGGGATGGATAACGAATACGGACAACATAATCTCGATTCTGGTAAGATTTTTTGCAATAACTTCCTTATTTGTGCGTCAATATTCAAAAGGTTTGTTGCATGTACCCTGCCTTACCGCCTTACCGAGCTCTTTCATCGGATGTATGACATATTAGATAACTCGTGGTATTTTTTCCAAAATATTGTCCCAACCGACCAGAAAGCGAAATGGTAACGACTACGGCCAAATTAACCACGCTTCAGGTAAGAATTTGTGCAACAACTTTCTTATTTTAGCGTCAATTTTCATGCAGTTTGTTCCACGTACTCCGTCTTACTGAGCCCTTTTCTCAGATGTATTACTTATCGGGAAACTCCTTGTACTTTTCTCAAAAATTCCAACCGACTAGAAAAAATGACCTGGATTTTTTGTCGTTTTTCTGATCGGTTGGGATCAATTTTTGGACAAAGTACAAATATTCTACAAACAAATCATATGTCTGAGGAAAGAGCTCAGTAATGCGGGGTACATGCAACAAACCGCTTAAAATTGGCGCAGAAACAAGAAAATTATTGCACAATTTCTTCCCTGAAGCGAGGCAAATTTGTCCGTATTCGTTATCCATCCCATCATGCACAATCCCCACCGTGTTTACGATGTGTATGTACATGTATTGTGGTAGTCCGTCCATCAATAGATAACAGCCCATGAAACTTCGTGCGTCATCCTTGGCAACGGAACTTGACGAGGTACCTCGTCAATTTCCGTTGCCATGGATGACGCAAAAAGATGCACAACATGGGCGGATCTAGAGGGGGGTCGGGGGGTGGGAGAGGGGGATTGGCCGAAAATTAAATTTTGACTATATAAATATAGTGAAACGTTACATATTTATTACATTTTTAGTCATAATTTGAGCTTGGACCCCCCTGGAAAAAATCTTGGGCTTGCCCCCCCCCCCCCCCCCTGGAAAAAATTCTGGATCCGCCCTTGAACAAAGTGTTTGTTATCTAATGAGGGACTGTAATATTTAAGCACACAAACAGCTATATGAAATAATAAAGGACATCCAAAAATAGTGGTTCTGTGGTAAATGGAATTGCTGTAAACCAATGACCCTTCCTCTTTTCACGATATTCCTTATTTGTGGTGTAATTTTAGAAATCCGTAATCAAGTGACAGTCCCATAGGCACAGGGGGACTAGGGGCGGGGGAGGCTAAGCCCCATCCCCAAAGTTGGTCTGAAATGACAAATTTTCCTTATTGAAAATAAAGGGATAATCCCATTTAGCCCCTGCAATATTCAGAGACTGTCCCGCACAGGGGATTTAGACCCCATCCAACGAGCCTGGGTGAGTATTCTCCATGTCTGTCCGTCCGTCAGTCAGTCTATGTCTCTTTGTCTCTCACAGTCTCCGTCTTTCTATCTCCGTCTTTCCAAAATCCCTGCTCTCCAAAACTGCAATGAAATTCTTTCCTTACATTTAATTAAACAGTACTAAAACAAATCGCACTTTTATTTGTGTTCGAAAACGCCCCGTAGGCAATAAAATTCGGATGAAAAGATTTTTTATCGAACCCGTTTTGGGCCGCGGCGTCATACAACAATAAGGTGCATTCAACATTAATCATTTCCCAAACGACAAAGTTTTAGACAGGTTAAAATTCAAAGGTATTGAAGTCGATAACTTACAGCAATGTTAATCAATACGACAGAAATATGTTATATCTTGAAAATCGTTGAAAGAAAAGAAGAAGTTTTTAAATGGTATGCCACAACCAAAACTTGTTTTTTTAACTTAAGCCTTACTTGTTACTTGTAGGGTCGAAACCGTATTTTAGGATGCTGCCTTTTGGTCCATTTATTCAGGGTATCGTCCTCTATATATAAGTACCCGCTTAAGACAATTATTCTAGATCCACACCGTTGGTCTAAGTATCTTCTGAACATGTTTCAAGAAAGAAAGAATTTTAGAAGATGCATTTTGTAAAGTCAAACATTTTCCTACGGGCCTTTTGTCATAAGTTTGCTAACGTTAAAATATAACTTGTCATTCCTACCCCATAGCAGTTCAAGAACTGTTTTAGAATGTTAAATGGCACTTCTAGAACAGTTCTAGAAGTGTCATTTAACGTTCTAGAACAAGAAATGCGTTCTAGAACTTTTTTTCGCATGGGTATTGTCCGTTTATCAATGCCTCGTTGCCAGTTTTAAAATACTTAGATGGTATCTCACCTTGGATTACTTTTTATTACGAGAACCCTTGACCGTTTTTACCCTAGTATTTACATTTGATTTATAGATTTAAAGAAAACTTTCTTTCAGCCGACTTCCGTTTATTCGAGTCTGTCAAAGTGAAAATCGGGTCCCATTCTTATCAAGTAAAGAAACTGATCAGAGAGAACGTTATCACAGAAATAATGTACAAATGGTAGGGGAAATTGCCCATTTCTCAATATTATGTTTATATATACTTTTCTCTCTTTTCATCTCTCGTTTTTATCTGGACGTCCTTAAATGTAGCTTCAAAACCATGGATATTTTCGTTTTTAGAAAGGGTTAAATCGTTATTTAGTTTTTACAACCTGCAGTATCTCACTAGTTTCATTGTTATGAGCGATCATATCATAGAACAAGATCAGAACATCGTAACTGCAACTTATACATGCTGTTGTTACATTATTTTCGCACAACAAGAAGAAATTCACTGCATTTCAACAAAAATCTCGCAACTGTAGCTTGTTTTAAGCTGCAGATACGAGGTTTTTGTTGAAAAGCGACGGAATTTACCTGGCAACTCACGGCATTCCGGAATTCTCCCCTGACTATTTTTGGCTCTTTCCCGTTTCGTGCCAAGTCTGGCTCTTCCGTCGTCCTCCCGATGAATTTCAATTTGTAAAGCGTAAAATATTTTATAAAATTAAATACCCGGTACATGTGAGAGAAAAAAAGATTCTAGCTGAATAAAATGAAGATAATTTTCGCAAGTCAGGGATTTCAGTAAGAAAGAAAATGGATGCAACATATCCTTGGCTTGCAATAGATGAATGAAGATCTGACCTAAAAGTATCGACAGAAAAGATTTCCTCTATCGGAATTGAATAACAACAAAGAACATAGGGAGCACTCGAATGATATTTAGTCCAAATTAGACAAAAAGCAGACCATGGTCCTAGGAAACAGAGTGGTACATGACGTTTGTCAATTTAAAATCTCTCCTGTTAAATTAGTTTTAATACCGGCTCGCGCTAAACCAATTTGAGATGACATCTTTTTGCACATGAACATTCAACTATCGGTTTTATTCATGATTTACATGAAAATGTATAAAGGATAGGTATTTGCATAACAGAAAAAAGCCATAAGAAGAGAAAATAATGTCCTAATGTCAAACAAGGTGAAGTTTTCACGTCGGTAGTATTTTAATTCACCTATCCCTTACGCCTTTCTCTAAGTGATACCTACTCAAGCGAATCGAATCTGCAGTGGAGCGATTAAGTACATAGGTAAATGTATTTTCTCCAACCTGTCTGAGTTAGAGTGGAGGATAGGCATAAAGGTGAACTGATCGCGTGTGTATATGATCGTGTAGGTGTATTTTCGTGTAATTATCATGCTCGTGTATTTCTTATGACTCACACCGCACGTCAGAATCCATCGGCACTTTCTCGCAGAACATAGCGGAAACACTTGTGGAGTTGAACGGAGTGTAAAAACATGTCGTGTGTTATCGTGAATTATTTATAGCTCTTCAACACAGCTTTTATCGTATACAAGTGTATTTTAATTTCTATTCCTATTGAAAGTTTTGCTACTGAAATAAAGTGTGATTCAATTTTTGGATATAAACTGGTTTTATTTTATTTCGGCCGTTGGGTGTAACATGCGAAAATGAGGGAATTTACCGTAGTCTTTTTACTCCTCGGTAAGTGTCTACATCGTTTCCTTTTACTAGTCTACAATAATACTTCTCCAAGATGAACGTATATATAGACAGTGCCTAGCACATACCTTTACTTTTTTTTTGCTTTAATGTAATCTCTAGACACAAAGTTGAAGATAGATAGGCTACTAGCCTACATGAGATTCGTTTCAGTTCAGATTCAAAATAACGCGTGTCTTTCTATCTTTCTTTCAGTTAGAAAAACAGTTGCCATTTAGTGATCAAACGGAAGAATTCTGGACTGTTTTATCTTGATATATCTATCAGTCTATACATGTTATAAGAGAAGGTGACCATGATCCCAAACACAAATGTAATTTCAACTTTTTTCCGATTTGAATTAATCTTTTCCCCACACCAATACATAGTTTGACGTCCGTGAGTCAAGAAAAGGCACCGGAAAATATATTTAGGCTTAAGAAGAAAATGGTGCCTAACGACCAGCATTTTCTCCTTTCAATTTTGTCCTTATACTATTACATTTTACTGACATTGTGTTGAAATTACTTCTTCATCAACGCCTTTCTGTCTCCTTAAACAGCAGTCAAATAGGAAGAGCCCAAATATTTGCCGGTTAGACCAGTGAAAGGATTAATCTAATTGTCGACTGATTAATATGGATTAGTCCTTCTTATCTGGTATTTCTGTTACATCGCCTTACTACCCAACAATGTGTAAATTTGAAGCTGCACTTATTGACCATGTTTGATCCTACTTATCACAAACATAAGCATATACCTAGGCTCAAACATCTTTTTTGGGCGAAACTTTGGGAAAACATTTCTTATTTTGTATTAATTTATAATGCCCTGACATATTTATTCGCTATTTATTGTAACAATATTACTAGTATTTTGTTTTGAAGCCTTCAATATTTGTCTGTATGGAGGAAGGGTTGAAACTATCTGTTCCCGCAGCTTTCTTATCTGAACCAAAACCAGACGCATAAGGATATGATTTAATTAATTAACCATTATTACAAGTAATACCTGTCCTGCGTTTGACGTACATAATAGGAACTGGCAGGCCGACAATAGAAACATTGCTGAAAACGTTTTAAAACAACAACCATTAGAGGAAACGATTTTTTTAGACCCGTCCATGTTGAAATCAGTTGTTGAAGACCAATCAATGGTTTTCAAACAGTAGAAATTCGTATTCTTGAACGCGGAACATAAGTTTGGAATCCATTTTGCCATGACTTGGTTAAATGTTACACCATTAAAGCTACTTTTTCCCAGATTTGGACCCAAAAATTGTCAAATACAAACGAAATGTACACTTTTTAAGCTTTATATGACCTGATCAAATGATTACGAGAAACTATTGACGCAACGACTCATTTTTTCGCAATTTGATACCAAATTCATGAAGCGATGTCGAAAGTAGGTCAAAACAGTAGGACATGCGACTTTCTTAAATGACGTCACAACATACATGATGACGTCATATTGAAATTTAAGTATGAATCTCGTTTGAATCATGGTCCGCGCTGTATGCGCATGCGCAACAATTTAAAAATAATTCTAACCCCATCAGTGATGGGGTTGAATTTAGGCTTGGATTCTCCCTAAATTCAGCTATCTGTCTTGTAATTTCGGCTCATTCTCTGTCTGAATCGCATATTATTAACCATCCCGAGGTGGTCAACACAAAAGTTTTGCATATTTTTTCAAAAAATTTCATTTTTTGCAATTAGACCATCTGTTACCGTCGCCCTTTAAACTTTAAAACGGTTGTAAACATTGTGCAGCTGTGAAATTCGACAAAATAATCAATGAATGCACAATTTCACCTACACATATTTTACCTTAGTTGCAATAATGTAAACGAAACCTTTTTGAATTTTGATCTGGGTTTCACAAACCAATACCCATCATCAAGTTTGTGGCTGCGATATCGCAGCTAATTTTACCTGTGTGGTTAAAAACCCATTATTTCATATACAAATCTTTTTAGTTTTTATTTTGCAAATACATAATGGCACACCTTTTCCTAAACAACATCAAGTTTTGACGTAGGCCCTACTCTATCTAACAAAGGTTTGGAAAACAAAAGAAGAAAAGAAGACATTGTGAACTTGATAACCTGTAATTTCTCCTTTGTGCTCGATGTTTCTTGTTAAAACTTGCACATTGTCCGCCTCTGACATCAGGTTCTCTGTCGTCTGTAAGTTTCAAATTAAACCAGTTTGACCCTTTCCCAAACGGCAAAATTTTAGGGTAACCCACTTCAAAAACTGCCATAAATGACAAAATGGATGTTATTAAAGTTATTGATTGGTGTGAAATATTGCACCGAAAATATTGAGACAAAAGGAGAAACTGCTGGTTATCAGCAGTTTCTTCTTTTGTTTCAATGTTTTACCAAGCATTTTCTATTAGGGACGTCAAAACCAGGTTTTGTTTGGGAAAGGGTTAATATTTGGAAAATATCAAAGGAGTGTCTTGAATTTCGAATGATGTATTTTCCACAGGATTGACTCTAGCTGCATTAATTAATCCATTACTGCACAGTGACGTTTTTGTCCCCCCTCCCCCACAAGAAAAATATTTTGGAAAAGATTGTGAACATGAAGAAAGTGCCTGTAACAAGCAACTTCTTAGTTATTGCAGTGTTTTCTACCCAAATAGACAATTTAAAGAATCCTTTCACTTGAAATTGTCCTCTACAACATTTAGATATAAAATTGGACCAGTAAAAATGCCGTTTAGGAAAGGCTTAATTAACCCATTACCAAACATCAAAATTTCGACTTGTCCAAATTCAAAGATGTTGCAGACGACAACTAAAATGAATAAAAAAGTACATTTTTAATCATTTTTGTATGGAGAATATTGTGGGAAATGAAAAAAATTGCTTTCACAAGCAATTTCTTCATTTTCCACAATGTTTTCCATAACCAGTTTCTTGCTGTGAGTCAAAAAGAGTCACTGTGTTGTAATGGGTTAAAATGTTCCCAAACTACTAAAGAAATATTGAATTCTCACAGTACTGCCAAATTCATGTTGGAATGAACATCTTTTGGGGGCTATCCTACTTTCTTAAAATGGAGTAGATTATCTCTTCGTTCTACTTCGATAAAATGATGTCTTTTGATTTATTGTCGTATTTTTCGTATTTTGATGATCTAATCAATAGACTTTAATCCGAGTTTTTTGTGATGAAATTCGCTCATAGAAAACTCGGGATTAAATAGACCTCGGCTTTGGAGAGTAGGGGTATCCTAGTTTTCATATAATATGTCATCGAATAGCAACTAAAACTGTAACGAGTCAGCCACTTTCGAAAATACAACAAAATATCTTAGGAATGCATGTTTGCGTATCAAACAAAAAATGGCTGCAAATATCTTTAGATCTTATGATAAAAGATACGACCAATATGCATACACTCAGGATTCCAACTTGGTATGTAGGCCTACTTAAAATATCTTTTCCAAATTACACACTGTTACAAAGATATAAATTCTAAATTTTCAGTACAAACGCCAAAATGATTGTTTCGGTGCACGGTAAATTTGTTTATTACAACGCTAACACGTTGACAGTAAAGTAGAAAAGGTGTGCAGGCAGCATTTCTTCTTTTCTGTCTATCTTTACCATGACTTTATTTAATGGATATACATCAAAACAAGGCATTTTGGGACAAAGTGTTACGGAATCCTCGCATTGCGCACTAGCATTCGTAATGAATAGCTTCAAATTGCATTTTAATTGTATATACGAATCTAAAGAGCTATTCAGAGGAAATAAATTGCTGTCATTTTGAATGTATGGGCTCCCTTATCCCTAAAAACATAGATGGACCTGGATTTGGAATAAAGGTCCCTTACACCATTTGGAACTTACTACAATGTTCCCAGATCATGTTGTTCATAAGTATCACTGTGCCGATCAGGAAGCACTGTAACAATTGCTGCAGGTCATATACTTGTAAAGAACCTTCTAGATAACAACTTTGATCTTGGTCAGACTGTGCGTATGCACAGGCTGATTTTGATCCAAGTTGGTCTCAAATGCTAAAAGCCATTCCTCAAGATCCTGGATATTATTTTCCAATCGGAAATGCACTCTAGTAGAATTTTGTTGCATGTGCCCAATGCTATATATTCATTTTGAAGAATATATCATATATGATTTACAACATTTTCTGTAAAATATCTATTTTTTCCAGCGGTTTTTCATCTGTCTTCAAATGATATAAAAAAAAACACTCTTACATTAAGGTAAGAAGGGCCTAATTAAAAACACCACTTTCTAGCCATACGAAATGCACCAAAATATACACACTTGTAAATACACTTCAAATAAGTTGATTCACCGTGCCGGATTTAAAGATTATGCTTCAAGAAGAAAATGATTTACAAAAAATTAATATAACTTTACTCTATATTCATATGCAAGGGAGGTAATTTTGAACATTTTTGTCAAATATTTCCATAAATATGCATTAATTCAAAATTCTAAACCGTACAAAATACTTATGTTTATATTTGGAATTGGAAATGTAACACAGTTTAGGAATTACTGGCACTTTTCAAATTTCGCCGACGGCTCTTTTGCGCTAATTAGGCCCTCCATACCTTAAGACCTAAAGGGTATATGTTTGCTATCATGTTGCAATAGTATTATACAGTAATTGTTTGCACTTGTATTTAAGTATATAGGGCTGGCCATTCATTAGAGTTGTTTTATTACCACTGCTTTTTAATTAACACCACCCGGTATTGAGGTATTGAATTGTTTAACCCATTCCTGAACAATGACTCTTTTTGACTCCCCAAAAGACAAATGCTTTAGAAAACATTTTGACAAATGAAGAAATTGCTTGTGATAAACAATTTCTTCATTTCCCACAACGTTTTCTCGCCTAAATGGCCAACAAAATTTTAATTTAATTTATTTGAAATTGTAGTCTGTAACATCTTTGAATTCGGACTAGTCCAAAATTATTTTGAGATTGGAAAATGGCTTAAAGGTTCAGGTATTGGGTTGGTACGACAAGTGAAGTATATAACGCAATTTCGAATCTTGACATCCTTTTGCTACGTCCCTTTAATGTTATTCATAAATTCATTCATATTATACCGACGTGGTTTGATTGAACCATAAACACGAGGTAGTTTATTTTCCCTCTCACTAATATTATGTTTATACTTTTCAAAATTACCCTACCCATGGCAAGCTGGTGATTTTTTTTCATTCAATAAAGACAATCTTATAGGTTTCCTAAGCAAGACCTAGTTTTGATGTCTCTAACTAATATGGTTTGGGGGAACAATGAGATAAAAGAACATAGTTATGCATTCAGTCCTAGATCGCCCACTATCAAAGATGTTTTCCGTGTATGTATAAGCAAATTATGAATATAACCGAACCTTTAAAACAGATCGCCGATCGAAAGTAGACCATCTTGTTATATGAATTAATTTTCTGCCATAAAACCATAAATGTCAAGAATTTTGACAGGCAATTCACAATATTATTTTAGTTTAAAAGGATGATCCGCATCTTTTACTAATGTTATTAATTCTATCAAAAACAACTTTATGGCAGTATAAACGGAAGAGAATGATGTGGATGAAAGACATAAAAAACATACACAAATAGCTCTTTTTGTATCCATGCTGCAACTTGTAACTCACTGTACTTCATAAACTTCTGCAGAGTACCAACTCATGTTGTTTCTCTCACCAGTACTACCACAACATCCTTACCGAGTCTCAGACTGAGCCTTGATCATCCACATAGCTTTACGAATATCCAACCATTGGTGGGAGAAAAATGTGAGAATATTATGTTTGTCGCAACTAGGTACCCAACTCTGGTCCTCATTAGCAATAGTCAGATGAGATACCAACTGAGCTACATGGTCTTGACCAAAAATGGGTAGCCTTGAAAGCAAGATAATGTGATTTTTACAAGTTGCAATAATGTTACCGAAACCTTTTGATTCTTAATCTTGGTTTCACAAACCAATACCAATCAGCAAGTTTGTGGCTACGATATCGCAGCTAATATTCTACATGGATAGACTTAATGTAATTAAGACGACACTTAAGACGATACAATAAATCACATTATTATGGTTTAAGGGGAAGGCGGGTTGTAAGTAGATGTCAAACTAACACTATCCATGACAGAATATCATTTGTCAACGTGTGTCCCGACAGATGTACAGTATACTAGAAATACATGTAGGAGTCGGATGATTTGTTAAGTTATATGTTTATTTTCGCTTTCATTTCCAAAACAGATATTGCCTATTTTTAGATAAATTACCTGGCAGAGCATCTAGCGATTAGCTAGCCTGGTTTCATGTCGGGCCATTTATCGGGACCTTTACTAGCAGCGGAATAATGTATCCAAAATACAATTGTAAAATTAAAACTAAATGGAATATTGTGCTAAATTTTGAAATGACATTGGCTATTTGTCCGGTAACGGACGATTGGCCATCTTGATGATTAAAAACTATCGTACGTTGTCTATTGGTCCATAAAACTAGTCATTTAGAAACTACACGTACGGTACCGGACACATAGCTTTAAGTGGCGCATAGACTTTTCGTCCTGTTATTTCTCTTACCGGACGAATAGTCTAAATGGCTAATTGTCCGATACCAGACAAATAGCATCCAGCTACGATTACTATTCGGGCGTTACCGGTCGAATGGACACTTCATTTTGAAAAAAAATTAATAATAATTCATGTTTGAACAAAATTAATACAAAGGCCTATACATTGTTTGTATTTCACTCTAGATGTGTTTTGATGTGTTGAATACAATAAAGACCAGTCTATAACCGTCAAATATGATGACAGTCAATTATGCAGATAAGTATGTTAATTTGCATAAATTGTTTATCTACTGTATTGTACAAAAGGTGACTTTAAAACTACAAGATACAGTGTATGATCAAAGGTCAACCTTCTTTAATTATCCCTTTTCCAAGCGGAACTGACTAGATACGAAAGGAGTTGTAATTTTCCGAGCCTCCGTGTCTCTGACATTTGACCAAAGTTGTAGGCTATGCGCCTCAACATTTGATGAATTGTTTAAGAATGATTTAAATGCAATAAGCAGCTGTTGTCTCGATGTGGATGTTGTATTTGTACTTATGCGAGAAATACCAGGCACATGACTTCTAAAGACGTTTTAAGGTGCACCACCACCGCAATATGGCAGGAAGATTTTTAACACGGCGTTTAACGCCATTCAAACAGTAGGGAACGATTTTATCCAGTTAAACGTGACGCAATTTCGGACAAACAATGATCTTTCGTAAATGTTGTTATAAAATCTCGCAACTACGGCTTGATTCAAGCCGTAGTTACGATATTTTATAACAACACCTACGGATAATCAATACATAAAAGGGTTGGGATACTGCTTACTCTCTTAAGAACAGAGCATATTATCTCTTCATTCCATTTTGATATATTTGATGGCTTAATCAATAGACCTCGGCTTTGGGGAGTAGATACTGGTATACCTCACGATAATTGACCTGGCAGAGCACTGAGAGCAGCCCATGCTAATTGAATGGAATTCTATGCCAGGTCAATTCTCGTCTGATATAACAGTAACAAAAAACGGTTTGGATACTGATAACAGTGTAGCTGCAGATTAGACCACCAAGATCGGCGCCCCGGGCCCTATATAATTTATTTAGACACGGTCAATTGGCTGTGAATGGACGCTTCTTGTTGATTATAGTCGTTACAGTGACCTTGTTGACCACTTTAACCCTTTTATACTAGACGGCAAAAATGCAAAGTCCCACTGTTTCAATTTGAAAACTGGTGCAGAGGACAAAATAAATAAAACGATTAAAGATATAAGCACAGGAAATAAAAAGCAGATGTTGATTTTCATCATTTACTTCTATTGTCTCAATTACCAAGTTATTTCCTCTAGGGTCATTGCAAAATCTTGTTTTGTTTTGGAAAGGATTTTAAAACTAGCTGTCCTGCTGTTCGAGCGGTCTTGGGATTAGGCCACCGCGTTAAGCCCCATAATGCACCACGAACAAGATCAGCCCAGAGACATGACCAGGCCCCGGTTTCTCGAAAAAACTTAAGTACATACTCATGAGAACATGCTCAACGTCAAAGGAATATGCCTACTCTCCAACGTTGAAGGATATTCGATTGAAGTTCACGTGGATCTCGTGCGATTTGAGCACGGTGCTCAGATTTGAGCATGAGAACGCACTTAAGTTTTTTCGAGAAACCGGGCCTGGATTTGCCATTATCTGCCTCTATATAAATGCTTCCCTCAGGCATCAAACTGATGCTCGTGGCGGGGGCTTGACCCTGGGCTGAGATGATTTTATGAGTACCTACAACTCCGGACTTGGACAGCGAAAGGGATTTATAACGAAACAAGATTGCCTCTTATCTGTAGCCCGAAATTACATTGTAGGCTAGTCTGGCCCAGACCCTAGTGTTAAGGTTATAGTATGAACGAGTAGACCCTTTTAAATGACATCCTAGTCTAGAATACTTCTGTCAGCAATGAAAACCTTTAACTTGGATTATAGAGAGGCAAGCTTTTAGGGGAATGAAAACCCCTGCTCAAATACAGCAAACAGAAACGACTAGGGCTAGTCTAATTGTAGGCATACATCTACATTTACTCACGATCCTCGTGTAGTTGTCATTATCTATAAAAACACGCGGGCTTATCAGCTAAATACTTTTTCAGGAAGATATCGCGTGTCAGGGTTGTTTGAGGATATGGCTGCTTTTCAACAAAAACCTCATAACTGCAGCTTATTTTAAGCTGCAGTTACGAGGTTTTGGTTGAAAAGGGACGATATGTTGGTCTTATCTAGTTAATTATCTACCTACTCTGCATACATTCCACCACACCTTTATGTGAATCATGTTTGGAAAGCAGATTCTATGTACGTCACTTCTTTTCCCAAACAATGAACTTTTCATGCAGGTCCGCATAATTGAGTAAAATAGTATATCGCTGCTTTTCAACAAAAACCTCGAAACTGCAGTTTCTTTTAATCTGCAGTTATGAGGTTTTCATTGAAAATGACAATGTGGTAAAATTTTGGCCAATCAATTTGCGAAGTGTGTATGTTATAGCATAGAAAGCAAAGAAAATACTTCTGGTCATCAGAATTTGCTTTCCAAGTGTCTTCAAAAGATCTTGGAATGATTCAGATTTTCGTCAGACAGTGACCAGAGGTTAAGACTGTTCATGTTAAAAAATATAACTACACTTAAAGACACTTCTAACGCAACACTTACCTTTTTGGTAATTACTTGATTTTTAATGAACCACTTTTTATCAAATTTTCCACAAATTTAATTCATTCACAATTGCATTTTACCTGTAATTTTCATAAAGAAACATTGAGTAGAAATGTTTGAATTTTCAGTTCATATAATATGACTAGAAAACAAAAAGTCGCAAAAAAGCTGTGCGATCTGATAACGTAAATTCATGTTATTCATGTAACAGCAGTAAAGTTTATGCTATGACATTCTGCTAACATTCTGTGTGTCCGTCATGGACCTAAATGACAGGAAGACACTCCCTTCTCATTGATAAAGCATAATTGATGATGAATCTTTGCGAGATCATTCTTAACTCGTCCCTGTTCCAGTTGTTGAAATTTTCTTAGAGCAAAATGGCGAAAAACTAATGTCTGGTAGCAAATTCA
The DNA here is from genome assembly GCA_963680895.1 of Fragum sueziense. NCBI lineage: Eukaryota > Metazoa > Mollusca > Bivalvia > Cardiida > Cardiidae > Fragum > Fragum sueziense. The sequence goes on from OY804609.1 coordinate 9,159,003, forward strand.
ATGACTTTGTGCAATGCTGACACGTACAAAACATTATTTCTTAAACAAATTAGGTGCAACTGAATTCTAGTATTGCTTCGCACGTGAATGTATGGTATCAAATCTTATGAAGCAATGGTATGAGATATGAGCATTATTTGGTGACGCTGCTTTGATGCTATTGAATTCTGCAATTGCCTGGGGTTTTGTGACTTTTCATGTTTGAGTCTTAGTGAAAAACCTAAATATTTTTTATGTTCAGATCAGTCGATTTTGATGAAACTTACAGAAAACATGTGATTGTAGTTGATTTATATTTGCTGACAATTTCATAAGATATACTGTATTATTTATTTAGTTATGATGAAGTGTCTTTAAGATAGTAATGCTTCACATCATAGACTAACGCATTAGGGATACCAGGTGCCATCTTTTTTTACGTGGATTTTTATCTCAGACTCAATAATGTTTCCCATTGATTGAATCACATATTTTGAAATAAAATCCCCCTGTAAGATATTGAACATGATAAATTTATTTCCCGCTCTCATTTTCATATTTGCTTCACAAGTTGAAGTAAATGAAATACAAAATTAAGCCTAAGGAAAAAAAAAACGTTTAAAGTTTCATTTAGCAATTTGAAAGAACGTATAAAAGATTTATTTTAGTCACGATTCGTAAGTTTCTCGGATGCAGATTTCAACAAAAGGATTGAATTTTGACCCAGTCGGATGACTTTATGAAACTTGCATGATGTCGCCAGTGAAATGATATATTTTGTCACATAACGACCGTGGCATCGATACATGGGTACTGGCTTGATTTGATTTGATTTAATGGGGTTTTACGCTGTTTTCAACTGCTGTGGTAATATCGCGCCGGCTGGAGCACCTAACCGTGGATTTTCTTTCACCGGTGCCACCACAATATCCAAACCGAGCCTCCAGACAAATGACTTGTCAATTTATCAGAATGGAAACTGGCGGAGTCGGGGTACGTACTCTCGGCCCCTGGATTGACAGATTCCGACGTTACCGACTGAGGCATCGAAACGTTGGTACTGGTTTGAAAGTAAAAGATTGAAGTAACCCTTTCCCAAACAACAAAAAATTAGATTGTCTCAATTTTACTTGAAAAGAATTTCAGACGACCAACGTGTACAAGTAAAATGTTAAAGTAAAATGTTACAATGAAGTTGATCTTTTCCACGAAATTAAAAACAAATGCGTCCATTATCTGGCAAAAGCTCCAAGTTAGCCTACATCATTTGAGGCAACCTTCTTTCAAGATCAGCCTGAACTTTGGAGCAGACCAATCAGGCTGATGTTCGACAAATGTTATGTAGGCCTACATGCCACGAAGAAGCTATTTGAGAACAGCATGGATCTTGGTCAGACTGTGCGTAAGCACAGGCTGATCTAGATCCATTTTGGTCTCGGATACCATACTGGTCTTTTTATGTCCAACCAGATCCCGGCTCAAATAGGCTATTTAAAGAGAAAAAAAGGATTATCTATATGATTCCATAAAGAATGAAAGGTGCATTGCGTCGATAGTTTTCTAACTTCTACACGTCAGAACACGAATTTTTGTCGAGTCAACATTTTTACATGCATCAAATATTCACCTGTTGAGATTAAAAACATGCACAGCGGGTAAAATATTATCTGTGCATTACATTATATCAGCCTGGATCTGGAAAATTGGGCCTACCATGTTTTCGAATCTTTTCGTATCTGCATGTTTCTATTTGCAGTCTGATCAGGATCAATGTTGTTTTCTTATAATAACTATAGGCCACAGAGAACACTAAAGATAACATCTGCAGGGGTCTTAAGGTATAAGACCCATCATTAAAAATACCACTTTCCAGCCATGGGACATGCACCAAAATACGCACACTTGTAAATACACTTCAAATAAGTTGATTCACCGTGTTGGATTTCAAGATTATGCTCAAAGAAGAAAATAATTTACAAATATCTTCATACTTTATATTCATATGCAAGGGAGGTAATTCATAACATTTTTGTCAAATATTTCCATTATTATGAATTAATTCAAAATTCTAAACCGTTCGAAATGCTTATGTTTGTATTTGGAATGGAAATATAACAAAGTTTAGGATTTACTGGCACTTTTCAAATTTCGCCTCTGGCTCTTTGATTCTAATGATGGGTTGTATACGTTATGATCAAACTGTCTGTATTCAGGCATCTTAATATTATGGTTGCATGTTGGTCTCTAATATGTACTATTAAGGGTCCCTTTCTCAGGTCTTAGGATTGACATTGAAGCATAATCACTGGTGAACTCAGCCAAAGCGAGGGACGATTTTTCGCGATCAATGTTTTCCGTCGGTGTTGTTATAAAATATCGTTAGTACGGCTTTATCGAAGTCGTAGTTACGAGATTTTATAACAACACCGACAGTTTGTCAATACAAAACAGTAAACCCGGTCTATTTTAGAACAAGTTCATTGTCATTAGAAAAAAAATCTATAAACTCACATTTAAACGCAAAGTATCTATACCTTGTCGTAGCGAAAATTGTTTTAGATCACCACCAGTGATAATAAAGCAGGTTTTATACGAATTATCTTATTTTATAACATCATTTACAAAGTTTTGAGAACAGGTTTACTTAAGGATTTTCACGTCAAAACTTCAGGATATTTTTTCACTTCAAAATAGGTAGTTGTAAATTGCTGACTTATCCCATTTCACGGTGGGTATCCGGAATAACTGAAGCGTGTACGTACATAGGATGATACACTCGTTCTCAGAATAGGACGTCGATTCCAATTTACAAATTGAGAAAAAAAAACTTCTTCAAAACCGTTGTTTTTCTTTTTAATTCCGTAGAACAAACATTTATGAACAATAATGCGAAATATCAGAACTCAAATACAGTGATTTTCAATTTTTTCAATACTAATTCTTAACTCTGGTATAAATGAAGTGTAATCTGCGTTATGAGTAAATAATTGACAATATTTTACGGATTATTTTACATTTTACCGTAAGAAATGATTTTATCATATTTCTTGATATTCTAACTGAAAGGGTTTGTTGTTTTTTATTCTGAATTCCCATTCTCAGTCTTTAAATAGTAATTTTGATAGATCTGTCGACGGTGAAAATACACATTCTTTCAAAACTAAAAGTAAAAGAAGATAAAAAATTATAAAGTTGTCGATCTACAACTGTAATCCTGTAATAAATGTAATTTACTATTTAAACAGATTTGAAAAGTATCGATTATTTGTGATTGTTTGCGACATTTTACTTTCAAAATTGCCTGTCCTCTTCATAACGTAGATTAAATCACGACATACAGTAGATTACACCAAATTATAAATGACTAATTTGAGCTTAACAAACCGTAGGGTGCCAAGGAAAAGACTATAAACATGTTAAAAATATCTGGTAAGAAGTTTTCAGACATTTATCAATGTAAAATTGTCTAAGGGAAACTATATTTACAATAGACAGTAACAAGAACAGTAACAACTTTAAAATTATAGACTGAAATTCTCCACGCTATTGTTTTTACTTTCACGATTCTTTTCTGAATATCAAAACCTTTTATTAAATAGGTATAATGATTTTTGAAAAAAGTTCCTTGTACATTTTCGAAACAATCTTAGATGTGCACAAGCGAAAAGAAAGGGTATCATACACAAAGTATAATACCCCTTTCCTCCGAAGTCCTGGTTCTGATCACCCTCTAGAATGGAAAGCAAGAAATAGATAACGGAAAAGAAAATGCCAATAGTCAGCATTGTCTCCTTTTCCCGAAAAGTTTCAATGTTATGAATAACACACTGTCTGTTTTGAGTAACATTTGTTTCACCTTCAAATTTGGGTTTAGATTTAGACCAGTCTAAAAGTTCCCTTTGTTGTCCATATTCAGAATGCGTATGTTATATGATTTAATATTATTTTGATGAATATAATAATTATAAAGGCTCTGTGATGCAAAAGTCAAATTTGCGCGGATCTTTATTTTTGTAATGAATATTGTTTTCAAAATATCAAAAAAATGTAAGAAAGAAACGAACGCATCCATATCAATGTACACATTGAGGCAGAACACTTAAGTGTCAAAATTTATTTTGTTAATGCACTCTCCAAGAATAGTGTACATTGTATCTGCAACAGCCTCGACCCATGGCACATGGTGGAATGATTCTGCGTACAATGCCATCAAACTTAACCAACAGCTGATCAACAGGGGCGATTTCTCAAACAGCAAACACTCAGCCTTGCAATTCAAACGATTCTGTTGATGGCAAAGTGGGTGTGGATATTGAATGAATTAATGTGAAATATAGCTTAGAAAACAATATTTCAAAGAGAGAAAAAACTGAATAGCAGCATTTTTGCCTTTTGTTCAAGTATTTTCTCAAACCGTTTCATTCAAGGGCATCAAAACAGTGAAAAATAAGTAACAATTAATGTTACCTGTGCAATGTGACACTTTCAAAACATAAAATTTGATTTGTAATCTACGTTTTCTACTTTGGTAATCTACGTTAAGATATCGACTTTAATTACTTTGATTCCACGGGGAAAATCCATATGTAAGCGAGTAGATTTAGAAATTCGGCATCTAAAGCCCATGATAACATATGTTAACATGATATTATATCTCAAAGATATACTGGTAGACGTTTAGAGCAGATATATATCTATTTTTGAAAGCTACGTTATCGCCTTTTTGCACAATAGGTCAATTAAATCTTTTGAGTGAAATTACAATTAAAACATGTCAGACAATTATTGTGCTTTTAAATTTGAAAACAATCCACATTTCTTTAAGGGTTACATTTAGGTTTCTGTAATAATGGACTATAAATATTAGAGGGTAAGTCAAGAATTCTAAACATGAATTCAAAGTTTTTGTTAATAAGTGTGCTTTAATCAGGTCTATTGTCACAATTTGGAAAACATCTTACACAGTTTTTGTATCAATATATCCTTCATACTATGGAAATTGATAAAACTGTAAAGAAATTCTGGAAATTCTTTAAAAACATGTAACTTACCTCTAATTCTGCCACCCGTCACAGACTTCTAATGACACTCCACGAGACTGACATGTTGAGCAATGAAATAAGAAACATGATTTTTTCAGACTCTGTATGTATATCCTACAGTTTAAGAACCAATAAATCTCTCTATCGGCCTCAAAACAGCGAATTTCGTGTTTTTCACTAACGTAGCTTACATAACGTAAATTACTGCATAGGAAACTTTTATCGATTGACAATTCGGAAAAGATATGAAAGAATGATTTATTACCCCTATTTCCTCCTCCAGTTCAATCCTACTTCCTACAATATTGTTTATTTTTCTATTTCTTCTAGTATGGGGAAAATGTCACTAACGTAAATTACAAGCTTAAAACAACGGTCGTACCTTGGTTGCATTATTGTGTTTTTAAACAAAACAAGGTACACATGCGTGTCTATATAGCAATCTGATTATTCAAATGCTTGTTTAAGATGTTAATTTCGTTGATAATCATTGTTTTAAAGGAGTTCTTGAATTATTTATCATTTTTTAAATGATGCTTAACGTAGATTACCTAAATTCGGGGACAAAATATTATTGCTGATATTTTTTTCTTTTTACCCCAATTAGTAAAATATTGCTTAATTTTACGTTGGCACATAGCCATTTATCAGTTTCGAAAATATCTTTTTTGTATTGTATTTTGCCAACTTGCCCATAAAAGCTTCAAATCAACAACGAACAGCGCGGGGACAGGCGAAAAATCGACCCCTTGGTATAAACATTGATTGCCCAAATCCATACAGTTGTATGCTATGATGAGTTTTACCCATTTTTAATTTGTACTATAAATGATATTGAAGGTATGCAAACTTATTTTGATCTATTGATGATTTTCTATTTTTTATAAATATTTTTATAGCGAAGACAGCCTTTTTCAGAAATCGACGTCCTATTCTGAGAACGAGTGGATAGCTTAAGTAATAACTTATTCATTACAAAGTAGAAACGTCTAGTGAACAAGAAATGGTTACTTTCTGGGTAAACAAAAATCATTTCGTCTGTGGTTTTGCAATACCTCGTAACTCCAGTTTGAGTAAAGCTGTAGTTATGATGGTTTTGACGTAAAGCAGATTTAAATTGCAAGTGCCCCGTAATTGATTCTCATTTGGACGATTCCAATATGTACTTGCGATATAGGATTTGGTGTCACTCCTCAACGAATCGGGCCTATTAAATATATGGTAAAATGAGTCAATTTGGCAGCTTCTAGCTCCTCTCAGAGAAGTCTTTGGGGCACATTTTACTTGATCTGCCCGACAGATCATTTCTTTGTCTTGAATTTACTACCAAGAAAGTGGTATCAATTTAGCACCGTCTGCTAAAATCACGCACCCGTGAACACAGCCACCCTTGAAATTTGCCATCTCTTTCGGGATCTGCACGTGACTCACCCCCATGAAAGGTCACGACCGCGCAAGAGACTAGTGTCCAATAAATTCATTAAAACACATCCTAGCAGTACACTGATGGTCTGTCAGTATATAGAACCACATTTCATGCATCTGTCTATTCTATAGACACAGAATGATTCAATGCAACAAAAGCACTCTCTTGCACACGGTTCATTCATTACATTCACCTCTGTAGTTGCCTCAGAGAGTATTGCGTCATCATCTGCTAGATTACGTCACTTTCTATCACATCAAAACGGCAATAACAAATAATTTTTCTTTTCCAAAGTCCAAAATATGTCATACTTCACGTTGCTTAAAAATTAATATCATTTTCCAACGAAAATAATTTAATTTTTTTAGATTGATGTCATTCATATTCAAATTTCCTGTACGTTTCATTCTGATAGGGAACGATTTTATCCAGCTAACCGTGACGTATTTCGGACAAACAATAGTATTTCGTAAGTGTTGTTATAAAATCTCGCAACTACGACTTGATTCAAGCCGTAGATGCGATATTATATAACAATACCGACGATCTATCAAAACAAAACATTAAACCTAGTCTATTTTTAGCACAAAATTCCTGCCATTGGTAAGGAGGCTTGAGAAAATAGTTCTATTGTATATGGGTTATTTCATCAGTTATAGTGCCTTTCAAATGTAACCAGAATCACCATTTCTTTGTCTACTTTATTATGTTACACATGAAACAGTTAAACAGTAATAATACACGTTTTCCTCGGTTTGACAAGATTCTTGTCATTCATACGCCCAGGCCGTTGCAGAGATGTATGTGAGAGTAACGAACGACAACTCTGCTCGGAGATTGCAACAAAAGAAGCAAATCCATTTTTGACGGAACTATGTTTGTATATCTTTTATACGAAATACGGCGATGAGCTATTTTTAGAACTCTTATCTATAAGCCTCTAGCAGAGCACACTGGCTTTATCTTTTTCGGACACTCTGGGGGTGTATTCTAAATAACTTGTACGAAATTTCCTTTGTTTTTGTTCCAATATATGGCATTGTCAATAATTGATTAATCACATGTATATTGTAGCCAGCGCTAATCTTTATTTGTCAAATTTGAATGATTTGAAATTTTGACGTTTGGGAAAGGGTTAATTGGAATTATACATGGAAAAATCGAAGAATAATGAAAAATGCTGAAAATGCTGATAAACTAATGTTCCCCCTTTTTTCTCACGTTTAAGGTATCCCCATATTCAAAGATATATTTTCTAGTTTGTAGCCTTGTTCTCTTCGATTTTACTTTATTTATCTTTTTTTCATTTGATTTCATCCATGCCCCTCTATACAACAAAATTATATATGTTTTATATAAAATATAGTATATTATCTTTATACCTAACCATATTCAAAACAAGACTCACTTTCTATCTCCCTTAAGCTAAATGATTGAGAAAACATTGACGCAAATGAAGAAAATTGTTGTAATCAGCATTATCTTCTTTTGCCTCAATAGTGTGTGCTATTTTACACAGAAATCCTTTCTTTATCAACATCTTTATTGAAGAAATGCTGATAATCAGTATCATTTTTGTTAGAATACTTTCCTTATATTGAACCATTTCCCAAACAAATACTGGTTGTAACGTCCAACTATACTGCAAGCTTTTCAGGAAACATTGAGGCAAAATGAGAAAATGTTTATAACCTGCATTTTCCCTGTTTGTTCTTGCTATTTTCCATACAATCCTCTATAAACACCCATATTGTCTCCTGCAATATTTGTCCACAAAGTTATGGAATTCCCTTATGCAAACTTTTCGGAAACACATTGAGGCAAAATGAGATAATGGTTATAAACATCATTTTCACCCTTTGTCTCAATATAGTCCTTTCTATGTTGTACACAATCCTTAACCCATTCTCACACATTGACTCTTTCAGACTCCCCAAAAGATAAAGGCTAAGCCGCTTTGGAAATCATTGTGGACAATAAAGAAGTTGCTTGTAACAAGCATTTTTTTTCATTTTTATACGCCGCCGGAGGCGGACGTATATTGGCGTCATCTTCTCCGTCTGTCCGTCCGTCCATCCGTCCATCCGTCCGTATGTACGTCCACTTTTCTTGTCAACGCAACTCCTCCTAAGTTTCTGGCTGGATCTTATTGAAACTTGGTCAATGTTATCACCTCAATTGGTAGATGTGCATGAAGGAAGTATTTTATGGTTCGTCGATTTTTGCCTGAGTTACGCCCCTTAAAAACTTAGTCTCTGGGGCTTATTGAAATTGCAGCCTTGTCAACGCAACTCCTCCTAAGTTTCTGGCTGGATCTTCTTGAAACTTGGTCAATGTTATCACCTCAATTGGTAGATGTGCATGAAGGAAGGATTTTATGGTTCGTTGATTTTTGCCTGAGTTATGCCCCTTAAAAACTTAGTCTCTGGGGCTTATTGAAATTGCAGCCTTGTCAACGCAACTCCTCCTAAGTTTCTGGCTGGATCTTCTTGAAACTTGGTCAATGTTATCACCTCAATTGGTAGATGTGCATGAAGGAAGGATTTTATGGTTCGTCGATTTTTGCCTGAGTTACGCCCCTTAAAAACTTAGTCTCTGGAGCTTATTGAAATTGCAGGCTTGTCAACGCAACTCCTCCTAAGTTTCTGGCTGGATCTTCTTGAAACTTGGTCAATGTTATCACCTCAATTGGTAGATGTGCATGAAGGAAGGATTTTATGGTTCGTCGATTTTTGCCTGAGTTACGCCCCTTAAAAACTTAGTCTCTGGGGCTTATTGAAATTGCAGGCTTGTCAACACAACTCCTCCTAAGTTTCTGACTGGATCTTAATGAAACTTGGTCAATGTTATCACCTCAATTGGTAGATGTGCATGAAGGAAGGATTTTATGGTTCGTCGATTTTTGCCTGAGTTATGCCCCTTAAAAACTTAGTCTCTGGGGCTTATTGAAATTGCAGGCTTGTCAACACAACTCCTCCTAAGTTTCTGGCTGGATCTTAATGAAACTTGGTGGATGTTATCACCTCAATTGGTAGATGTGCATGAAGGAAGGATTTCATGGTTCATTGATTTTTGCCAGAATTATGCCCCCTTCAATCTTAGTCTCTGGGGCTTAATGATATTTCAGCCTCGTGATAGAAATTCCTTCCAGGTTTTTCACTGGATATTTATAAAAACCTTTTTGTGAACACAATTTTTTAAAGGTTTTTCAGTGAATATTTATAAATCCTTGTCAATGTCATTTTTTTGTCTCAAGTTTTATAAGTGGCGGCGTATATTGTGACGATGGCACTCTTGTTCAACAATGTTTTCTAACCCAAGATGGAAAGATTTCTAAAATTTCATAAACTTGAAATAGTTGTATGCAACACCTTACAAATTTGTAAAATTTTGCCGTCTGGTGTTGGGTTTATATTCATTATTATGTCCTGTTATATTTTTCCACAAAGTTATGATATACTGACGTTCTTAATTCAAACCTTTTGGGGAAATATTGAGGCAAACTAAAGAAGTGTTTGAAATATTTATGTATTTGACCACACTATATTTAAAGGGACATTTCATTCCAATTTCAATTTTTTAAAGTATGTCTTTATGCCAAGATTTGTTATTCTAATGAGTATAAATACTATTAGTTTTTTGAAGTTGTTGCCAATAAGCGAGATACACGCATTTAAAGTTGAGACATATTAGATAAATTGCATATAAATCCGAACTGTTGTCCACAACAATTTGTTCAATTTTAAGACAAAAATATAAATTTCTCGTAAACGGCACAATATTTTGGCTTGAAATTTTCAGAATTTCCATAAGGAAATATGCTCTTTCAGATAAAAATAAAAGTGAAATTTATGACAAAAAATTCTGAAATGTCACTTTAAGTAGTTTTGGAAAGGGTTAAACAAAGGAATTTATTGTTTTAACAGTTATAGAATTACAGATTGATTGAAATATCATAAGTTGGATGTGTTTCATCATCGTATTGTTTTCCAAAGCAACCACAAAACCAGGTCTAGATTGCGAAAGGGTTAAACAGTTTAGTAAAGTATTTTCTAAAGTGTACGAAATTTGCCAGTTGACCCCAAGTTGACTACCTGTGCTAAAAATAGGTTATGGGTTTTTCCATTGTTGGCTTATTTCGTATAAACGGTATACTACGACCCGGAAGCGTCCTTATTTTACACTGATAAGTTAGGGAAAATCTTATTTAGCTCCTCCAATATTCATGCACTGGTCTAGACAGGGGTTTAAGACCCCACCCCAATAAAATGGCTTCCTAAGTGTCTGACAACAAAAACAAATCTCAGAAAGCTAAGTTATAAGTCAACGCTAACGCCCGGGAAAATGAGACTTGGCTTCATTCGTGATTTGATTGTCAATGTTGAACCAGTGCAAGATACGTTTTTGTCGTAGGATACTAGGATTAGTGGTTCACCTGTCTTAATGGGTGATTAAGTTATTATTGAATATGTAGCCTACGAAAAATTTTTCAGCATAGCCTATCCCTAATATTTTGTGTAATAATGAAACAAGTAGTTTTAATCCCTTTCCAGACGCTAAAAATAGAATAAAATAGATCTACAGATTTAATTTGTCTCGACGAGACGATTCAAATGAGCACCCACAGCACAGGTGGCCAGCACGTGCTAGAATTGACAAAAATGGGTTTAAACAAAAAAATTCAGAAAGACATGGAATTATAGACAAGGTCCATTACTCGCCTATTTTGTACAGAAAATTTAGTCGACCGCGAGCTCGCAACCCAATTTACACCCGTAAAGCGCGACTAATCGGGATGCATGAACAAAATCACTGTGCACATTCGATGGAAAAATGTTTTTTCAATCACTCACCAACTATATCTAGTCAATATCGCCGATAATACGCGTTGTATCACTAAATAATTTTCAGTTCAACTGAATTCATCTTCGATGTCCTCCATCTTGGTGACGTAATTCTTCTCCTAGGCCTTTTGTAACACGCCATGTGATTGGTCAGAAGTGCCAAGGGCCAAACTAGGTCAGCCAATGAAAACGCTCGATACATATTGTATTACGTCACCAAGATGGAGGACATCGAAGATGAATATTCAGTTGAACTGAAAGTTATTTAGTGATACAACGCGTATTATCGGCGATATTGACTAGATATAGTTGGTGAGTGATTGAAAAAACATTTCCCCATCGAATGTGCACAGTGATTTTGTTCATGCATCCCGATTAGTCGCGCTTTACGGGTGTAAATTGGGTTGCGAGCTCGCGGTCGACTAAATTTTCTGTACAAAATAGGCGAGTAATGGACCTTGTCTATAATTCCATGTCTTTCTGAATTTTTTTGTTTAAACCCATTTTTGTCAATTCTAGCACGTGCTGGCCACCTGTGACCCACAGTATAGGGTTTGATAAACTTTTGAAAAAGCCTTCGCCCCTCTTATCTTTAATACATAGCTCTGTGCCACAATATCTGTCTTGGAAAAGCATTAAAACAAAACGAGAATTACATGTATACCTGAAGCCCTTCCTAATATAATTAAAGGCACGTGTAGTTAATTAAAACAGAAGCTGAACGGTGGCGATGCTTATCAGTGGTAATCACGTGATCAGGCTATAAATAGATCACATTCCTGAGCTGCTGATAAAAAAGGTATTGTGGTTTTAATCAGCTGCTATGTTAGCCTACAACAATTTCAAGTCACATCTTTGAATGATCAGAGGATATGACTTTATGGTGCAGGCCCGTCGAGAGAGATAGGGGCAGGCCCGTAGGAAGCAATTTCATAGGGGGGGAGGGCTAACGCCCTAGTCCTGAATAGGGGGGGGCTAATTTGGATTTTCCTAATAATTACAGTGTAAATTTAAGAAAATTCGGCATTTTTTGCCAACTTGGGGGGGGGGGGGGAGGGCTCCCCGTGTTCCTACGGGCGTGGAGGGGCTAGGGGACTTGGCTTCCCCCTTCCAACGATTCCATAGTTCTCCAGATCTAGGGATGTAAATAGGCTACTTTATCTTGAAACGCAAGGCTTTTGATGGGATTACTTGATCAGCTACACGATCTGAATATGAACACGTTGACTTCTTTAGATCGGGTATCACGGTGTATAGGCCTAATCACATGACTTAGAATTTCCGATAATCTTCAATAACTTTGTCCATACGTGAACGATTTGAATTCGGTTTGAAGCAGAGAATGTGAACAGACCTCACGCATAAGATGGACGTGGTTTATTTTTGAACAATCAACTGATAAAAAAGTTATTGAAGATAAACCGAAATTTTGGTTTAGGTTATCTTCAATAACTTTTTTATCAGTTGATTTTTCAAAAATCCAACTCGTCCAGCTTATTCCTGGCATTTACCCACCTTTTCTGATTCAAACCGAATTCAAATTGGTCAAATATTAAAAAAGATATTAACGATTATCGGAAATTCTGAGTCACGTGATTATACACCGTGTCAATGATAGGCAAACTAGATGGAACAGAAATGTGGAGTTGGAAGATGTCTAGATGTTGAAAAATAAAGCACTTCAAATCCAAATATCTGGTTCTTTCAATGTGAGGCTCAATCTTTAGCTCACCTTAGCACGAAGTGCTGAGGGTGAGCTATTGTAATCGCTCACCGTCCGTCGTCCGTCCGTCTGTCTGTCTACAATTAATAAAAAATCTTTTCCTCCCAAAGTAAAAGGCACAGAGTCTTGAAATTTTGTGTGTAGAATCGTCTCAAGGCCCTCTACCAAAATACTTTAATTCATTGGTATACAAGGAATATTGGCCCTATGTTGTGGGTATCAAATTACAAATAGAGATAAAGAATGAAATATTTTACAATCATTTTCTTCTGAACCGTTTGTCCTAGAGCTTTGAAATATTGTGTGTAGATTTGTCTCAAGGCCCTCTACTAAAATGCTTCAAATTTTTGGGATTGAAAGAAAATTGGCCCTATGTTGTGGGTATCGAATTTCATGTAGAGACAAAGAAGTAAATATTGTATGCCTACAATCTTCTTCTCCTGACTCTCGTACTACCAGAAATGTTTGGATTGTTTTCTGCAATGAAAGTTATCCAGAAGTTGTGCTTGTGAGATGAGACAATTATTTAAGTTATCATCCTGATGTTCTCTAATTAAGATGAGCGATATAGGGCCATCTTTGCCCTCTTGTTTGTTTTTTTTGATATCCTGTATGTAAGCAGTGTTTTAAGATGTGTAACTAGCATGGCAAACAATTAGAATAAAAACGTCAGAGTTGATGTAACAACCACTTCTGCATACCTTTCTGCTTGTATATCTGGAACTCGTCCAAACGTTGTCTCAACATTTACATAGAACAATGTTGTATACCCATCCAAGATAGAATAAATGAGCACTACATGATTGACTAAAGTATTATAGACTTGAAGAGACAATGACTCCCATTTCTTTGAAAATATTAATTAGGCCCTATATGTGTGTCCTCCGTTTACCCTTTACGGTAATAGAACCCTGTCCTAAAGTCAAACTTTTGGGTTGGTCCCAATTCAGAAGTGTATCGAATGAAATACTAAATGTAACTAGCCTATTTGTACAAAGAGTAGACCTAAGAAATATGTGGGACCAAAGGATAGAAAACATTGGACTGTGGATCGAGTATTTTCTTCAATTCTCTAAATATTTTTCAAAGTTCGTCCAATTGTACAGTTAGAAACGACAGAATCAGCGATTGTTTTGGAAAGGTTTGAATTATCGCATTAAGGTATCCGACCCCTCAAAAGCACCAAAGAGCTAGAGGTGAAATTTGAAAAATGCAAATAATTCCTAAACTGTGTTACAGTTCCTTTCCAAATGCAAATATAAGCAGTTTTTACGGTTTCAAATTTTGAATTAATGCATACTTATTGAAATATTTGACAAAAATGTTCAAAATTACCTCCCTTGCATATGAATATAGAGTAAAATTTTATTTGTGAATCATTTCTTTCTGGAAGCATGATCTTGAAATCCAGCATGATGAATCAACTTATGTGAAGTGTATTTACAAGTGTGTGAACTTTGATGCATTTCATATGGCTAGAAAGTGGTGATTTTTTCAGGGTCTGTAAACCTTAATTTCGTACTTTTATCAAACAAAATTCTTTTTTCTCTTTTCAGTTTTTGTAACGAGTTTGCCGGACGGGAGCACCCAAATCGTTGATACAGGTTTTTTAAGTGGCCGATTATCCGGATTCTCAAAAATTATCCGATTCTTCGGCAAGTCCCGGGTGGGATACAAATATGCTGTGCTGCCAAGAGAGATGATGGCCCCTTCAGACAAAGAATCGTTCGCGCTGAAATTTATCACGAAAAAACCGGACGGTCTATTGTGGATGTTTAAAGGGAGCGATGGGTCAAACTTCCATATTAGTTTGAAGGTAATATGGCCTACTTTATTTATTTGGCATTTGGCAGATCTAGTCCCGACCTTATTTTAGTGTTCTATCTACTCTTTGGACCAATGAAATTCCAGTATATTTCAAAATTCCACCGATATATTTCGCATAAACGCGACTTCGGCTAGCTTAAATTGTGACGTCTATACTTAGCCACGCCCCGTCTCCAGTGAACCGCTAGCGAACACTAAGTTAGATAGAGTCTGTTTAGTAGAATCTACGCGATATAAACATTCAATGAGCTTTGCATTGTGCATTTCCTTGGATCCACACTTTACTTTCATATGCAACAAATTATGAAGACATCAAAGGTTATTAACCCTTTCCCAAACCTGACAAGGTCTGGTTTTGAATTAGACGCTATTTTAGCCCTTTCCCAAACAACAAAATTTGAGGGTGGTTCAATCAGAAAGCTGATGCAGCCAGATGACAAAATGGATGTTGTTAAAGATATGGTTTGTGTAAAATATGGCACAGAAAATATTGAGACAAAAGGAGAAACTGCTGGTTATCAGCAGTTTCTTTTGTTTCAATGTTTTCCCAAGCCTTTTCTATTGGGGACGTCAAAACCAGGTCTTGTTTGGGAAAGGGTTAAATATTGTTTATGCTTTATAATATGCATGTTAATTGTATCCTAATCTTAATTGTATCAACATCCATTTTGTTGTATGTAGGCTAGCAGCCTTAAAAATGGAACAGTATGCCATTGTACTGTTTGGGAAAGGGTTATAATTACATTGATTAGCAAAGACGTAATTAAATTTCTGTTTGAAGTTTGAAATAACCAAGACTTTTGTGTGTGGATAAGTCCCATTGGAATCATATTGGTATTTTTAACCCTTTCCCAAACAATACATACAATGCTGTTAAAGTAAATGTAGCACATCAAACTCTCATTCATGAACACCTGGGTTTGATCCCTAGCTGCGACAAATATCCTTTCTGACAAAATTGCCTCCAACCAATGGTTTGATAATTGTTAATCTATGTATGGGGCGCAGTGGCGGATCCAGGAATTCTTTGAAGGGTTTCTATTTTACAAAAAGGGGTTCGTTTTACAAGTATTACACACTTTTGACTGAATTTCAGCATGAAAATAAAATAATCAGGCTACAGAGGGGGTTCCTTTGAACCCCTGAACCCCCTCTGGATCCGCCACTGGGGTTAGCAGTTGCTCAGGTACATGTATGAGAGACAACAGGACTCCATATTTAGGTGCACCAGCTTCCACGATTCAACCAAAACAGTTGAAAGGGACTTTAAACCTCAATCAATTAATCAATCAACCATGTCTGGTTTTTAGCTCCACTGGCCTTCAGGCCAGCGGGCTATTGTCATGGCGCT
This sequence comes from Fragum sueziense, assembly GCA_963680895.1. NCBI lineage: Eukaryota > Metazoa > Mollusca > Bivalvia > Cardiida > Cardiidae > Fragum > Fragum sueziense. The sequence continues at coordinate 9,175,195 of OY804609.1, forward strand.
GTGTCCGTCGTGCGTGCGTGCGTGCGTCCGTCCGTGCGTCCGGTCGTCAACATTTTCTTTAAAAATCTTCTCCTCAGAAACTACTGGATGGATTTCAATCAAACTTCACAGGAATGATCCTTGGGTGGTCCACAATCAGATTCCTTCAATTAATGCTGATTGAACCAGAAAGTCTGGAGTTATCTGCCCTTGAATTAAAAAATGGCTGTTTTGACTTTGTTTTCACTCTAGCACTTACAAATACCAACCAATCAGGACAAAAATTGGTCAAAATGTTGGTGACAATAAGATCTTGACTGCGTGCAATTTTCAGCTTGATCTGAATTTTATATCATGAGTTATGTGCCCTTGAAATTGACAAAATTGTCATTTTCGGCTCAATTTTTACTTTGTTTCACTCTAGCAATTACAAATATTTAACAATCAAGACAAAAATTTAATAGAATGTTGATGCCAATAAGATCTTGCCTCGATATAATTTTCAGCTTGATCTGAACTTTATATCATGAGTTATGTGCCCTTGAAATTGACAAAATTGTCATTTTCGGCTTTATTTTGACCTTGTTTTCACTCTAGCAACTACAAATATTGACCTGTCAAGACAGAACATTGACACAATATTTGTGAACATAAGTTCTTGCCAGAGTGTAATTTTCAGCTTAATCTGAATTTTACATCATGAGTTATGTCCCCTTGAAATGGACAAAATTACCATTTTTGACCTTATTTTTACTCAAACAGCCATAAATATCTTCCAATCAATAAGAAAATTTCACATAATCTTACCGGCCAAAAGATCTTGCATGGATATAATTTTCAGCATCATCTGAAATCCTGTTTTATGTGCCCTAGAATTTGACAAAATTGCTATTTTCGACTTTGTTTTTACTCTCTGTATATCTACAAATATTGAACAAGCACTTTAAAGCTTAAACATGATGTAGACAAAATTAAGATCTTGCATTAGTGTCATTCTTAGCTTTATAGGAAGATAAATCCTCAGTTATATGCCTTTCAATTTGAAAAAAATGCTAATTGTGACTTTGTTTTCACTATCTAATCAACACTTGGATTGAATATCAAAAGAATCTCAGGCCTGTGGAGCGATTCAAGACCTTCAGGTCTTCTAGTTATTTTTCAGAATGGGAACATACAATATGTTCATACTGACGGAAGAAGATTACTTCAAGAGCAGATAATCCAGGCAGTGAGACCCCTGAATGATTTTAGATGGCACAACTTTACAATTAGCAAAGTGAATGATCAGGTAAGAGGCTGTCTGTCTGTCTGTCTGTAAGGAGTAAGGTATGGCGCAATTTTAACCCTTTCCCAAACAAGACCTGTTTTTGACGTCCCTAGAAAAAATGGCTTGGGAAAACAATTGAGACAAAAGAAGAAACTGCTGACAACCAGCAGTTTCTTCTATTGTCTCAATATTTTCTTGACTTTATTATACACAAACTTCATCTTTACTAACATGCCGTTTAGTCATTTTTGACAATTTTTGATGTGGATTATCCTAAAGTTAGGCTGTTTGGGAAAGGATTAACTGAAATGACCCTCTAATAAGTGCCCGCAGGTATGGATACAAATAGATACCAGGCTAAAAGACCCCTGAATGACTTCAGGTGGCACAACTTTACAATTACGAAAGTAAATTATCGAGTAAGTCACAGTCTGCTTCAAACCGAATTCAAGCTTGTCGAGTGTAAACAAAATTTTTGAAGATTTTTTGAAATTCTGAGTCACATAATTTAGGCCTGTAGGAAGCAATTTAATATTGGGTGGGCTCAAGCCGCAGTGTCTGAATATTGGGAAAGGGGGGGCTTATAAATTGGATTTTCACTGAATTTTCAGAAAGTAGAAAATATTTTAGGCAAATGGGGTAAATGCTGGGCCTAAATGTTTTGGGAAGTGTTAAGCCTTATATTGTTAGACTTCATTGGAATCGTCTCCTTGACACAATTCAAGTGAGAACCCACAAAATAGGGTTTTGATTTAGAATAACAAAATAAATTAAGAATTCCTTTACAACCTCTTTCCTATTCCTCTGTTATGTAACTGGAGAATATTTGAATGCATTGTTGATCTAAGTTAAGGTACTCCATCCGTAATGAGATTCGCTCGATGTCGAAATTATTCGGGCGACATCGAAAGCATTCGTCAGTGGAACTTTCAACCGCCAAAGGTGTACGACCGCACCCGGAAAACTAAGGAAATGTAACGACAACACCTGAAAAAATCCAATGTTTTATGAATCTCAAAATAGCCACATTACGGGTATTCTACCTTAACTTTAAAAAAATGTTTCTTGCAGCTAAACTTTGTAATCGATGAAGACATTCCCAACCTTTTAGTTAACAAGACATACCGCGCGGCACCTGGTCTTCAGTTTGTCAAACCCGGCAATGCAGACCTTGGAGGAACGTTCGAAGTGGCACAATCCACCAATAATAAAGTCACAAGTAACTTCGATGGAGCAATAACTGATGTGAGTAATTAACCCCAAGATTCCATCCATCATTAATTACCAAACACTTTGTGCATAACATATATATCTACGTGTATCTTAATTATTATACCCCCACAACAAAGTTATGGGGGGGTATACTGGATTCAGGTTGTCCGTCCGTCTGTCCGTCTGTCCGTCCGTCCGTCCGTGGACATAATTTTGTGTCCTCTTCTCCTCCCACAGTTTTTGACCGATTTTGCTGAAATTTTAGCAGGTTGTTTCCTATCATATGAAGTTGTGCACCTGCAATTTTCATCTTGATCCAGGCAGTAGTTTCAGAGTTATGCCACTTTGAACTTTAGCAATTTTTCAGTGACAACGCGCTAGTGGGGGGTATTTGTCCGCTTTGCGACAGTTCTAGTTTAGCAATGGAAATTGACAATGGTATCCTGAATTTAAAATTTGCTTACCCTCTTTAATTTCTGGGTTTTATCCATGGCAACGGAAATTGACGAGGGGTATCCTCGTCAATTTCCACTGCCATGGATAATGCTTAAAGTTGTACAAAGTGTTTTGAGTCTAATACCCGATGGACAGTCGGTTTTGTATTGCTGCTTAGATGCTGCTGGGCTGAACACAGATAGCCTAGTAGGTTATATCAGAGTCTGTCAATTGCGAACCCCAACTCGGCCAGTATCCATTCTGACATTTGATAGAAGTAATTTGTCTCTCACCAATGAATGTGAATCATAGATGTGAGTTTGGATATTGTAGCGGTACTGGTGAGAGAAATAACTACCCACAGTTAAGTGCTTCTGCAGCTGCGATATGACCAATTAGCAGTTGAAAATGGCATAAAACCCCAATAAATCAAATCAGAGGCGGGCTCTTTAGAGCGAGCCTTATGAAATTTCTTAATATGTTTTTGGAGCATTACCATGGTGCCATGGAGCATTCAGAACCACTCGGTCAATTCTCTCTTATATTGTTTCTACAGAGTTAACCAAGGGTTTCAGCACAAGTATAGGGTAATGGCACCTCACATTGAGCGTCTTAAAATCTTGCCCTAAAGAACGCTCTATCGTAAAACATCTTAAGAAATCACAAGATATCTAAAGAAATCTTGCTCTAAAGAACGCGCCTCAGATGCTGCTGGCCATGACTTGACATATCTGCACTGGTCCTGACCAAATATTTGTGACGGGTCATGCTAAAAGGGACCTTAGCAGAAGTTCAAAAATCCAAATTTTGCCAAAATTGTCACACTCAGCACAGGTCAACAAGACACTGTATGCCAAAAATGAACATAAAGTAAGATAGGGATCACATTCCAAATTCATAAAGTTACAAAAAGTGTATTGGCCCTAGTCTGACTGCGTAGACTGACTTAGGGTGGATATTTTTCACACTTCCTTTAAGGTCCTTTTAGCATGATGGTCACATTTGTAAAAACAGGCTTATCAAAGTATGTTTATGTCCCTGTATTGAAAGATCAGTGCATATTGTTTTACTGTTGTCTGTCCGTCCGTCTGTCTGTCAGGCCGAAACTTCACTTGAAATGTTAACATTGGCCTTTTCTCAAAAAGCATTCCACATACAAACCTCAAATTTAGTATGCAATCTTCTTTCAATGATATCTATCTGTCTATGCAATATGACCTTCCTCAAGGTTATTCATTATCTCTTAAACTTAACATGAAAACTCCACATGAAAACTTAAAGTGACATTTCACAATCATTTTTACATAAATTTTGCTTTTATTCTATCTGAAAGAGCATGTTTTCTCATGAAAATTCTGGAAATTTCAAGCCAAAATATTGAACCGTTTATGAGAAATATATATTTTTGTGCTAAAATTAAACAAATTGTTGTGGACAACAGTTCAGATTTATATAGAATTTGTCATTTCTGTCTCAACTTTGAAAGTATATTTTTCGCTTATAGATAACAACTTCAAAAAAACTGATAGCATTTCTACGCATTAGAATAGACAATTTTTGCATCAAGACATACTTTTAAAAAATGAAATAAATGTGAAATGTCACTTTAACATTGGCCTTTTCTCCAAAAGTATTTGGGATACAAAGCTCAAACTTAGTATAAATTATCCATCTTTTAATGATATCTATCTATAGAAGGTTAAGGTCGTCCATTTAGGTCAAGGTCAAATATCAATCAAGGTCATAATCTAAGAAAAATAACCATTTCAGGGGTATTTATGTTACAATCACAAACACTTTAAAGAAGTTTTCTTGGGCCGATGCAGTTGGACATCCTTAATAACTTTAAATTATAACAAGTCAAATATTCTGTCATTTGGAAAAGAGTTTTAATCAATGTTTGTTTGTTGCTAGGTTGTGGTAAAGAAGAGGTTAGGTCCAAATACGGAGATGATCGTGAGATTCTTAAATGAAGTCGACAAAGAAACCAAACAAACTAATACAGTCTGGGAAATTGACGAGTTCAGACGAGGAGAATATACGTGGAACCCACAACCTCCAAAACCTCAACCTCCAAAGGTAAACCTCAACCTCCAAAACCTCAACCTCCAAAGGTAAACCTCAACCTCCAAAACCTCAACCTCCAAAGGTAAACCTCAACCTCCAAAACCTCAACCTCCAAAACCTCAACCTCCAAAGGTAATACTTAAGGTAGTCCACCCCTGACTCAACCTCCAAAGGTAATACTTAAGGTAGTCAACCTCCAAAGGTAATCGTCGTTGGAAAGTCAAAACCTCGTAACTCCAGCTTATTCAAGCTGTAGTTACGAGGTTTTAACTCCCCACCAATGTAATACTTAAGGTAGTCCACCCCTGATGAGATATACATGTGACGTCCGCATTATTCGGGCGTCATTGTAAACATTTGCTTGTGGAATATTTCACTGCTGAACCTTTACGCTGTTGACCAAATAGCTTTGTGTACAGTATATGTAACAAATATTCAATGACGTTGCACGAAAACTTCAGTTGATAATTATGTCTTTCTTAATTTTGGGTCCCATGACCTTCTTCAGGGAAACCCATTTTAATATTCTTTTTCTTCATTATGACATCCATTCTTTGGTTATAACTTAATGTGTACTACGAAGTCAATGAGGACGTGACATCATTTCCAGTATGCCAAGCGTTCACGCCAAATAGCGTCAGATCGGCAACCGTCCCAGATACTCGTTCCTACTCATTCCCATTCATTAAAAAATAATGTCTATATCTTTATTCAAGCCGTTGTTACAAGATTTTATGAAAACACCAACAGTTTATCAATAGGCCTACATAACAGTAAACCAAGTCTATTTTTAGCACAAAATTCATTGCTATTGTACCATGTCTCATCAATGAACACCTGTTATTTTTCAGGAAATCAAGTCTCCTGTCACATTTACGACTGGAAATTCTGTTTTCTACCTCAAAGACGCGCTCGACTTTAGAGATGAGGGCAGCGTGGCTTTCAGATTCCGTACCCTTGAACCTCGCGGACTGCTTGCGTTCGCTCGTGGAAGTGCTTCCTCGGTCAACTTCTTTGCCTTAGAAATATTTGACGGACAACTCTACCTTGTGTACAACTTCGGAGGGTTCAGAGGACGAAAACCGTTTCCCGCGGATAGTCGTGTTGATGATGGTGAATGGCATGACGTCAGTTTGGTTGTCGACGGAAGTCTCATCACAGTAACGCTGGACTACCAGCGATTGACAGTCGGACTTACGAGTACACAGAAAAGCATTCTGTACTTCTATCGTCTATACATCGGTGGTTACGATGAATTCAACAGGATTCCCTGGGCGATCTACTCCAGAATGGGCTACAAAGGCTGTGTCGAGTCCTTGAGGGTCAATGATATTCGTAAGTTGGCCATTATAGGAAATGTCTTTTCAAAAAGCAAACATTGTTAACCTTTTATTTCAAAGATAATAAGTAATTAGGCAAAAGCTTACACATTTTAGACCGGTAGTCTAAAATTGTAACCTTTAATTGTTATTGGAATAAAACCAATACATGTGAAACAGATCAGACTCTGCATAATATTATGTGTTTAACCCTATTAAATGAATTGTTATAGACAATTTAGGAAAACATGATTTTGAAAGTTTGATGAAAAATATTTTTTTGAAAAAGTAAGGGTATACAAACTATTGTTTTATATGCCATAATCTTTTTTCAGCTGTTGATCTGCTCAGACGGTTTTGCAACATCAACATGCAAAAAGATAAGGGTGTACAAACTATTAGGGTATACAAAATTTTGGGAATACCATAATCTTTTTCAGCTGTTGATCTTCACAGCCGGTTTTCTGACATAAACATTCAAACAGATAATTGTGTACAAACAATTAGAGTATATGAAATTTTAGGAAATTTACTGTAATCTTTTTCAGCTGTTGATCTCCACAGCCGGTTTTCCGACATAAACATTCGCGGAGTTGAGCAAGGATGTAATTCACAGGGACGTAGTTGCCTCAGACAGCCGTGTACTAGCGGGTTCTGTCAGGACAGAATGGGGACATACATGTGTGATTGTTCAAGTACCCCTTACACAGGGCAAAACTGTGACATCGGTAGGTACCCCTAGTCTTGTGTAAGTCTGTAAAAATGGGGAAATTAAATAAATTCAACTACAAAAATAACAAAAAGAACATTAAATGAAATTGTAAGTCTCAACATTCAGACAGAGGAAAGATATAATTTACCTACAATTCTATAATTCTGAAGGATTGTCATGGTTTCATGCCTTGATCTTTAAGAGACATAACATAGATATTCAGTGCCTGAAACTTAAGGCTAAGGTACCCCCTTCTGCGACATTTGTAGGTGTTTAACCCTTGTCTTATTTGTAGCTTGGTTGTATACTTTCAGATGCCGTTATTGCAAGCTGGGACGGTACTAAGCCCACAATTTACAAACTCCAGCCGTTGGCAGAGGACACACACACAAACGACATTTCCTTCAGATTTTTGACGCCGTTGAATAATACTCTGTTGTTCAGCACTGAATCACAAAATAGACGAGATTACATGCGAGCTGAGGTCATTAATGGAAAGGTCGTTGTCACATTTAATGTAGGGGGACGATTGAAGGTATGTTATACAATAGATTTCACTTGTTTGAAATTTTTGTGTTAACATTACGTTTAAATGCCGTACCATGTAAATTTTAACTTTTTAAAAAAGGTATAGATATATGCTGCTTTCTAACCATAACTACAACTTAATTATGTTACTTTGTAGAAGCTAGTCTAAAAGAGAACCAGACCTGGTTCCTGATCAGATACATGCCAAGACTGATCTTGATTCAGGTTGCTATTTTGACTCTAATACGTAGACTCTATTATGCATATTTGAGACCCGTCACGCTAAAAGGGATGTTATCCGACGTATGAAAATCCCAATTTTGACAAACTTGTCAAACTCTGCACAGTTCAACTAGATTCCGTATGCGAAAAATGAACACATAGTAAGATAGGGAAAACATTCCGAATCTAGAAAATTACATAAAAGTGAAAAGTGTCGGCCCTAGTCTGTCTGCGCGGATTGCGCAGACTGACTAGGGTCGATATTTTTCACTCTTCCTATAAGGCCCCTTTTAGCGTGACGGGTCAAATTTAATTTTATTTCAGACATTTGAACTGGACCAGATAGTGAACGATTACCGCTGGCATACATTGTACATCAAACGTCGCGCCGACGACGTCGAAGCTTGGGTCGACGACAATCCACGACTTTCTGGCATGATTGGCGGAACCAACTACGTTTTGAACATCGATAGTATCAGATTTGGGTCCCTGGGTGCCACAAGCTCATTAAGCTCAAATAATTACATCGGTTACATGCAGAACTTTATCTACGACGACAAAGAAATCCTGGGTGAATTGAAACAAAGGAAAAACACGAACGTGATCTGGATCACAGGGGTAAACTGGGAAAATGTTCCGTTAATTACATATAAACCCGTGACAGTCTCGACCAGTGATGCTCACTTCCAACTTCCTTCATTGCAACGGAGTCTGTCGTTGAAGCTTATGTTCAAATTCAAGACGCGAGAACCGAGCGGTTTGATGTTGTACAGTTCTGGTCTTGGTAAGGACGTCATTGCTATTGAAATGACCAACGGTGCTCTGCGACTTGCGTATAACTTGGGATCGAAGAACATGTTTACTATGGGACCAAGCCGTAAACAATTGAACGACAACCAATGGCATTCGGTGATGGTGTCGCTAACGGAAGACGGACGACTGAATCTGAATGTTGATGGAGATACGACGGCTGTTTCTAATATTGATGGGGATAGTCAACTTGACCTATATGGGTAAATATTTATGACCCGTCACGCTATAAGGGACCTTATCAGAAGTCCAGATATCCATATTTTGATAAACTGATCAGATTCAGAGCGGGCCAACCAGATCCAGTATGTGAAAAATGAACATTTAGTAAGATTGGGAAAACAGTCCAGATTTAGAAAAGTAGATAAAAGTGAAATTATCGGCCCTAGTCTGGCTGCACCCGATAAGGTTCCTTTTAGCGAGACGGGTCACATTTTAACAAATGTGACAGTGTCATGCTAAGATATGAGATTTACCAGGCGTCAAGTTAGTGTTGCATTTAGAAAATGAATATATAATGAGATTTGAAAAATCAATCTAGTTCAAGAAAATTACCGTAGAGTGAAAACTTCCAATCCTAGTTAGTTTGTGTGGCATTGTAGACTGACTATAGTCAATATTTTTCACCTCGCATAAGGTCCCTTTTAGAGTGACTGGTCACACACTTTAAACCCTTTCCCAATTAAAATGAGTACCCCCAACATAGGATTTACAATAGGCCTTTTAGATTGGTTTCGATACATTCCCTGTCTAAAAATTGATTTGAAATGAGGACAGTTGATTTTACACGTTTTTGGACAGAATTTTGAAAAAAATTAAAATACACATGTACAAATGTGTAGGAGGTTCAATGGAACCCCCATCTTTTGGGAAAAATGGAGAAGTTCAGTCAAAAATGTGTAATACAAGGAAAACTTACCCCCCTATTTGTATAGTCGAACCTCCTTCGCAGAAATCCTTGATCTGCCGCAGAAAAGCCTGTTTATTTGTGGGGCTTCAAAATGTGTCAGTGTTTGCTTTTGGATTAAACTGCAACAAATTTTGTTTTATTTTCTTTCCAGTAAACTTTACATCGGTGGTATTCCAAAAGAAATGTTCAACCGTCCTGGTATAAGAAGCCTCATCAAGTCCAGACAGGGATTCAGGGGCTGTTTTGCGTCAATGGATCTGAACGGAGCTGTGCCGGAGCTTCTCAACTATGCTACGGACAAACAACAGATCTTTAGTGGATGTTCAGGTATAAAACGGCATTTTAATTTCTCAAACAAGACTGAGTTTTGATGTTTCTTAACAACAAAATAAACAGCAAAATCTTAGTGGAGTCTTATTCAAAAGCTGCTGCAGCTGATAAAATAGACGTTAATAAAAAGAGCATATGCACAATATACCTCAGAAAATATTTAGGCAAAAGGAGAAAATGCTGGTTATCAGCATTTTCTTCTTTTGCCTCAATGTTTGCTCAAGCCTTTACAACAGGGATTTAGGGGCTGTTTTGCGTCTATGGATCTTAATGGAGCAGTGCCGGAACTTCTCAACTACGCAACGGATAAACAACAGATCTTCAGCGGATGCTCTGGTACATACCGCCATTTAACCCTCTCTCAAATGATATTACTGGTCTGTATGAAAATTCTCATGATTGAAAAATGAATATTTTAAGATAAAGTTTGATCATTGCATTGTTTGTTCTTTGTGAACTAAGCACAGATACCTAACAGGCAAAACAAAAATTAACCGCACACTTTCATTGCTCATTCCTGTGTGATTTGTATGTTTTCATTCGATGATATTGCTGAATACATTATGTATAATTTATTTTACGCAGATATAATGATGACATGTAAAACACATATGTATCATTTACTTTACACAGATTTAATGATGACATGTAAACCAGATGCGTGTGGAACTGGAATGTATATGCCAGGTCTGGACTCATTCTGATATGATTGTAATGTTTTAATTGCTGAGTACACATATCATTGCTTTTCAACGAAAACCTCGTTACTGCAGCTTTAAACAAGCTGCAGTTATGAGGTTTTTGTGAAAAGAAACGATATGTATTATGTACTTTACACAGATTTAATGATGATATGTAAAACACATATGAATATATGTATTTATTTTACACTACACAGATTTAATGATGACGTGTAAACCAGATGCGTGTGGAACTGGAATGTGTATGCCAGGTCTTGACTCGTTCTGGTGTGACTGTAATATGACGGGCTATGTTGGAGATTTCTGCCAAGAGTGTAAGTTATATACAGTCTATGTTAACCCTTTTCCGAAACAAGACCTTGATTTGATGTCTCTAATAGAAAAGGTTTGGGAAAACATTGTCTCAATATTTTTGTGTTGTATTGTACACAAATCCGATTTTTATGCCCCCGTATCGAGAGATCGGGGGCATAATGTTTTACTCGTGTCCATCCGTCTATCCGTCTGTCTGTCTGTCTGTCCGTCTGTCTGTCCGAAAACTTAACATTTGCCTTTTCTCCAAAAGTATTTGACATACAAAGCTCAAATTAGGTATGCAACTTCCTTTCAATGATATCTATCTGTTCCATGCAATTTGACCTTCCTCAGGGTCATCCGTTAACCCTTATCAACCCTTTACTCTATGAAAACTTAACATTTTACTCCGAAAACTTAACATTTGCCTTTTCTCCAAAAGTATTTGACATACAAAGCTCAAATTAGGTATGCAACTTCCTTTCAATGATACCTATCTGTTCCATGCATTTTGACCTTCCTCAAGGTCATCCGTTAACCCTTATCAACCTTTTACTCTACGAAAACTTAACATTTTACTCCGAAAACTTAACATTTGCCTTTTCTCCAAAAGTATTTGACATACAAAGCTCAAATTTGGTATGCAACTTCCTTTTAATGATATCTATCTGTTCCATGCAATTTGACCTTCCTCAATGTCATCCATTAACCCTTATTAACCCTTTACTCTACAAAAACTTAACATTTTACAAAAATGGCCATTTCGGGGGCATTTGTGTTTCACAAACACATCTTGTTTCAACATCAATTTTGTCGTAATTTTAGAGTTGTCCCAATTTGAAAGCTGTGTCATCAATTTTGACACAGCTTTCAAATTGGGACAACTCTAAAATTTTGTTGTTTTGGAAAGGGTTAAATTGTAACACACCTGAGGGTGTAAAGCTCAAAGATGAACAGCATATTGTCTGTCTTGTTTGCAAATGTTTTAACTACAGCTTGAATTTATAAGCTGTAGTTGCGACATTTTTGAATGTGAGTGACAATAATTATGTTGTTCATCTGGCTATATTGAAGACTTCTGCGAACAGTGCAAGTTATAGGCTATGTGTAAATTGTAACCCACCTCAGGCTGTACTACGCAGATTCTTAATTGATGGGTCCATTCATTAATGAACATAATGATCTGACAACGACAATTACCAAAGGCAATTTATTTATTTTCTTTTAGTGTTGAAGAGTGATATCACTATTATGAGAATTAATAATGACTATTTACCCTTTCCCAAACAAGACCTGGTTTGATGTCCCTAATAGAAAAGACTGGAGAAAACATGGAGACAAATTTATAAGAAACTGCTGATAACCAGCAGTTTCTCCCTTTGCCTCAATTTTTTCTGTGCAATATTTTACGCAAATCTTATCATTACAAACTTCTATTTTGTTGTTTAAAGTGACTTTTAAATTTGAACACCTTAAAAATTTGTCGTTTGGGAAAGAGCTAAAAACATTGTGGAAGCAGGATTAACCCTTATACACTAGATTTATATTGAAAGGTCAATTGAATTCTTGATTGACAGTCATGGTTTGTGAATTTCAGTCCCAGTTGGTTACTACTTTGGTAAAGATGGTGGAGATGGCCTGATGATCTACGAGTTTCCGTATACCACTAATTCCGATCTGGATCAGATCGCGTTTGGCTTCATGACGAGACAGGAAGATGCTGTGTTATACAGGATTGTGGGAAATGTCGGGAATGAGTTCATTGAAATCCGCTTGGTGAGTAACGTTTCTTGTTTCTAGTATACATTTTAATGTTAAAGCTTGATCATTTCACAATCAGTCAACCATCCAAAGGAATAATAATTATGGTCATGAAATCACTCACAGCCTTGTATATATTCAGGCTCTGAACAGGCATGGAGTTATTTCCCCTCAAAAGCCACATAGAATGTACCAAAGCATAGCTAAGAGAATTTTCATATTCTGTTGGAACTGAGTTTAGAGATCATGTCAGAATTGATTGCATGTATGTGAGGATTGTTTCAGCTTGCTGAAAGAGTTTGTAACATCCCCTAACCACATCCCCCTATCCAGGGGGGGTTCGGGGGGGTTCGAACGAACCCCCCTCTGTAGCCTGATTATTTCATTTTTATGCAGAATTTCAGTCAAAATTGTGCAACACTAGAAAAACGAACCCCCCTATTTGCATATAATCCGAACCCCCCTCATAGAAATCCTAGATCCGCCACTGCCTAAAAACAAATCCTTTCAACAGGAAAATGGCCATGTTGTCGCTGAATCCAATACGGGAGGTGGGGTAGTGTTGTTGAAAGAGATGAGTCAGAAATTTAACGATGGCGAATACCATGTAGTTAGATACATACGGACAGGAAGTAATAGCACCCTACAGGTCAACCAGCTGAACACACAATATGCCGCTCATTCGGGTATGTAATTAATCCATTACCAAACAACAAAATTTTGACCTGCCCCGTCTAAATTCAAAGATTTTGTAGACGACATTTTGAAGTGAATGGAATTTAACTTTATAGTTTTGGTCAAACTGGTAAGAAATATTGAGGAAAATGAAGAAATTGCTTGTTAGAAGCAATTTCTTCATTTTCCTCAATTTTTTCCTAAGCCTTTATCTTGTGGGGCGTCAAAAAGTGTCATTATGTGGGAATGGGTTGATTGCCTTATTTCTGCCCCTGTTAACTTATAAACAAATTAACGACGGCAACTACCACATAGTAAGATACATACAGACTGGAAGTAACAGCACCCTACAGGTTAACCAACTCAATACACAATATGCAGCTCATTCGGGTGTGTAGTATTACGGTAAACCTCTCCCAAACAAGACCTGATTTTGACGTTTGTAAATTCTTTGCTTAACTCATTCAATTGTGCAAAAGCTATGCTGTGTACTAGTATTGTTTCATTGATCCAAAATCATTGGTTGTTTCACAGTACAATTTCACCTTGATAAAATTTTACAGAATTTTGGAAATTAAACATAATTATATTGTCAGCAGATTAAACAATATCATCAATTTTATTGAAAAACCTCATATCTACTGCTTTAATCAACCTGTAGAAACGAGGTTTTTAAATAACAGTGCTGATATAAATTATCTTAGAACCATAAATTTCTTTTTATGCCCCCGTATCATTATTGTTTTACTCGTGTCCGTCTGTCTGTCCGTCCGTCTGTCCGAAAACTTAACCTTTGCCTTTTCTCCAGAAGTATTTGACATACAAAGCTCAAATTGGTTATGCAACTTCCTTTCAATGATATCTATCTGTTCCATGCAATTTGACCTTCCTCAAGGTCATCCGCATCTTCGCTAGCCAAGGTTGAACCCACCTACGTTTGTATTCACCCTTGGCGGATTTAGTTCGATTTTCTTGAAATCGCGAAGCGCCGCCTAGCGGTTGTTCTGCTGGTTGTTTACGTCCATTATTGATGACGTCATTAACGCGCATTGTCTTTCGCGTCATACGTCATGCGGATTATGTAAAAGTTAGCTGCTTTTTTGGTCGAATTGTCGAAACTATAATAAATTGTCGATCAAAGTTAAGGAATTCCTGTCTATTGCAGTGAAATTCTTAGGAAAAAATCGCCCATCTTCGCGTTTTGAGTTGCAAGTGCAATGCTTTTTCCCGCCCGTTGTCATGATTTGGTTACTCATAACAAATATATCGGTCGACAATCTGATTGGTTCCAGGGAGACCTCGCTGGAACCAATGAAAACGCTTTCCAGGAGACCAAGAAAATCGGACTAAATCCGCCAAGGGTGAATACAGAAACGACGTTACGTCGTAGATGTCACCCTTGGCTTGCGAAGATGGGTCATCCGTTAACCCTTATCAACCCTTTACTGTACGAAAACTTAACCTTTTACTCCAAAAACTTAACCTTTGCCTTTTCTCCAAAAGTATTTGACATACAAAGCTCAAATGTGGTATGCAACTTCCTTTCAATGATATCTATCTGTTCCATGCAATTTGACCTTCCTCAAGGTCATTCCTTAACCCTTAATAACCCTTTACTCCACGAAAACCTAACATTTTAGAAAAATGGCCATTTCGGGGGCATTTGTGTTTCACAAACACATCTTGTTTCACTTCTGGTTTTCCTTCAAATTTATACATGTATGATAGATTTTGTTAATCAAATTACAGGTGTTGCGTCTGTTTGACGAAGTCTACACACCAGGTTATACTGGGAGGCCATTATTATGTAATAAATTTTTTAATTTTGTTTCAGGTGTTGCATCTCTGTTTGACAAAGTCTACATGGTTATACTGGGAGGTCGTATGGATGGACAGGGTGTACAGTCTATGCACTACAACGGAATTATGGGAGGTGAGACTCATTTAAAAATTTTTACAAAGGATGCTTTCATAGGATATTCATGTGTTCTAAATTTTTTCGAACGTTTGACCTGTAAATGCAAAATACACAGTCTCAGAGCTCCAGACAAGAGAGGGTGATGAATTTTCAAACTGCAATAATCCTGTTATTGTTCATCAAACCCTATGTTGTGGGTACTCATTTGCATCGTCTCGTCGAGACGATTCAAATGAGTACCTACAACACAGGGTTTGGAATTGAAATAACAAAGTTAGAATGTCTTCACCCCCACTTATCTGTAGCCCTGCGGTCTCGTAGGTCACATGAAAAAATTTGCATACCCTAATATCATTATGTGCATGAGATACATGAAGACTTTTTCTGTCCGCTGCCTGGAAATACTATATATCACATCATATGTATGAGATAAGTGTGTATCATTTCATTTTATCTGCTTTGAAATACAGTCGAATCTCTTTATGTCGAACGTCCCTTAGCCGAAGTCCTCCCTACGTCGAAGTAATTTTCAAGTCCCTATTATTTTGCTCTTTATTTCTATATATTTCAACCTCTATACGTCGTTTTCTCTTGCACGAACTTCCTCCTTACGTAGAACCAATTTCGAAGTCCAATTGCCTATTTTTGAACACATTCACACCTCTATATGACGAACCTTAATCCTACATAATTATAATTGCAATCAAGTCAGTCTTTCACACCTTTCAACCCGTCAATTCGAGCAATCAACACAGGTGTTTAATTTTATGGAGTATTGATTTTACCTGGTTTCTGTTTGATTGTTTGTATTAATTACAGTTGAGGACATCAAAATTGGGTTATTTTGATGATTTCAAATAAAAAGGCTTGGGAAATTGTATACAGCATTACATTTGTAATTCACAATAACAACAGAAGCATCTAACGCTTATTCTATGCAGGTATTTTTAGCGAGCCGGGACTTTATATCCGGGGAGCTAATATCACATCCCTAGTGTCTGTGTCGGCGTCGCGTCTTAAAAAACTTTAACCTGGTCTATATCTCAGGCACTATTAGAGATACAGACTTGATACTTCACACATGGATACCTCCCGTCAAGACCTTTCATTTGAGACCATGACCTTTGACCTAGTGACCTTGACCTTGGAGTTTGACCTACTTTTAAAAAACTTTAACCTGGCCTATATCTCATGCACTATTACAGATAGAGCCTTGATATTTCACATATGGATACCTCATGCGATGACCTTGACCTTGAGACCATGACCTTTGACCTAGTGACCTTGACCTTTGACCTTGAACTCCTTTTTTTCTGACAAGCTCTCGTATAGGCGAGCTACATTGTCCGCGGACAACTCTTGTTTGCTGAAGGACCCGGTCAACCCCAGGGGGGGGGGGGTTGGATGGGGGGGCTAGGGTGAATAGCCAGCAACTCCGACCGACATAACGTGCCCATAAAAGTGATGATGGCCGCTTGTCTCCAAAATATCTCTTTGTCGAACATTCTATACGTCGAAGTTTTCTCGTAGGTCCCGTGAAGTTCGACATAGAGAGATTTGACTGTAATACATTTCACATGATCATTCAATTTGTTTCTTTTCAAAATGCAAAGATCGTAATGGGACTCACTGTATACCCTATTAACTTGGCTAATCTTCTTGCAAACCATAGAATAGAATCATAAACGTTCAAAAAGACCGTGACTTGACATCCCTGACAGAAATTATTGCCGATTTTTGTTGATATTTATCACGGTGTATAATCACGTGACTCAGAATTTCTGATAATCTTCAATATCTTTTTTAATACTTGACCAATTTGAATTCGGTTTGAAGCAGAGAAGGTGGGAAAATGCCAGGAATAAGCTGGATGTGTATGATTTTTAAAAAATCAACTGATAAAAAAGTTATTGAAAATAAACCAAAATTTTGGTTTATCTTCAATAACTTTTTTATCATTTGATATTTCAAAAATTAACCACACCCATCTAATGCATGCCATCTGTCCACATTCTCTGCTTCAAAACGAATTCAAATCGTTCCAGTATTTACAAAAGTATTGAAGATTATTTGAAAATATTGTATCACATGATTATCCACCGTGTTTATTTTGGTTCTCATTTTAGGGGCTTATTATAATGGATACAGATGGATGGACGCACGTAAAGAGGGAATTCTCATTAATGGACAGTCGGTTAGAATTGACGGAAACGTTGTGCTTTCTAAACCTTTCATTCTGGTAGAATCAAAGTATGTACAGAAAACGACGAACATATTGTACCCAATATTAAATGCGAAACACTTTGTGCAACACTGCTCGTCGGTTTAAATGCAAAACCTCGTATGTCGATTCTCACGATTTTCAAAGTGCTAACTTGTGTGCCTAGTTTAGACAATTCTCGCAGGTTTTGAGATATGTTTACTGATTAGTATTAATGGCACATTATTTGTGAACAATATGTCAAAATTCCAAGTAAAGCAATTCAGTTTGGGAAAAGTTATTACACTTTTTTCCCTCCCCTTTAAAATTTTCCAGAAACGAGATACGAGGTTTTGCATTTACAACGACATGCTGTTACTTGTGAGGACAGAAATTGACAAGATTGTAAGAATTTCAAAAACTTCAGAACTCACATCGAATGTTTGGTACGAGGGGCGTTCAATTAAAAGTGGTACTAATGGTCCAGCATACCTCACGGTTCTATAGCACTAGTGGTGCTTGTGCCTATTTGACGGGAAAATTACTGTCTATACTTGGTCAAAATTTGAGACAAATTCGTTAACTCTTTAAAAAGTTATTGAACTTTTAAGTTGGTCCAGTCATATACACTGGCTATTTCGCTGTGCGTAAAATGTAAAACGAACTGAAGTAGGATGTACGGGTCTACATTAAAGGTCGCATAGGCTTTGAAATATCTGCATCGCATGTATATAATGAACTATATCAGAATCGTGGATATCCGAACGTTGAATATACGTCAATTTTTTAGATGATAATAAAAATTAAAATTGGTAAAACTGGCCTGAATGATGCCCCCTCTCAGGCAATCCGGGTTACTATAGAGCTAGTACCAAAGCAAATTTTGCTGTAGATTCCGACATGACCGAACAAGACGCATGGTTAAATGTGCAAGAAATAGCAGATAAAGTTGGATTTTCATCGGGGACATGTTATACGATTTTAACGAAATGGTTGAAACACAGAATGGTTTATGCCCATTTGGTCCCCCACCTGTTGCCTAAAGGACAGAGAGCAACCCGTGCAAAATGTATTTTGAAATAATGCAATAAATGCAACAAATGTGGGCTTTCTGAGCTTTATTCATATGATTAAACAATAATCTACTATTATGAGCATCAATTGCGTGTAATTAGCAAGCACTGGTTGCGAAAAGATCAGGCAAGGTCCGTAATAGCCAAAAATTTAAAAGCGCGGGAAAAGTTTTATACGCGGTAATTTTCAAATGTAACAGGTGTATTGTTCAAATTACTGTTTCAAATAGTACCACTATCACCGGTCATTCATACAAGAATTGTATGTCGGGGAAAGTAAAGAAATATAACGAAAATAGCAGGTCTAGGGCCGGCTAAAGAGGCATGTACCAAATCCATGACAGCGGAGCTGTCCACAGGTGTCATCTTGTCCAAAACTTCCTGAAAGAGACACATGCTGCACAGCGTATTCATCCACCCTTATAGCCGGGCTTAAGCCCGTGTGGCTTTTTTGTGTTCCCCATGATGACGAAAAAAGCCTCTGGTCATCGGTATAGGCCTTCATGTTCCATATGCAGTGCAATTTACCAGTGACTGCGGGGTGTTCCAAAAGAGGCCCATTTATTGGCATATAAGTAATGGATCTCAAAACTTCAGAAGTGTGTGGGTGTCAAAGAATATTACTTCAAAGGATTGAAGAAACTTAAAATTGAATTGCGACATAACTATGGCTTATAGAACCCCAGTTCCATAATTAATTGAACGTCCCTCGTATGTAGTTAATTAGACAATAATTTAGCAAAATCTAGGATTTGTCTAAGTTTGAAGTGCTTGCAGAATACAATATGTTTAAGAGTTCGGAAAAAGAGAACATTCTATTTAATCAGTGTTCTCATCTTTTTTCTCAATAATTTATTAAGCCTTTCATCATGAAATTTGCCACTTCCATTAAACTCTGGGCTTTTGCTATTTTCAGACCACCCACTCCAACTCCCCCTCCCATTTTCATCCCCCCTGACGCAGAAATACCTGACGATCTTGGTGGTGGCGGGGCAACAATTGGCGGTGTCGGCACCGGCGGAGATCCCGTCATCGGTATTGGCGGACCTGGCGGCGAAGTGACGGTGTTTAATGGAGGAACAGGAATCAATGTACCTGGCGCAGGCGGAGAGACGCCGCTGGCTTCAGCTATGGTTGGTCCAGCGCCACCTCCAATGGCGACAGGCGCTCGTGCTGGGGCAGTAGTTGGAACTGTTCTAGGTATTTGTTCTTTCATCTTATATGCCTGTTATTAAAAAAGGTGGCTAATCTAACATACTGTCTGTCATCGCTGTGTATGTAACAGACCTTTAACGAACAACTAATTGTCATCTTATTATAGATAAAGAAACTAAATGATGGACTGTAATATATAAAGCAAAGTAGTTGAATTTGAAAGCAAAATGCTTTTCTTCCAATAATATTTGATAACTCATTGTGTATTTATAAAAAGAAATAAAAATGGCCATTCACAAAAACAAATATTTACCAGTAAGTTATCTACATTTCAGGAACAATGGCTTTTATGAGCAGTCTGATGTGGGCCTTGTACAAACTCAAACCTGGGGTTCCAGCCTTCATGAGCCCGGGCGCAGGTAGCGCCGGGGCTGGTTCAGGAGCGGGTGCGGGCGGTATGAGCATCTCCTCCCCCAGAACCACATCGAACCTCGGTGCCGTCCAGGCTGCCAGTGCTGGCGGCGGCGGCGGTGGAGCAGCCGGATCTGGCTCGGCGGCTAGTGCTACTAAAGTGACAGTTGTGAATGGATCGGCTTCAGGTAATTTTATACATTGGAAGATGTATATCTCTGCTTTTAAACAAAAACCTCGTAACTGCAGCTTTAAACAAGCTGCAGTTACGAGGTTTTTGTTGAAAAGCAGTGATATTTTTTTTTTGTTACCATTATTGATTAATCAAGGACATGATATCTGTTTCTTTGTTTGTCAATAAAGTTGAAAATTGTAAAAATAATGAAGTATAGGAGACCTTTAATTTCTGATACAGCTTCAATATTACAATAACTTGGTAGTCGGAACCTTGGCATATGGAACGTGAACCTACTAACTGAGTACATCGGCAAAATAAAAAGCAAAATGATTCCCATTATTTACTTCGATGAAAAAGTTTTTCAATGGACAGTTTAATTAATTATGGGTGTAATTCAGTCCCACAGATGCTTTTTTTGCAGTAAAGTCACATGATTTTTTAAAATAAACTGGCAGCCTATCTAATCCTTAAAATACTTAGTCTGTAGGCCATTGCAATTCTCAAATTATTAGCTCACCTTAGCACGAAGTGCTGAGGGTGAGCTATTGTGATCGCTCACCATCCGTCGTCCGTCCGTCTGTCTGTCCACAATTACTAAAAAATCTTCTCCTCCCAAACTATAAGGCCTAGAGTCTTGAAATTTTGTGTGTAGAATCATCTCAAGGTCCTTTACCAAAATACTTCAAATTATTGTGATACAAGGAAAATTGGCCCTATGCTGTGGGTATCAAATTTCCTATAGAGACAAAGAAGGAAATCTTGTACAATCTTCTTCTCCTGAATGGTTTGGCCTAGAGTCTTGAAATTTTGTGTGTAGAATTATATCAAGGCCCTGTACCAAAATACTTCAAATTATTGTGATACAAGAAAAATTGGCCCTATGTTGTAGGTATCAAATTTCATATAGAAACAGAGAAGGAAATCTTGTACAATCTTCTTCTCCTGAACCATTTGGCCTAGAACTTTGAAATTTTGTGTGTAGATTCATCTCAAGGCCCTTTACCAGAAAACTACAAAATATCATGATACAAGGAAAATTGGCCCTATGTTGCTGGTATCGAATTTCATATAGAGACAAAGAAGGAAATCTTGTACAATCTTCTTCTCCTGAACGGTTTGGCCTAGAGCTTTGAAATTTTGTGTGTAGAATCAGCTCAGGGCCCTCTACCAAAAAACTTCAAATTATTGTGATACAAGGAAAATTGGCCCTATGTTGTGGGTATCGAATTTCATATAGAAACAAAGTAGGAAATCTTGTACAATCTTCTTCTCCTGAATTGTTATGCCTAGTGCTTTGAAATTTTTTGTGTAGAATCATCTCAAGGCCCTCTACCAAAAAGACTTCAAATTATTTTGATACCAGGAAAATTGGCCCTATGTTTTGGGTATCAAATCTCATTTACAGACAAAGAAGGAAATCTTGTACAATCTTCTTTTCCTGAACCATTTGGCCTAGAGCTTTGAAATTTTGTGTGTAGAATCATATCAAGGCCCTGTACCAAAATACTTCAAATTATTGTGATACAAGGAAAATTGGTCCTATGTTGTAGGTATCAACTTTGATATAGAGACAAAGAAGGAAATCTTGTACAATCTTCTTCTCCTGAACCATTTGGAAATTTTGTGTGTAGAATCATCTCAAGGCCTTCTACCAAAATACTTCAAATTATTAGGAAAATTGGCCCTATGTTGTGGGCATCGAATTTCATATGATAGAGACATTACAAAGAAGGACATCTTGTACAATCTTCTTCTCCTGAACGGTTTGGCCTAGAGCTTTGAAATTTTGTGTGTAGAATCATCTCAAGGCCCTCTACCAAGATACTTCAAACTATTGTGATACAAGGAAAATTGGTCCTATGTTGTGGGTATTGAATTTCATATAGAAACAAAGAAGGAAATTTTGTACAATCTTTTTCTGCTAAACTGTTTGACGTAAGGCTTTTGAAATTTTGCATGTAGAATTGTCTCATAATGATACAATCTTCTT
Source organism: Fragum sueziense (assembly GCA_963680895.1). Taxonomy (NCBI): domain Eukaryota; kingdom Metazoa; phylum Mollusca; class Bivalvia; order Cardiida; family Cardiidae; genus Fragum; species Fragum sueziense. Next base: position 9,197,342 of record OY804609.1, read on the forward strand.
CAATTCTGTTTATCAGAGATCTTTAAGATAAATTTTTCACTTCCCATGGTAGTATAACTCTCTACAACGAGCATTGTTTAAATTGTTTTCTTTAATGAATGTTGTCCAGAAGTTGTCTATGTGAGATGAGACTAAAAATTATAATCTTGATGATCTCTAAGGTGAGTGATATAGGGCCATCTTGGCCCTCTTGTTGCTTTTTGCCGTAGATGCTTTCTTATTTCATTGCCAAAACTGCTTGCTTTTAAGAATACATCAATATTGTAGAAAATTATATAAGTTTTACCAGGAACCACAGATATTTATGTGTAGGCTGGGAATTCTTTTTGCAAGAGTCAATATACGACCCAATATATCTTTTTCACTCAATGTTTTTAAAAAAGGCGGCGGTGGCAGTGGTGCGGGTGCAGGCAACACCACCTACACATCATATTTCCAGTCGACCTCTACGTCAGTCGGCGGCGGAGGTCAATCTGGCGGAGGTGGCGCAGGATACGCAGGTACTTATGGCGGAAGTTCGAGCAGCGCCAATCATTTTGATTCTGCAACACTAAGGGCAACTGGTTGGTTTGATTTTATTTTGTTTTGCTTATTTAACCTTATTCCTTGAGCTCAACTCTACCGTAAACCTTTCCCAAACAAGACTAGATTTTAATGTCTAATAGGACAGGCTTGGGAAAACATTGAGCCAATAGAAGAAAATGTTGCTTTTGTTGCAATATTTTATGTGCTATATTGTATACTAACCACATCTTTACATGATCTATTTTATTGTCTACAGCAGCTTTCAAAATCTTATCATTTGGGAAAGTGTTGATTTAAAGATGTAAACCTTTTGTAAAGAATACCTTTTTTACAACTGCTCAGAAAAAAAAGATTTTCATATATCAATGGAAAATGAGAAAATGTTGATAATGTGTACGCCAGCTTGCAATTTGAACCACACTAAACTTTTGTAGATGAAGCTATATAAGTCATTTTGAGAGAAGAAAAGGCTGGTTACTTTAAAAAATTTCAAATCTTGATGAATTCTTAAAGTACTTCATGTTAAGCCATTATCACATAGTGTCAAGTTTGATGCCTGTGAAAAAATGCTTGAGAAAACATTGTGGGAAATGAAGAAACTGCTTGTGAAAAGCAGTTTCTTCATTTCCCACAATGTTTTCTACTGAGAAAGTTGTAATATTTTAAAATTTCATCAACTTAAAATAATGTCATCTGCAACATCTTTGAATTTGGAGCAGTCAAATGTCTCGTGGTTTGGTAATGGGTTAAGAGCACATTAAGAAAAATTGTGCTGGTAGAGTTGAGCTCATGGATAGTTTTGTTTATAGTTTACTATAATCTTATTAACATAACTTGTTGTCTTGCTCATTCCTTTACAAATAGCTGTGGTCATAGCACAGTTGGTAACGCATCTGACTCTCACTCATGAGTGAGGTCCCAGGTTTGATCTCCTGCCATGGCAAATATCCTTCCTGACAAAATTGTTTTCCATCAATGGTTTGATAATCATAAATCAATGTTGGAAAGCAGCTGGAGGGTCAGTAAGGATGTTGCGGTTGTACTGGCATGAATGTGCATCAAACAGTTTAACCTTTCCCGAAGGACAAAATATTACAGGGATCCAATTTAAAAACTGCTGCAGACAACAAAATTGAAGTTATATACAGTTGGATTTGTGTACAATATAGCATAGAAATATTGAGACCAAAATGAGAAAGTGCTGATTATCTGCAGTGTCTCCTTTTTGTTCAATGTTCTCCTAATTAAGCTATTTCTGTTAGGGACATCAAAACCTGGTTTGGTTTGGTAAAGGGTAGAATGAACATGAGCAAGACAACAAAACTTTTATTCATTTTTAACAAACTTAACTAGTCTAGCATTTGTAAAACACATTTAATCCTACCTTTTTACCACATTGAAATTTGTAGGAATAGTTTTAGTAGTTAATTGCTATCTTTTATAATGAAATAGGCAATTTAGTCAGGATAGTGCAAGCAAAATATTCTATGCTTAACTAAGAGCAGCTTGAATTAAGTCCAATTGAATGAAGAATTCAAAAGCAGACTTTGTGACTAGAATGGTGTAATATGCTGCATTTGCCTGTATATGATGGAACTGCTAGAAAATTTTGTAGGTTTTCTGAATTCAAAAGTGATAGAACTGCAAGAAAATTTTGTTGGTTTTCAGAATTCAAAAGTGATGGAACTGCAAGAAAATTTTGTTGGTTTTCTGAATTCAAAAGTGATAGAACTGCAAGAAAATTTTGTTGGTTTTCTGAATTCAAAAGTGATTATTTAGAACTGCAAGATAATTTTTTGGTTTTCTGAATTCAAAAGTGATAGAACTGCAAGAAAATTTTGTTGGTTTTCAGAATTCAAAAGTGATGGAACTGCTAGAAAATTTTGTTGGTTTTCTGAATTCAAAAGTGATAGAACTGCAAGAAAATTTTGTTGGTTTTCTGAATTCAAGTGATTATTTAGAACTGCAAGATAATTTTGTTGGTTTTCTGAATTCAAAAGTGATAGAACTGCAAGAAAATTTTGTTGGTTTTCTGAATTCAAAAGTGATAGAACTGCAAGAAAATTTTGTTGGTTTTCTGAATTCAAAAGGGATAGAACTGCAAGAAAATTTTGTTTGTTTTCTGAATTCAAAAGTGATGGATATTTTAATAAGTCAGGCCCTGTTTGTTACTCACATATTGTTATTTATACCTCCTTGTTCAGTTATTCAATGTTGTTAAATTTACCTGCTTGACACAAATACTCTTGACCTTCCTATATAGTTATACCCCACCCACCCAGTTATATAGTCAACCAGTTGGCCCCGATCAAAATTGCTGTAAAATGTGCAAAAATTACATGCATTTGAAAACTGCTACATGGTAAGTATTTTAATAAGCCCTTATTTCTGGTTTACCCTTTTCCTGATCACAAACCTTTCGACATGTTGAAAATTAAAAATCCTGCAGAAAAAGGCAGAACAGGAAACTCCTGGGCCCTGTTTATACTAATGCATGGACATACAATTATTTTTTGTGTAATTACTTGTCACAGCAAACTTGATTGGCCTAATCTGATTTCTTGTTCGATCAGATGTCAAGTGTTACACAATTTGCACAAAAACATGGTAATAAGATCATTAGTAAAACAGGGCCCAAATTCTGACTTCCTTAATAGTAAAAATTCAGAAAAACAAGACTCAAAGAAGAAAATTCTCACAGTCTTCTGCAGCACCTTTATAACTGGATTTGTCTAAGAATTGGCCGTTTAGGAAAGGGTTAAACCAGACAGCTCCATTATTTGCCGTACATGGTATTGTGTATATCACTACTTTTCATCAAAAACCTCGTAACTGCAGCTTAAAACAAGCTGCTGTTACAAGGTTTTTGTTGAAAAGCGACGATATACGGGTATCTCAATTATTATGTAATATATCCCACAGGTACGTTCTCGAACAAGGGGACAGCTATCGGATCACCTACTGGTGGGCGGGCTCATCTAGGTTCCTCCACTTCCGGTTATTCCACCAATTATCAATCAAACACGATGCAGAGCTACTCGTCGGATATGGGAGGAGGTAGTGCTTTTGACAGGTAATTATGCAAATTTCTAATTTAACCCGTTACCAGTTTATCACTCATGGACGCATTTTGACACCTCACAAGACAAAAGCTTGTGAAAACATTGTCGAAAATGAAGAAATTGCTTGTCACAAGCAATTTCTTCATTTCCCACAATATTTTCTTCCCCATAAGACCCCCAAAATTTAAAATCCCTTCACCTGAAATTGTTGTCTGCAGTATCTTTGAATTTGGACAAGTCTAAATATTTTGTTGTTTGTTAATGGATTAATCACACAAGGGTACAGCAACAAACAATTTCTTCATTTCCAACAATATTTTCTTCCCCATAAGACCCCTCAAAATTGAAAATCCCTGCACTTAAAATTGTTGTCTACAGTATCTTTGAATTTGGACAAGTCTAAATATTTTGTTGTCTCTGGTAATGGGTTACTCACTCAAGGTCCCAGCTATTGGATCACCTATAGGTGGACGGGCTCATCTAGGTTCCTCCAAGTCCGGTTATTCCGCCAATTATCAATCAAACACCATGCAGAGTTACTCGTCTGATATGGGCGGAGGAAGTGCTTTTGATAGGTAAGTACTGAAATTTCATATTTTTACCCCTCATGGATGCCTTTGACATCTCACAAGACAAAGGCTTTGTGAAAACATTGTTGAAAATGAAGAAATTGCTTGTAACAAGCAATTTCTTCATTTCACACAATATTTTCTTCCCCAAAAGGTGCCCTAAAAATTGAGACCCTTCACTTGAAATTTTTGTCCTTATGACTAGCAATTTCTTCATTTTCCATGATATTTTCTCCCCCAAAAGACCCCCAGAAAATTGAAAATCCCTTCACTTGAAATTGTTGTCTACAGTATCTTTGAATTTGGACAAGTCTAAATATTTCGTTGTCTGGTAATGGGTTACTCACTCAAGGTCACGGCTATAATGGATCACCTATAGGTGGACAGGCTCATCTAGGTTCCTCCACGTCCGGATATTCCGCCAATTATCAATCAAACACCATGCAGAGTTACTCCTCTGATATGGGCGGAGGAAGTGCTTTTGATAGGTAATCACTGAAATATCAAATTCGTTTAATTGAAATACTATTAAAGATTATAATATGGGTGGAGGAAGCACTTTTGACAGGTATTTATGCAAATTTCAAATTTTTGACCTGTCATGCTAAAAAGGACCTTGTAAGAATTTAAAAAATCCAAGTTTTGACAAACTGATCGGACTCTGCAGAGCTCAACCAGATGCCATATTATGTGGAAATGAAGATTTAGCAAGATAGGGAAAGCATTCTTATTACAGGAAATTACATTACCGTGAAATGTATCAGCCCTAGTTTGTCTGTGCAGACTGCACCGACTGACTAGGACAATACTTTTTCACGCTTCCAAGACAGTCCCTTTTAGCTTCAGGGGTCACAATTTATGGGCTCAACCCATTACCAGATAACAAGTTTTAGACAGATCCAAATTCAAAGATGTTGCTTACAACATAATGTAAGTTTATGCAATTTTACATTTTTGGTGTTTATGTGTAAAATACATTTTGAAAATTAAGAAATTGCTAGTCATTTTCCACAATAAGTCCAAAAGCCAAAATGTGTTTAAACTGTGTCAAAAACATGCTAAACTATTCCAGTATATGTAAAAGCAATAGCCGCGTGCGATTTAGGCCAGAAGTTGTCTTCTGGAAGAAGATGCAGTCTGGTTCCTGCCTCTGATACACTACATAGTATTTTTTCTACTACGTAGTGTATCAGAGGCGGGAACCAGTCTCTTCTGGAAGAGCTCTACCGGCCTAAATCGCACACAGCTCATAACAAATGATTTAAGAATTTGGGTCATTTATGTTTAACTATTTATGGTAATTTTATTCAATTCTGTTTCCAGGCAACACTTTGTATCTTCATCGTCTGCTGGTCAGGACATTCCAGATTATGACATGCCCGTCTCAGGAACTCTACAGTCAGGACAATCATACTCGTCATCTACCCTCAATACACATTATAACTACCAGGTATGTACATGTCATATACACATATGCATATGTGTACCCATGAACACATTTTTTTGATTTTCAAAAATGTCTTAGTCTCAAATCAAACTCTTCATCTGCCCTAAATACACATTATGATTATCAGGGATGTACATATTACAAACATATACACATATATGTGCACATACATGTATGTATGACATATTTAGATATACAAATTATTTTGATTTTCAAAAAATATATATCTAAAGAGTGAAATGATTTTGGAGTCTCTTGTAATATTTTACTTTGTGTACTTGTGTACTTGAAACGAGTACCCATTTAGTATGTTCATTGTATAATTATGTTAGTGGAAAATTTTACCAATCCTTTGGCGAAAATTACATTGACAAAATGTTTTTGATTTGTTGTCAATAAATCAGATTTCTAGGCCAATACATTATTATGGTTCTTAGACAAATGTTAATTTCATCTTATAGCATTTTACTAGTCTTTATTTTACTGTGTTACCAAGCTTAAAAATAGTAGCTGTTTACTAACAAGGATGCATGCTTTTAAAATTTTGTCTTTATAATGAAATTCCCATTCATTTCATAACATGAAACATCTTAAAAATATTTGAGCCAGGATCTGAAAAAACATCCCTTATAGCATTTGAGACAGCTCATAATGTTTCAAGACCATGCTGTGCCTTGATGCAGTCTGACCTGGATCATTGTTACTCTCTTATGGCTACTACAGACAATGACGAAGCTATCAGAGAATAATATGGTTCCTGATCAGACTGCGTGAATATGCAGGCTGATTAGGAACCATGTTCGGCTCAAAAGCCTTAAGGGACCTTTTTCCAGATCCTGGCTCATTTGATATTTATAATTTTATGTGTGAATTATAAAACATTCATTCAGCCTACAAGGACTGCAAAAAGCGAGGTTATTTTCATTCATGTTTCCCTATTGTGCCCATTATGGCTGTTTATAACTGTCACAAGTTATTTTGTCTGCAAAATAACGAATGTAACCCTTTCCCAAACGACAAAATTATTTGAAAAATGTTATAGAGGAAAGCATGGAATATGAAAAATGTAGAATTTGAGAACATTATATCAAATATTGCTGGAAAAGAAAAAAATGCTGGTTATCAGCATTTCTTGTTTTTTCCCTCAGCGCACACAAAAACCAGGAAAGTACCCCCTACCCAGTAAGATGAAAAATGAAATATGGTATTCCCTGAAATTGTTGGCTGCAACATCTTTGAATTTAAAGTAGTGTAAAGAATTGTTGCTTGGGAAAGGGTAAATCACATGCCAGTGGTGTTATTGCAAAACCTTGTAACTACAGCTTTAATCAAGCTGTAATTAACCCATTATTTTACATTGATGATTTTTGATGCCTCACTAGATAAAAGCTGTGGAAAATGTTGTGGAAAATGAAGAAATTGCTTGTGTCAAGCAATTTCTTCATTTTCCACAATGTTTTCTACCAGCTAAGACCAAAAAATAAAATTCCATTCACTTGAAGTTGTCGTCTGCAACACTTTTCAGATTGGAACAGTCCAAAATTTTGCCATCGGGTTAAGGGGCTTTGCAATAACACCGACGATATATTGTTTTGGACAGGGTTAATCACATGTCATCAGTGTTATTGCAAAACTTCATATCTACAGCTTTAATCAAGCTGTGGTTAAAAGGTTTTGAATTAATACTGATGATGTATTGACTAAACAGGTCACGGGAGCCCACTCTAACTCCAGTGTTTTGTCCCATACTAACACAAGCACAGTCACCTCAACTAGTTCAAGTAGCCAATCACACACCTCGGTACTTAACCTCCTTGTATCCAAGAGCAACACATTGACACCCGTGACTCACCAGGCTTACACTGCAGCTTTAGGACCATGTCTGTCCGACGGACAAGTATTTGTTGATAGATCAGAAGATTTGGTGATTGAAGAGTGTCCTGCAACATTGACTGTCAACAGGGCTAATCGTAATGGCATAGAAACAACTGCAGAAGTACACCTGCAAACAAATTCTGGAATGGCATCTTACCGGTCAAATCATGGTATTGCTTCAACAGAATTTACAATGAATACAAATGAGTACATGGAGTTGGAATCAGAAGTCAATTCAAGCAGAGAACATCTTACAAAAGAATCTCAGAAACCAAAGAGTAGAACATCAGGGCTTTCTTTTCCAAAACTAGACATATTTTCTAAAATTAGGAAAGCTTCTCTTCAAGTTAATTCTGAATCCACTGAGTTCAAAATAAGAAAGGGCGACTATGAGAGAATGGATATACATTCGAGTGAAGCTGACATTGCTGAAAGTTCCTTTAGTACACTTCCATCTGCCTCTAAACATTCAGGACGTGTCTCAAAACAGAAAGCTGTAGATCTATCTCAGGACAATCTTTATGAATCTACAACAACCATTACATCTACTGTCAGATCTGATTCCATGGGACAAAGCCTTGAATGTATAATGGATGGAGAAGCTGAAGAGAGAAATAGTTCTGCAAGACTTGATCTCCTAATGGCCAGCCTGGAAGATTTCAATAAAATGTCTGAACTGAAAATGGATGATTGGAAAACAACTCCTAGTTTTGACAATAATATTTATGCTACTGTGGACAAGAGCAGACAAGACAGAGAAGTCAAGCAAGAATCAACAGAGGTTAACACAAACACTTCATACACGGTTACATGCTCCGCTCAGCTGAAAGGAGATGGTTCTGAAGAAAAATCATCATCATTATCATCATCTAACTCATTATCTAGTTCATCAAAATCATCAAAGTCATCTAGTAAATCAAACTCAAGATCACATAGCCCTGCCAATGTTCAGCACCAAATGTCATTTGATGATACACTCGCACAGTTCCAAAACTTTGTTGTAGAAATTGACGGAAAGCCGCTGCCAGCGACAGGTACAGTTCTCGAAGACAGACAGACAGAGAGGGGGGAGCATGTGATTCAGGTAGATAAACCATCATTCAGCAGGAAAAGACAAGAAAACAGTCAACAGGAAACATCAATGACGAGTCATCAAGTAAAGACGGACACCAGTCAACATGTTGTAACGACCAGTTTTACACATGAGGTGTCTCAGACAAATATGGAATTTATCAGTATCAACTTAAACACAGAAGCAAATGGTACAAATTCTGTAAACCAACGCAACCTTGACCAAGAACTGAATGATAGTGTTCATGCCTTGTTGACTTGTATAAATATGGATACAGCAGGATGGTCAGCCATTAAAGATGTTAACAAGCCTGAAGATTTACCCATAGAAATGACGACATATGAGGTATACTGGAATGGAAATCTCCTAAACCTGAGTAACCATCATCTGGAATGTTAAACTCCTGAAGATTGTTTTATATCTTGGAAACCTTATGGAATGCTTTTCTTCAAACTGGCTGCATATTACCTTTTATATTAGGTTGACTTAAAGATTACGTCATTTCTATACCTTACAAACTACTTAATTCAAAGCATGCAATTTTGATGGTCCATAAACTTGGCTGTCTGTCATTATGCTTTTTCTTCTGTCATTAGAAAATCTTCTATGTCTTTTTGTAGATTATCATGTTACAGTTTCTTCTTCAAATAGATCTAAGTCTGTGTCATGTTATTCTTGTATTATGCTTTTACTGAGTCCCATTGAACTCTAGATTGAATGAATATTATTACTTTCCTAGTTTGTAATATGGCCTTCATAATCAATCATTCATCAAGCATAGATATAAATCATAATATGTTTTGTTGAACCTCAGTTATTTCTATCTACTTGTGAACTCTTGGTTTTTACCACTTGTACATTTTTTGACCCTGTTACATGTATACCTTTCAATTTTGTCAGTAAATGTGAGAACTTGTTTTGTCAAGATTTTTAATAATCATTTCCTATAAAGTATATAAAGTCAACATATAAAACACTGTTTGTGATTTCATCTATCAATTAATTTTGTATTATAAAGCATTACATATTTGTCCATACCAGATTCATGCATTTGGTGAGAAAATTGTTAATAAAATTACAACACATTCTTTATCAAATTGTCATCAATACCAATCTATGATTATTACTTCTTTAAATTGGTAAACATGTTTATGTAATTCTTTGTTATTTGAAAAGTTATGATTATTTTAGGGTTATTCTGAATCACTTGAAAATTACTCATCTATAACAAGTTTGGTTTTTCTCAAAGTTGTGTGCTTTAATTCTTAAAATTTACTTGCAAATCTTGGGTAAAAGAGTTACTCTTGTTTAACCAATGAAGTTATCATTGTTTGATTTTAACTCCTTCCAAAGCAAGACTGGGTTTTGATGTCCCAAATAGATAAGGCTTGGAGAAATATCGAGGCAAAAGAAAAAAAATGCTGATAATAAGCATTTTCTTGGTTTACCTCAATGTTTTCTGTGTTTTGATTTTGCCAAAATTTCTTATATTTCATAACTATTTTGTCGTCGGCAACAGCTATCAAATTGTACCATCCAAAAACTTGGGAAAGTGTTAACAAAACATAACTTTAAACTGCTTACTGCTTGTAGGATCTACTCTAAATGTTAATGACATCACTCTAACTCCAGGTACAGAATGTAAAGACGGTATCCATGAACAGACAAGGCCAGTACGTGTTGACTAGCGGAGGATTCAGTAGCGGTGCCGTGATGCCCGGTGCAGCTGCTGATGAGGTCCGAGTGGACTGCTGTCTGATTACGAAGGATGGAAGATATGTGGTGACTGGCTCTAGTAGTGGACCTCCACAAGTGTGGGATATGCAGGTATGTACTTATACTTATAATGCGTGTCGACTGTTGTCTCATCACGAAGGATGGAAGATATGTGGTGACTGGCTCTAGTAGTGGACCTCCACAAGTGTGGGATATGCAGGTATGTACTTATACTTATAATGCGTGTCGACTGCTGTCTGATTACGAAGGATGGACGTTATGTGGTGACTGGCTCGAGAAGCGGACCTCCACAAGTGTGGGATATGCAGGTATGTACTTATACTTATAATGCGTGTCGACTGCTGTCTGATTACGAAGGATGGACGTTATGTGGTGACTGGCTCGAGAAGCGGACCTCCACAAGTGTGGGATATGCAGGTATGTACTTATACTTATAATGCGTGTCGACTGCTGTCTGATTACGAAGGATGGACGTTATGTGGTGACTGGCTCGAGTAGCGGACCTCCACAAGTGTGGGATATGCAGGTATGTACTTATACTTATAATGCGTGTCGACTGCTGCCTGATTACGAAGGATGGACGTTATGTTGTGACTGGCTCTAGTAGTGGACCGCCACAAGTGTGGGATATGCAGGTATGTACTTATACTTATAATGCGTGTCGACTGCTGCCTGATTACGAAGGATGGACGTTATGTGGTGACTGGCTCTAGTAGTGGACCTCCACAAGTGTGGGATATGCAGGTATGTACTTATACTTATAATGCGTGTCGACTGCTGCCTGATTACGAAGGATGGACGTTATGTGGTGACTGGCTCTAGTAGTGGACCTCCACAAGTGTGGGATATGCAGGTATGTACTTATACTTATAATGCGTGTCGACTGCTGTCTGATTACGAAGGACGGACGATATGTGGTGACTGGCTCTAGTAATGGACCTCCACAAGTGTGGGATATGCAGGTATGTACTTATACTTATAATGTGTGTCGACTGCTGCCTGATTACGAAGGATGGACGATATGTGGTGACTGGCTCTAGTAGTGGACCGCCACAAGTGTGGGATATGCAGGTATGTACTTATACTTATAATGTGTGCCGACTGCTGCCTGATTACGAAGGATGGACGTTATGTGGTGACTGGCTCTAGTAGTGGACCTCCACAAGTGTTGGATATGCAGGTATGTACTTATACTTATAATGCGTGTCGACTGCTGCCTGATTACGAAGGATGGACGTTATGTGGTGACTGGCTCTAGTAGTGGACCTCCACAAGTGTGGGATATGCAGGTATGTACTTATACTTATAATGCGTGTCGACTGCTGTCTGATTACGAAGGACGGACGATATGTGGTGACTGGCTCTAGTAGTGGACCTCCACAAGTGTGGGATATGCAGGTATGTACTTATACATGTAATGCTCTTTCTTACTCTTAACCTTTTCCCAAACAAGACCTGGTTTTGATGTGTCTAATAGAAAAAACTTGGGAAAACATTGACACAAAAGGAGTCTTTTGCCTCAATATTTTCTTGGCTTTTTTGTAAGCATCAACATCAATTCTGTTGTGTGCAACAGCTTTAAAATTGGACAACCTTAAAATTTTGTTGTTTGGGAAAGGGTTAATGAAACCACTACTGTATGATCTGATCCAAAATCAAATAATGATGATACGACACTTACAAGATTGGTATCACTAAAATGTATTATGGCTGTATGCGTGTGTTGTAGTAAGAAAAGGAGAAAATATGAATTAGTATCAATCTAATAATTTACTACCAAGCTATGATTCTTTCTTTTTGGCCCATGATAATAATCTTAATGGTGGACCTCACAACTACACATTGTTGCTTTTCAAGGAAAAGCTCATAACTGCAGCTAATAAAACAAGCTGCAGTTACTGTTACGAGGTTTTCGTTGAAAAGCGATGACATGCTTTGATTTCCAGTGCATTTGTTGGCGCACCTCTGGGTTACCAGGCCCAAGAAAATGTTGTGTTGATTTACAGCTATCTTGTGATGAGGGACTGCATCCCCCACACCCTTTGCTCTTTTCCCTGAAATATGTTTGATACTTTGAATATGCACCAACTAAAAATTTATACACAAACCCTTACTACACCAAATAGGATAGAACTTTGCGCTATTGTTCTTCTATGAGTTAAATCTGAGGCTATAAAATTTGTGTATTGTATCTTTCAGACCGGAGAACTACAGACCATTATGAAAGGTGATACAGTTGGGTCAACTTCACTGAACCTGCTTTATGGTGATAAACTTATGGTGGGGGCCGTCCACTGTGACAAAGAAATTAATGAATATTCAAGCAGAAAGGGCGTGTTTAATCATACTTTACAGGTAAATATTGATTATGATATCTGTGTTTGATTTTAACCCTTTCCCAAACGGCAAAATTTCAGGGTGATCCACTTCAAAAACTGCTACAAATGACAAAATGGATGTTATTGAAGATAGGATTTGTGTAAAATATGGCTCAGAAAATATTGAGACAAAAGGAGAAACTGCTGGTTATCAGCAGTTTCTTCTTTTGTTTCAATGTTTTCCCAAGCCTATTCTCTTAGGGATGTCAAAACCAGGTCTTGTTTGGGAAAGGGTTATGGAGATTCTCCTTTCAAACCAGTAGGCCAATTTTCTTAAAATTTTCTTCGTTATAGCTCAAAGATCACAAGCGCAATTTCTTCATTTTCACAATCTTTTACAATGTAGCTGTTATCTTGTGAGGCAGCAAAAATCATCCTACTCTGGGAATCTGTTTTTCTTTTTTTAGATGTGGGACTTCCAATCAGGCAGACCAATGGCTTTAGGTGGCGGAGATGGAGAATATTGTTCCGTTTTGTGTCCGATGTCAGACGACGACAAAGTCATATTTGGACGTACAGACAAATTTGGTGACGCAACATCAATCATTGTATGGGACCTCATGGGAAATGAACCAATCAAAGAAATGCGATATGACGCGCCAGTAGGAAATAATGATTATATAAACTTCTTGAAATTGTCAAAAAACGATCGCTATGTAGTGGCGGGATTCACCAACTCTTTTGACAATTGTATGGAATTTATGGTGTTCGATATGAGTTTAACCAGCAGAGCTATTAGCGATCCTCAAATGCTTAAACTAGACGCAAATCCAGAATGCACCGTTATCTTGCCAAAAGACGAAGCCGTGACCGGTCTACGAAATGGAGATCTTGTTATCTGGAATATACGCACGGGTCAACCGAGTCGGCAGCTGTTAGGTAGCGGCGGAGCTCATGCACATTCGAGGGAAGTGAAGGCTGTATCGTTATCGGAGGATGGTCGTTATTTAGTGTCGGCATCAGCAGATGGTACCCTTAAAGTCTGGGATCTTCATACGGAAAGGCCACTACACACGCTGGCTGGTCATGCTGACGAGGTAATACTTTCACATCTCTGTTATATATATCTTTCTATATTTTCTCCATTTCAAGATTTTAGTAAATGAATTTCACTTCCCTTCCTTTCTTCTAAGCATATGTTCCTTACATCCTTATGTATCACATTTGTCAATATGTTGTAAAAACTGATGTTCTGTGTACAAGTTTTGCTAATATTCTGTTCTGTATACCGCTTCTTTTCAACGAAACCGCGTAACTGCAGCTTAAAATAAGCTGCAGTTACGAGGTTTTTGTTGAAAAGCAACGAAACCAGATCAGATGTGCATTCTTAAAAAATCTCATTGAGCCCTTTTTTTTTTATCTGGCTGTAAAGAACCTATTTATGGAAAGAATGACCCTAAATAGCATTTAAGAGTACCATATCTCCAGATTGCCTCGTACCTTGTGATTTAGCATGACAAGAGATGAAACATTCTTGGAAAAGGAGATGAGCTTTATTGTAATGTACTTCTCTTATCCTTCAGGTTTGGTGCTGTGGTATTTCTGTCGACAATGAGATTATCGTGTCCGGATCGAGCGACGGAACAATCCGCCTCTGGCGTATGAAGAACGGAACGGAGATGTGCGTGTTCAACTGTGGAGTGGACATCTTCCACGTCATCATGTCACGTGACAAGGGAACGATTGTCGCACTCGGAGACAAATATGGTGCCAGGAAATTAATCATGTTACAAGTTGTTAGAACCAAGATTAAGAAAATTGTTAGTTCTTAATTAAGTAGATCTATAAATAATCTTAACTCATTCCCAAACAGCAAATGGTGATGGTTGTCCATTTTATAAGCGTAGCAGAAGACAAAATGGATGGTTATATAAATAGAATTTGTGTACAATATGACACAGAAATTGTTGAGGCAAAAGGAAAAAATGCTGATTGACAGCATTTACTTCTTTTGCCTGAATGTTTACCAAGCTTCCTTGATTGTACATGTCAAATAAGATTTTGTTTGGAAAAGGGTTTAACCATTTCCTAGACAGTTTTACTGTTATATATTGAAGTTATCATGTTGGATGCAGATCAAGACCAAAAGTTTTTGTTGTCAGATAAAGTTTCAATAAAGGAATTGAAATTCTTTTAATATTTTTAAAATAGTTCTCTTTGAGTCATTGGAAACGAGCGCCTGTTTGGGAATGGGTGAATGAATAATAGCGTAGGCTAAAAAAACGAATGAATGTTAGCTTATTACAATAATTAGGTAAATGCAATTTTAAATATGTAATATGTTGTGCTCTCTTTTAGCTAGAATTCCTGCTTCCTTTCCCCTTTATTTAGTTACTTTCTTGATAACTATCATGCATCATGATGTGGCTCCTAATGTCAAAATTCTTTTCTCTTTCCCAAGAAATCAAATTTTCAACATCATAATTTGGAACTAATTGTAGGCAAAAATATTTTAGACTAAAAATTATTGCTTCAAATTCCAAGATTATTTTTACTGTAAGCCAAAAGTTATATTTAAATTTCTTATACAATTTAGTTCAATTAAGTTCTTATTTTGATTATTAGAATTTACCGGTAGTTTCTTTTAAATTTATCATTTGCTTTTTAATATTATGTACTACTTGCTTTATTGATATGAATGAATCTCAAAAGAAGTAAATTTCCCCAGGAAGGAGTCCTTATTGTTTATGAAGAGCCTGACCTGATCTTGATCAGCCTGCACAATCATCACGGTGTATAATCATGTGACTCAGAATTTCCGAAAATCTTCAATATCTTTTTTAATACTTGACCAATTTGAATTCGGTTTAAAGCAGAGAATGTGGGGAAATGCCAGAAATAAGCTGAACATATTGGATTTTTGAAAAATCAACTGATAAAAAAGTTATTGAAGATAAACCAAAATTTTGGTTTATCTTCAATAACTTTTTTATCAGTTGATTTTTCAAAAATCAACCACGTCCATTTAATGTGTGACGTCTGTCCATATTCTCTGCTTCAAACCAGATTCAAATCGGTCCAGTAATTACAAAATTATTGAAGATTTTCTGAAAATAGTGTATCACATGATTATCCACGTGAACCAAAAGCCTCTCTGATCTATATATTTTGGTATATGGACAAAGAAGCTTCTTTTTACTGATTTTGTTTTGTACAATTCTGGCTGAAATCAAGGGGTAAAACTGAATTTACAAAGTGCAATGTGTGTGAAAAATGTTTAAGATATATCTTGCTTTTAATTGTATAGTTGTTAAGTGCCCTGTTTATATGTTATAGCTGTTTTACCCTTTCTCAAACAACTTTATCTTATATGAATTCTTAACAAAAAGGTGTAAATGAATAACCCCAACAAAACCCACCCACTTACAAACTTATAACAACAACGTCAATACAATGTTCAATTCACACATGAAATTTTGAGTAAGTGGGGTGGAAAAAATTGAAGAGAGTAGCCAAATTGCTGGTAAACAACATTTGCTTCTTTACCATCAATGTTTTCTGAATCATTCTGTTCAGTAATCATCAAGGATAGTATTAACCAAACAGTCCAATTCCCAGTAAAATTGTAAAATTAAACAAGAGGGCCAAGATGGCCCTAGATCGCTCACCTGAATTCATAGTTGAGATACTGGCATGACCATGAAATCAATCTTATAACATTAGAAGAATATAAAAGAATGACAATGGCAATTTTGCCAAATTCAAAGGCATAAAACTAAGGACTTTCTGTTCTGAAACAATTTTGAAAGGGCTTAAACCTTGGCTGGGAAAGGGCTTAATCTTTACCAAGACAGAAAAGAAATAGACTGTTCAATTTTGAAATAGCCCTGCAAGATGAGAAAATGCTGATTGTCAGGCTGTCAGCCTTTTCTTCATTTGACTCAATAATTCCCCAAGCCTTTTTTTAATAGGGACATCATAGGAAAGGGTTAAGACATTAAGATTAAATGTAGCTCTATCCTTCATCAGATAAGAGCTCCATTATCAGATAAGGCAGCCCTTTATTTATTTTGGACGGTCTGTTATTGACTTTAGACAGCCTTACTATTTACTTAACCCTTTCCCAAACAAGACCTGGTTTTGACGTCCATAATAGAGAAGGCTTGGGAAAACATTGAGACAGAAGAAGAAACTGCTGATGACCAGCAGTTTCTCCTTTTGTCTCAATATTTTCTATGCCATATTTTACACAATTTCTATCTTTAGTAACATCCATTTTGTCATTTGTTGCAGTTTTTAAAGTGGACCCCTCTAAAATTTTGCCGTTTAGGAAAGGGTTAAGCAATGATTGCTGATAAGCTGATACCTGGTCAAAATAAATTTGTCTGAATTCCTAACTTGAAAATTCCCAAACCCACAACATAGGGCTTCTTTGCTTGTAAAGTGATGGTTTGAACAAATTTCACAATGATTGAGCAAAATTAATATTGTAATAAATTCTTACAACAAAATTAAGATTTGACCCACTGACCCAGTTTTTGACCTTGCATGACCCAAGTTTTCAATGACCTACAGAGTACAGACATCATCAAAATAAACGTCCTGGGCATTTTTCAAAATAATTGAGCCAAAATTGGAACTTCCACAGCAAAAAGAAGGGATTCATTACCTTTGACCTTGACTAATAAATGGAATTCTTGATAGTTGACCTTGTGCCCTTTTTACATGACCTTTATATCATAAAAAAAAACATTCTTAGCAATTTTCACAACAATTTGGCCAAAAATGGGCACTTCTGAGCAAAAAGAAGGATTTTATCAAACAGACTTAGTGACCTCATTTTTGACCTCACATGACCCGGTTTTTAAAAGAACCTAGATATCCACCAAAAATACATTCAGAGCAATTTTCACAAGATTTGAGCCAAAGGTAGCACTTTTAGAGCAAAAAGAAGGATTTTAAATCATCTGACCTTGTGACCTACATTTTGACCTGGCATGACCTACTTTTTAAAATGACCTAGATATCATCAAGACAAAGATTCTGGTCAACTTTCACAATGATTGAGCCAATACTGTGACTCCTAGAGCAAAAATAAGATTTGACCTAGTGACCTACTTTTTGAGCCCATTCTGACCCCGATCCCAATTCTTTGAAGTATTTTGAAAAAGGATGACCCAAGGATCATATCTGTGAAATTTCATCCAATTCTGCCCAGCACTTTAGGAGGAGAAGATTTTTTATGATTGTGAACGGACGAACGGACGGACGGACGGACAGACAGACAGACGCCTGACAACAGACCGATCACAATAGCTCACCTTGAGCACTTCGTGCTCAGGTGAGCTAAAAACAAGCCATCTGATTGGCCAAGACATTTGTCTTGTCCAATCAGATGGCTTGAGATAACCGGGATATGTAATTTCTGAAGTTCTGAACCAAGGATTGTTTGAGAAAGGGTCGACTAATGCCTTATTTATTCAAAGTTAGCGAAATATTATGAAAGTTTAAATGTTTGTTATTTTGTTTTGTCTGAAACTTAGCGAGAATGGATATATTATTTCAATGCCTGAACAAGAAGGAAAATGCGATTGCATAAGGCTTGTTGATTTTGCATCTTTTTATACATTTTCTTATTTCCGTTTAAAATGTTCCGCTGCTGTCCTATAATTTTGTCAAACTATGAAACATTTTGAAATACCAGTATGCTTCATTAAAGTGGACAGGTTGATTATTTTCAAGAAAAAGGTGCTATTGTTATGATTATTTTGTCTCATAATTTTTGCTATATCATAGCTCTACAATAGCAAGTAGTGGTGTAGTGCATTTATAATTTATCATTAATTTAAACTTGAAATAATTAAGCTTTTAAGACTTACTTTTGAATGAAAAATGGATGGATTATGAAATCATTAGGTTATAAATGTTAGAATCTAACCACCTTTTATATTTAAAGTATTTTCTATGCAAATAAGTATGTTTTGTATGTATAGTTTGAATTTTAAATTGGAATTTTTTACAACATGATTTAATTAATCAAATAACTTTTTAACAAGGATAAACCTTTATTAAACTTTGTTACTATTTATAGTAAGCTGCTTTTATATGTTAACTGTATTTTTATACTGCGTCGCTGTACTTGTGTCATTAAAATAATAAGAAATAATAAAGTGTTAATTCTTATCACAAATGAATTTTGTTGGTTATTTTCTTCCATTTGCAGTTATAGATCTTGCACAATCTTACTAATTATTTTACAAACTTTTATGCATAAATCATATTGTCGTTGTAAATGCAAAGCCTCATATCTTGATTTTGGAAAAATTTAAAGGGGAGGGGAAAAGTGTAATAACTTTTCCCAAAGTGAAATGTTTTATTTGAAATTTGGACATATTGTTTGCAAATAATGTGTCATGAATACTGATCAGTAAAAATATCTCAAAACCTGCAAGAGTCGTCTTAACTGGGCACACAAGTTTGTACTTTGAAAATCGGAAGAATCAAGATTTTGCATTTACACTGACGATACATGTATAACAAAATTGATTAAAACATCTCTTTCAACTGCTATGGTATTTCTCTCACCAGTACTACCACAATACCCAATCCGAGCCTCCAGCTGCTCTCTCACATACATGATTCACTCCTATTAGTGAGACAAATGTCTTGTCAAGTGTAAGAAAGGATATTGACCGAGCCAGGGTTCGAACTCATGACCCCAGTGGATTGACAGACTCTGACATCTGATTGAACCAGCAATATGTCTTTAGCCAATAAGATTGGTTGTTCAGTAATTTATTTCAAATGTATGCAAAAACATGCCCATGACTTTGTTTACAAGTAAAAAGGGCCCAGGGGCATAAACCTTTTGCCCTTTCTTTCTCTTTAGTGTTGTTCCTAGTTATTTAGACTTTTGATGCACTTTGATGCATTTTGAGGCCCTCAAGAATGGGGTTGGAGAAATCATTGTGGAAAATGAAGAAATTGCTTGTAACAAGCAATTTTAGCTCACCTGAGCACAAAGTGCTCGTGCTCAAGGTGAGGTATTGTGATCGGTTGCCGGTCCGTCCATTATTTCATTTGCGTTCACTATCATCTTGGTTGTTATTGACAACGCATTGACTTATGAGAGCCGTTATTTGATTGGGCCTTGTGCTCACGCGTTTTGTTTAGATTTTCAGCGGCTAATTCACTTTTACCAGCCAATTGCCCCGGGGGGTCATGTAGCGTAGCAGGCCCCCGGTATCCTTCAACCCTTTCCCGAACAAGACCCGTTTTTTGACCTCGATAACAGAAAAGGCTTGGGAAAACATTGAAATAAAAGGAGAAATTGCTGGTTATTAGCAGTTCCTCCTTTTGTCTCAATAATTTTTGTGCCATAGTTTACCCAAATCCTGTCCTTATTAACACCCATTTTGTCATTTCCAGCAACTTTCGAATGGGACTACCCTAAATTTTTGCTGTTTGGGATAGGGTTAAAGGCATCATTGTTTTGGAAAGGATCAATGCATTACCATTAAGTGGTGCCTTTTGACTCCCCACAAGATAAATACTCTGGAAAACATAGTGGAAAATGAAGAAATTGCTTGTGACAAAGACCAATAAACAGAATTTCATTCACTTGAAATTGTCGTCTGAAGCAACTTTCAATTTGGACAAGTCTAAAATTGATTCCTATTGTAATGGTGAACCCCTTGTCAAGAAAAGAAAGACAAAACTAACAACAGTTACTGTTTATTTTGATGTGATTTTATTTCACATGATTCTTTCACCATAATAATGAATCAACTAAAGGTGCGTAAATAAAAAGAAAAGGAACAACAGGCAACTTAATGGCTTAAGGTAGTCCATCCCTAATGAGATTCCCGCAATGTAGGAAATATTCGTAAGCACCCAACAGGGGAACATTCCAATGCGGGATGTTTACTACCTCGCCCGAATAGGTTTGGATACAAAACAAATGTTAACAACATCACATGTAAGATTCAGATGTCATGTGAATCTCATTTGGGGAAATACCTTTTGGTTGAAAAAAGTTTGACTGTATTCTGTAACCTTGACCAGAGCAATAGGTAAGAGGGAGTAAAGGCATTCCAAAGGATGGGTTGCAAGAAGGGCACAAAAAATAGTAAAATTATGCTTCTCATGTTGATTTACCCCACCCACTTTGTAAGCCATTATCTCCAAAAATAGGCCCTCATCAGAATTTTTACATATACGAATTAAGGACAGATCCTCCATTTATTTCCTACGGTAAGAATTTTTTTATTTTTTCTGTACTGATATTTAGATATATGAGAAGTAAAAAAATGACTTAAAAACTATAGGTCACCAAGCGAATTAAAAAGTTATTGGATTCCAAGGGAGACCACTCTTGTCTAAAATTGCAAAAATAAGGTATCACTTAAAAACCCACAAAAAAGGTATTTGAAATGACTAGGAATACATAAATAAGTCTTTATTGTGTTCAATATGTTTTATTCTGTCTAAAAGAGTATCAATTTGGGAAAATTAAGTGATGATTTTGAAATTTTTAGTAAAACATTCTTTCAAAATGGCTGAAATTTCTCTTTTTTTCACAACGTTTCTGATAATAAAAAATATTCCAGCGGTAAGAATTTTTTCCTTTTTGGTATAGACATAGCGCTTGGTCATACCTACAAAAACAAAGAAAGAAAAATATATCAAACCAAGCGTTTTTCCTAGTTATAAGTAAAATTTGGTTTACTTTTTGCAGCTCTGTCCGAAATTGTTTCACTACTTTTATCCATTTTCTTCCTTATTACCAGCTTTAGATAATAGAAAGTGTCATCTTTTGTGTCCATCTGAAGCGGACTAGCTCATAAAGACACCACTTTGCTTTTGTTGCTCCGTTTCCTATCGCTAACGCAACATGTTGAACGCACAACAAAAAGCGAAATGTACCATCCGAGTACTGTTACACTTTAATTGACCAAACAGAGAAAATTGAAATAACCGAAAAGGGTCTTGTCATTTATCAACCAAACATTAAGCAAATGTAAAAAATACATTTTCTGAAAAAGGCCAATTACTGAAACAGCTTTATTTAATTATTTAGGATATGCGCAGTAAGTTGCGCAGTAACAACTGGAGGATCTGTCCTTAAGGATATTATATAATCCTATCAATTTACAGAATTTAAAGAAAATCTATTTCTTGAGCGATTTTGAGCTCTTGTTGCAACCCATCCTTTGGTATTTCAAATCCAAACCCTGTGTTGTGTGTACTCATTTTAATTGTCTCGATGAGACGATTCTAATGAGTACCCACAACATAGGGTTTGGTGAACTATTGATATAATATCGAATTTTGAAAAGCCATCACCCCCCTCTTATCTGTAGCTTTAAACACAAATGCACTTTCAACATTTTTCCCTAAACTTAACAAAATGTAAAATGCATGGTCTTGAAACATTGATGGCAAGTCAAAAATCTATTTTAACCCATTACTGCACAGTGATGCCTTTTGACCCCCTTACAAGAAAAGGCTTGGGAAAACATTGTGGAAAATGAAAAAATTGCTTGTGACAAGCAATTTCTTCATTTTCCACAATGTTTTCTATCCAAGAAGGCAACTAAAATTCAAATTTCATTCATTTGAAAATGCTGTCTGCAAAATCTTTGCATTTGGACAAGCTTAAAATTTTGTCGTCTTGTAGTGAGTTAACATTTATAATACTTGTAAATGATATGAAAGCACAATCCTTTACACTTAATTTCAGTTTTGACAACAAAAAACATCCTTGCAAGCCAGCTCAACATAAAATGTGATAACTGTTCCAAAATTTGAACAAAAAGATGTAATTCGTCTAGCAATTGGACTAAAGCACTTTTACGCTTACTTGTAAAACAGCTTAAAACACTCAATAAAAACATTCAACAACAATAATCAATAATTGAAATTCAAGACAATGCATTTCATTTGTAAGTTATTTTATAGACAATGCATATCATTTGTAAGTTATTTTATAGACAATGAATTTCATTTGTAAGTTATTTTATAGACAATGCATTTCATTTGTAAGTTATTTTATAGACAATGCATTTCATCTGTATGTAATTTTATAATCTCAGTCTCTCATGCTGATCTTGGAATATAACAGTTGATGTATCATGATCAGCTTTAAATTCAGAACAGTCTAATCTTATTCTACACAGTCTGTCTGGTCAAATTCAGAATGACATGGCTTAACCATTTCCCAAACGACAAAATTTTAGGGTTGTGCAATCTGAAAGCTGCTGGAGACAACAAAATAAATGTTGATTGATATAACGTTTGTGTTAAATAAAGCACAGAAAATATTGTGACAAAAGGAGAAACTGCTGGTTATCAGCAGTTTCTTCTTTTGTCGCAATGTTTTCTCAAGCCTTTTATATTAGGGACGTCAAAACCAAGTCTTGTTTGGGAAAGGGTTAATCTTAATCAAGACATAAAGCCAGTTGTAAAAGTTGAGGTAGCTGAATGAACTTTTCTGAAGAAACATATGGTGAAAAATTGCGCATTGTTTGCTGATATTGAAACCTTTCCCAAACAATACATGATTTTGACCGCTTCAATTGAGGTTTTAAGAAACAATGATCAAAAAAAGAAGAAAATATTGATAACTTTCTTTACCTCATTATCTTTTACATTTTAAAGTGGTTTTGACCCAAATTTAATTTGCTTCAATTTGAAGTGGTCTTTGATTTTTTGTATGGGAATGGGTTAAAATGAGCAAGAGACTTTGAGAAAAAGGGGAAAGTGAAAACAACTATGAAAGAGTGGCATTGAACATATGTGGTGGAATGTTTCAATGATCCTTCACCAATGATAACTACTAAACAATTTTAGCCAGAATGAGGAACAAGGTCCCTTTGAGAACATTTAATATCTCCTTCATTACTTTTTTCAACTGTAAGAGAGCAGCTTTTTTCCAGATCCTGGCTCAATTGAATTTGGAAATGCTTTGATAGAATGAGAATCACTGTGGACATGTGGTACCTATCTTTTGAATTCAAGTCTCAAATGGACAGAATTCCTAATCAAAGAGATTTATTTCAAGAAGTAACCAAGATCTAAAATGAAATTATCTCCAGAAACATTCTCTGATTATCCCATATTATGAATGATTGCACAAGTTCAAAAAATTCATTTATATGATTTCCTGTCAAATTGGTCGTAAGATAATTGATAATACAAGCCCTGAACTGTGTCTCTATTGTGTAACAATCTATGTACATTTACAATAATATACTAGTCTAGTTTTTATAAAACCATGCCTTTCCCAATTCCATTGATTCATCAGAAATTGCGATGTTCAACATGGAATAGTGGACGAAAAGCATTATATCCTTCTTCATTATCAGCAAAGTCAATTAACCCTTTCCCAAACGACAAAATTTCAGGGTGTTCCAATCTGAAAGCTGCTGCAGACGACTAAATGGATGTTCCTAAGGTGCAATTTGTGAAAAATGGAGCACAGAAAACATTGAGACAAAAGGAGAAACTGCTGGTCATCAGCAGTTTCTTCTTTTGTTTCATTGTTTTCTTAAGCCTTTTCTATAAGGGACGTCAAAACCAGGTCTTGTTTGGGAAAGGGTTAAACCTGTCCATTTTCAATCCATAGCCAGTCTGTCCTCTATGTCCATTAAATATCATAGACCTAACAAAGAATCAAGATTTAACCCTTTCCCAAACGACAAAAAATTTGACTGTTCCAATTTGAAAACAGCTGCAGACGACAAAATAGATGTTGAAAAGGATTGAATTTGTGCAAATTGTAGCACAGAAAACATTGAGGCAAAAGGAGAAACTGCTGGTTATCAGCAGTTTCTTCTTTTGTCTCAATGTTTTCTCTAGTCTTTTCTACTAGGGACGTCAAAACCCGGTCTTGTTTGGGAAAGGGTTAAACCTGTCCATTTTCAATCCATTGCCAGTCTGTCCTCTGTGTCAATTAAATATCATAGACCTAACAAAGAATCAAGATTTAAGAAAGTGATGACTTGCTAAATGACAAAATATCACTTATCCTTCACTAAATCCTATGATGTTGGTACTCATTAGAATTGCATCAAAGAGGCTATTCAAATGAGTACCCACAACATAGAATTTGGATGACAAGTACTGAAATAACCCATTACCAGACGACAAAATTTTTGACTGTTCCAAATTCAAAGATGATGCAGACAACAATTTGAAGTGAATATGATTTTATATTAATTGTTCTTTTCGAGTAGAAAACATGGTGGGAAATGAAGAAATTGCTAGCCACAAGCAATTTCTTCATTTTCCAGTACATTTTCCAAAGCTTGTATCTTGTGGGGAGTCATAAAGCTTCTTTGTGTGGTAATGTGTTTAGAAAGTCAGCACTCTCTCAAGTCTATTGCTGTAAAAAATATGTATCCAGTCTACTGTTTTCTGGGTTGCTGGATAACTCGATGTTGATTCTTTGGTTGCGGAGATCGATTGTCGTGCGTCGGGTGCGGTTTCTCATGATACGACTTCACAGCAGCCTCAGGGAAATCCTTGTCACCCTGGAATCAGAAATACATTTGAGCTTGGATCTGGCCCAATCTGATTAAAATCCTGTGTTAACGTTGACATAACCAATTAGCGGGTCATTTTCAGTGACCCTGGAAAAACTAAAATCAGCTATTTTTACTACCATCAGTCAAATTTTGTGTTAAATATATTATTTTCCATGACAAGAACATGCAAACACATGGTTCTGTACTGAAATATGATGTCCTTAATTATGGCCTTGGTTACGATTTTAATCACTTTCAGAAATCAGTTAACAGTTTATATGATTGGACATATAAGAAAAGGTCACAAAAGATGACTCCCTAATCGGTGCCTGTCAGATGTTATTGAAAAGTTAATAGATCTACCTGATTTTCATCAGATTGGAATCCGGCTTTAGCTTAACCCATTACCAAACGACAAAATTTTAGGGTGGTCCAAATTCAAAGGGGTTGCTGACGACAAAATAAATTATATCAGAAGGAGAAAAAATGCATGGTATAGACCAGAAAATATTGAGGCCAAAGGAGAAAGTGCTGGTCACCAGCACTTTCTTCTTTTGCCTCAATGTTTTCCCAAGCCTTTTCTATTAGGGACGTCAAAACCAGGTCTTGTTTGGGAAAGGGTTAAGGCATTTTAGACCAGCATGGATCAAGATCAGCCCATGCATACCCAGTCTTATCTAGATCCATTTTGTTCCCAATCAGCTTTTTCATGAGCAGTAGCAAATGTAAAATAGATCTGCACTAGACTGCATTTGCAGGGTTTCCGTTTGACCCGGGAGCTCGGGTTTTGACGCATGAAAAATGCAAATGACCCCAATTTGACTCTCAGAATTTTCAACTGATGCATCATGACTCTTGATTTTTACGACCCATGCGTCACCCATCATTCAAGATCAAGGGATATCTACTAATTTGACCCACTATTCAGGTCACACCTTTAGTTCAGAGCAGTAAAAAATCGATAATCTGTGTTACGCAATCTATTGCTGATTTGCAAGTCGTGTGAAGACATGATCAGTGATGCATGCGGATTATCAGTCGTAAATCCATTAATTAATTTGTCACAGTCCTTGATTTGATTTGAAGTAGCTGTGTGGCAATAAAATACACAATCTGCTTGTAAAAATACCAAGAACTTGAAGAAATTTATCCTCAGTCAACAGGTAGCTCTAGGCGGCGGCCATGAAATTCTGATTACATTATCATTGAATAACAAACAGAATCCCTTGTACCTGGATTAATTAATGCTAAGTTTTCTTACTTATTCGAAATATAATTGATCTAGCTGGTTTCAGTTCTTAAAGAAAAGGTAAAATGATCAGATGTCGTAATTGTCATGGGTTTTCGTGGTTTAGACACGGCATTATCAAAGGAAAATTTAAAGGTACACTTTATCAACGATAAATATTTTTCTACGAAATTTTCTTGGCATAAATGAAAAATATCAGCTTTTCAATATCAAGAATTTGATTTCTACCTCTTTACACAAGATTTCAATCTTGTACTAATTTTTGTAAATAAAGGGGGGGGGGGGTAAAATGAGGGCAAATGCATTCCTAACATTTAATTTGAAATCTAAACCCCATCTTGTGGGTACTCATTTGAATAGTATCAATGAGTCAATTCCAATGAGTACCTTCAACATAGGGTTTGATAACAACAATGCTTTTTGAAAAGTCAATATCTCTTCTCATCTGTAGCACTCTAAAGGTTGAAAAGGTGTTACATTTACTCTTAAAATAAGCACTTTGGTCTTACTAAAACATTTCCATACATTTTCATATAAATCAGCATTTTTTTCCTTTTCCCTAATATTTTCGAAAGCAGTTTAACCTCCTTAAGTCTGGGAGAATGTTACAATAAACTCTAAAGAGTGAAGAACATTTCTTAAGATTGCCCCCCCCCCCCCTCCAAAGATTCCCCCCTCCACCCCTTTAGATTACGGTTTGATTTTTCTCGCGCTTCATTTTGACTCTTGGGATTTTGGCCTCAAGGGTCAATGACTCTTGGGATTCTTGTCCTAATGGAAACCCTGCATTTGACACCAGGCTGATCTGGATATACATTTTCTAAAATGCAGGGCCTTTTTTTCAGATTCGGACTCTATGAAATCAAATTATTTCAAATGTATTCTCCTCTGTTTGATCAGTGCTAAGCTCTATTAACCCTTTCCCAAATGACAAAATTTTAGGGAGATTCACTTCAAAAACTGCCACAAATGACAAAATGGATGTTATTAAAGATAAGATTTATGTAAAATATGGTACAGAAAATATTAAGACAAAAGGAGAAACTGCTGGTTATCAGCAGTTTCTTCTTTTGTTTCAATATTTTCCCAAGCCTTTTCTATTAGGGACTTCAAAACAAGGTCTTGTTTGGGAAAGGGTTAAGACTGATCTAGGAGCGTCAAAACTACAAGAAAAGTTGGGAAAAGAGTTAAAAAGTGAGAGTCTAACAATACTTAAGTTAAATACCTTAGTAACAGCTCCTGCTATCAGTAACTGTTGATGATGTTTGTCTGTCTTAGCCGGACTGCAATAAATGAAACAAATAAATGTACATAACTCAGAGTTACAAATCATAAGAGTTTCTTTGGCAATATTTTGCTGATAGTTCATCAAATCCTATGTTGTGGGTACTTGTTGGAATTGAGTCATTGAGACCAGAGTCACTTGGCCCAATTTTTTTCTAACTGTAATTTATGATAAGGTGTCGAACTTCACTTAAAACATGAAGCTGCCTGGTGCAAATGAAGTCACCATTTCAAGGACAATAGTGGATAATTTATGCAAAATGATACATGAATACAAAGACAAATGAATTATCTCAGCGATTATTGGACAAATTTTGTACACAGTGAGACCAAAACAATACAAACAGAAATATCAAAAAGTTACCAGTCACCTCTTGAAAGTTATATTAATTTTGACTTTATTTTCTTAGTCTTAGAACAAATCTTGTACGGCACTAGTACATTCTGTTATGGCAGACTAGTCTCCCTTGCCCATATTGCAAATGACTGCACAATTTGAATAGCAATGAAATTTGTACTAAAAATAGACTTGATTTACCGTTATGTATTAATAATCTGTAAGCGTTGTTGTAAAATCTCGTAACTATGGCTTGAATCAAGCCTTAGTTACGAGATTTTATAACAACACCTACCGAAATACTATAGTTTGTACAAAATTATGTCACTATTAACTGGGTAAAATTGTTTCCTATTGTCTCAAGGAGGGTAACTGTCCCCCACAAAAAGGGTTTGATCGACAATGAATTAGGTTATTTCATCTAAGACCCCCCCCCCCCCTCGCACACAATAGCCTCCGAAAGTCGTCCTTGGAGTCTTAAAACGCCGCTCAAACGTTTAGTATTTGTTATTTTTAGTAACATACTCTCAATCCCAAAGCGTTTTAATGTTGAATGCAAATGCTCTTTATCGCTGTATATTGAATGCACGTGCGTCGTCATTGTTTTCTCCACATATTTAGGGAGCCTCGTTTTGATAATGTCGATTTGTGACTATTTTTAGTAATAATTTTGTATAAATGTTGATTTCCCATAAACCCATCGTCTTTGCCTCCGGAAATGTGTTCTGTGGGTACAGACTAAAACATAAGTGAAAGGACCTTATTGCTTACACTTCAAATTCCTCCTTATCCTCTTCATCCTGTGCTGGAGCAGCTTCTTCTGTGGGTTTTTCCTTCTTGTGACTCACAACACGCATACCACCAACTTTTACTGAAATATGTCAGTGTAATGATATTTAAATTCAAATTGTTAAGAAAAACATTAAACCGTTACCAGACAGCAAAATTTTATAGTGTTCCAAATTCAAAGTTGATGCCGACATCCATTTTAATGTAATGATATTAGAATTTAAATTGATAAAATAAAACATTAACCCATTACCAGACAGCAAAATTTTATAACGTTCTAAATTCAAAGTTGTTGCCGACATCCATTTTAATGTAATGATATTAGAATTTAAATTGATAAAACATTAACCCATTACCAGACAGCAAAATTTTAGACTGTTCCGAATTCAAAGCTGTTGCAAGCAGCCATTATAAGCAAATGAAATAGTGATATTTTTTGTATTCACTTCTGGGTAGTAAACATTGTGGGAAATGAAGAAATTGCTTGTTACAAGCAATTTCAACATTTTCCACAATGTTTTCAAATGCCTCTTTTCTGTTAGGTGTAAAAAAGTGCCAATATGTGGTAATGGGTTAAGAGTAAATGTAGCTCAGCTGCTAAAATATACCACCAGAAAAAACAAGAGATGTTTGTAAAACATATATGCCCCCTCAAGGGCCTACATTTGATGTAGGTCAAAGTCCAAGGTCAAGATAAAAAGGTCCAAGGTCATGGTCAAATATGAAAGGTCTTGGTAGGAGGTGTCTATGTGTGAAATATCAAAGCTGTATATGTAAAAGTAGAAGAAACATAGGCCAGGTTAAAGTTTTTAAAAGTAGGCCAAATGCCAAGGTCAAGGTCAAATGTGAAAGGTCTTGGTTGGAGGTGTCCATGTGTGAAATATCAAGGCTGTAGGTGTAAAAGGACATGATATATATGCCTGGTTTCAGTCTTTTTAAAAGTAGGTCAAATTCTGAGGTCAAGGTTGCAATATTCAAGGTCATGGTCAAATGTGAAAGGTCTTGGTAGGAGGTGTCTATGTGTGAAATATCAAGGCTGTAGGTGTAATAGGACATAAGACTAGGTTAAAGATTTCTAAAAGTATGTAAAAATCAAAGGTCAAGGTCATACAGGCCAAGGTCATGGTCAAATGTGAAAGGTCTTGGTAGGAGGTGTCCATGTGTAAAATATTGAAACTATACTCAGCAAAACTGCTAACGCATCACTCAGATCTTTGTTAATATTTCTTCAAGGAATCAACAGAATACTTTAAAAAATCTGCGCATGCCGACTACCACCATATGATAAGAAGCCTATGAAATTTCATAGTAAATGCTACGGTTTGTTCTGAAATATTGCACTTTTAATAAGGACACCCGTAATTCTAAAATTCATAATGTCTGAAATTTGATTAAAATGGGAAATGCACGCATAACTTTCAAACCTTTTGTATTGGCTGAAAGGGTCCCTGTGTAGAAAAGCTACCCTTCCTTAAACAATTCGACGGCTTTAACACTTTTGTGGGTGCGTAATTTATTAACGCAGAGGTAATTTTACATCATTAGTGTCGTTGGTGTCATTGTTGGCGTCGACGGCGACGTCGGTTACGTAGACAAAAACGTATTGGTCTATATCTTATGAACTGTATGAGACGCAGTCTTGATATTTCACACATAGCCAGGTCCCTCCAAGACCTTTCACCTAAGACCATTAAATTTGACTTTGTGACCTTGGCCTTGAAAAATTGACATTTCCTTATAAAAAGGTGCGTCTATGCGAGCTACGTTGTCCGCGAACAACCCTTGTTACATCAGATAAGGAATCAATTTTTCCAAACTTCAATCCCACAATAAACCAGCTTTCAAAATCAATTCAAACAAAAATGATTGAAAAAGATTACAAGTTACACGAGTCGAAAAACTGTTTTGGTCCCCTTTTCGTATGACGCGGTCACATAAGAGAGAAAACTTGGAAAAAATTATATGGATGAGTGCAGAAACTTGTGGGATGAATTTATGCCAAATTATAAATTCAAATCTTTGACAATAAAGAAGTTATGCAATTTTAAAAAGTGATGCATTAGCTCTTTAGCCGAGTATATATAGGAAACAGGACATGAGATATAGGCCTAGTTTAAGTTTTTTAAAAGTAGGTCAAGGTCCAAGGTCATGATCAAAAGTGAAATATCTTGGTTGGAAGTGACCATGTGTGAAATATCAAGGCTGTATATGTAAAATGACATGAAATATAGGCCAGGTTAATGTATTATTAAAGTAGGTCAAACACCAAGGTCAAGGTCACAAGGTCCAAGGTCATGGTCAAATCTGAAAGGTCTTGGTAGGAGGTGTCCATGTGTCAAATATCAAGGCTGTATGTGTAAAAATGACATGAAATATCGGCTAGATTAAAGTTTTTTTAAAGTAGGTCAAAGTCCAAGGTCAAGGTCACAAGGTCAAAGGTCATGGTCAAATGTGAAAGGTCTTGGTAAGATGTGTCCATGTGTGAAATACCAAGGCTGTATGTGTAATAGCACATAAGATATAGGCCCAGTTTAATTTTTTTTCAAAGTAGGTCAAACTCCAAGGTCAAGGCCACATGGTCCAAGGTCATAGTCGTATGTGATAGGTCTTGGTCGGAGGTTTCCATGTGTCAAATATCAAGGCTGTATGTGTAAAAGGACATGATATATCGGCCAAGTTAAAGTTTTTTAAAAGTAGGTCAAACTCCAAGGTCAAGGTCACAGAGTCCAAGGTCATGGTCAATTGTGAAAGGTCTTTGTAAGATGTGTCCATGTGTGAAATATCAAGGCTGTATTTGTAAAAGGTCATGAGATATATGCCCATTTTTAGCTCACCTGAGCACGAAGTGCTCGAGGTGAGCTATTGTGATCGCTTTTTGTCCGTCGTCCGTCCGTCTGTCCGTCTGTCCGTCTGTCCGTCTGTCCGTCTGTCCACAATTTGGTGTTTACACTCTAGCATCCACAAATATTAGTCAATCTTGACCAAACTTTGTCAAAACAAGTATGGTCATAAGTTCTCGGATGAGTTCGATTATGGGCCAGATCGGACCAGAAAGTGTGGAGTTATCTGCCCCTGAATGACGAAAAATGCTGTTTTTAACTTTGTTTACACTCTAGCATCTACAATTATTGCCCAATCAAAACAAAACTTGGATATAATATTGGAGACTATAGGTTCTTGGATGAGTTCGATTTTCAGTCAGATCAGACGAAAAAGTCAAAAGTTATGTGCCCTTGAATTTGTCAAAATTGCAGTTTTCGACCGTTTTCGACCTTGTTTACACTCTAGAATCTACAATTATTGACCAATCAAGACAAATCTTGGACATAATGTTGTAGACCATAAGATCTCGGATAAGTTTAATTTTCAGTCTGATTAGACGAGAAAGTCGAGAGTTACGTGCCCTTGAATTTGACAAAATTGTCGTTTTTGACTGTTTTCGACCTTGTTTACACTCTAGAATCTACAATTATTGACCAATCAAGACAAATCTTGGACACAATGTTTGAGACTATAAGATCTTGGATGATTTTGATTTTCAGTGTGATCTGACAAAAAAGACTAGAGTTACGTGCCCTTGAATTTGATAAAATTGTCATTTTCGGCTGTTTTCGACATTGTTTATACTCTAGAATCTACATTTATTAATCAATCAAGACAAAACTTGGACACAATGTTGGAGATCATAAGATCTCGGATGAGTTGAATTTTCAATCTGATAAGACAAGAAAGTCGAGACTTATGTGCCCTTGAATTTGACAAAATTGTCGTTGTTGACTGTTTTCGACCTTGTTTACACTCTAGAATTTTCAATTATTGACCAATCAAGACAAATCTTGGACATAATGTTTGAGACCATAAGATCTTGGATGAGTTTGATTTTCAGTGTGATCTGACCAGAAAGAAGAGAGTTACATGCCCTTGAATTTGACAAAATTGTCGTTTTTGACTGTTTTCGACCTTTTTTACACTCTAGAATCTACAATTATTGACCAATCAAGACAAATCTTGGACACAATGTTTGAGACCATAAGATTTCGGATGAGTTCGATTTTCAGTGTGATCTGACAAAAAAGACAAGAGTTACGTGCCCTTGAATTTGATAAAATTGTCATTTTCGGCTGTTTTCGACATTGTTTACACTCTAGAATCTACATTTATCAATCAATCAAGACAAAACTTGGACACAATGATAGAGATCATAAGATCTCAGATGACTAGAATTTTCAATCTGATAAGACAAGAAAGTCGAGACTTATGTGCCCTTGAATTTGACAAAATTGTCGTTTTTGACTGTTTTCGACCTTGTTTACACTCTAGAATTTTCAATTATTGTCCAATCAAGACAAATCTTGGACACAATGTTTGAGAGGATAAGATTTCGGATGAGTTTGTTTTTTAGTGTGATCTGACCAGAAAGACGAGAGTTATGTGCCCTTGAATTTGATAAAATTGTCATTTTCGGCTGTTTTCGACCTTGTTTACACTCTAGAATCTACAATTATCAATCAATCAAGACAAAACTTGGACACAATGTTTGGGACCATAATATGTCGGATGAGTTTGATTTTTAGTCTGATCCGATCAGAAAGTTGAGAGTTATGTGCCCTTGAATTTAACAAAATAGCCGTTTCTGGCTGTTTTTCGATCTTGTTTACACTCTAGAATCTTCAATTATTGACCAATCAAGACAAATCTTGGACACTATGTTGGAGACCATAATATCTTGGATGAGGTAGATTTTCAGTCTGATGTGATCAGAAAGTCGAGAATTGTGTGCCCTTGAATTTGAAAAAAAATCTGTCTTTTGCTGTTTTCCACTTTGTTTATACTCTAGAATCTGTGATTATTTATCAATCAAGAAAAACCTGGACACAATGTTTGGCACCATAAGATCTCAGATGAGTTTGATTTTCACAAAGTTATTGACTATAAGTTAGTTTTCAGTCTTATAGTCATAAATGTTTATTGAATTGAACAAAAGTGTTGCTCATATCATTTTGGTTCAGGTGAGCGATATAGGACCATCATGGTCCTCTTGTAATTTTTTTAAAGTAGGTCAAACTCCAAGGTCAAGGTCACAAGGTCCAAGGTCATGGTTAAATGTGAACGATGTTGATAGGATGTATCTATGTGTGAGATATCAAGGCTGTTTGTGTAAAAGGACATGAGATATAGGCAAGGTTAATAATTAAGTGTAAAATCAACAAAGGGCAATAACTCAGAAATTTTTATCGGCAGAGTTACGGTTCTTGTGCACTGCACCTCTCCATAATGAGATCTATTTACCTGTAAAGTTTCATGATTCTACCTTACATACTTTTTGAGTTATGCTCCGGACAAGAATGAAGTTTGAATATCAACAAAGGGCAATAACTCCAAAAATATGATCGGCAGAGTTACGGTTCTTGTGTACTGCACCTCTCCATAATGAGATCTATTCACCTGTAAAGTTTCATGATTCTACCTAACATAATTTTTGAGTTATGCTCCGGACAAGAATCAAGTTATGAAATCAACAAAGGGCAATAACTCAGAAAAATTGATCAGCAGAGTTACGTTTCTTGTGCACTGCACCTCTCCATAATGAGATCTATCCACCTGTAAAGTTTCATGATTGTACCTTACATACTTTTTGAGTTATGCTCCGGACAAGAATCAAGTTATAAAATCAACAAAGGGCAATAACTCAAAAAAAATGATCGGCAGAGTTACGGTTCTTGTGCACTGCACCTCTCCATAATGAGATCTATCCACCTATGAAGTTTCATGATTCTACCTTACATACTTTTTGAGTTATGCTCCGGACAAGGTTTGGTCTACGGACAGACCGACCGACCGACCGACCGACCGACCTTCCGACCGACCGACCGACCGACCGACACTTGCAAAACAATATACCCCCATTTTCTTCGAAAGGGGGCATAATAAACTGCATGTCAGTGTCTTGAAAATGCCATATCTTTGGACTTACCAAACCTAACAGTGCGAAACTTTTTGCATAAGCTGAGAATAATTATCTAGATCTTACATTCTTAATTTTTGTCCAAACCAAAATGTTTTCCAAAATCATTTGAAAAGTCACAATCAGACAGTTCAAATTAGATTGATCATTCCTTAACCCTTTCCCAAATGGCAAAATTATAGGGTTTATCTGGGACGACAAAACCAGGTCATGTTGGGGAAAGGGTTAAACAATATTTTCAACTGCTATGGTCATATCGCAGCCGCTGGAGCACCTAACCATGGATTTCTGTTGTTTGTCATACCAGTACTACCAGTACCACAACTTCCGAACTGAGTCTCTAGCTGATCGCCCACACAGGTAACCGATATCAAACTATTGGTGCGGTTCTAATGAAAACCCACAATAAGATGGGCTTTTATGAACAATGATTGATACATATAAATTACACTTTGACCGAGTTACGGGACTTGCTTGAAACAATGAAGTTTTGGGCCGACTTCCATTGGCAGATGGCTCGCCCCATTGTTGGGATCCAGCGCTATTCCATCATCCCCCGTTTTGTGTCAGCCGATCAAAATCTTTGTTTACTTGACACTGATTGGTCCACTGTTTATCCAAGGAGTTCCAAATGACATGATGGAGCCATGGTCCGACCAGTTCTTTCGATGGTCCGCTAGGCTAATGGAGTTTAACGCCCACTCAACTGTCAGTGGCGGATCAAGGATTTCTGAAAGGGGGGGTTCGAATTTACAATTTGGGGGGTTCGTTTTCCTATTAATATACAATTTTGAATGAATTTCTGCATGAAAATGAAAGAATTAGGCTTCAAAGGGGGGGGGGGGGGCGTTTGAACCCCCCCCCCCCCCCCCCCAAAAAAAAACCCCCTCTGGATCCGCCACAGACTGTTAAGGTCATATGGAGACAGGACCATTGTTTAAAATATCATCACAAAGCACGGAGAGGCGAGGGATCGAACCTGCGACCCGTTTTATAAGTCCAGCGCCTTACCAGTGCACGATGGTCCGACTATAGCTGGGGAAATGACGTCAAATAGCTCGCACTATTGGTGTTCGATTGGGGCAATAGCTATCGATGCACGAGCCACAATGCCAATCGAAGTCGGCCTTGGTAGCTAGCCTTTTGTACATGATAGAGTTTAGAAGTAAAATAGACATAGATCTATATAGCTACGTGAAAACATTACAGCTTTTGTAAAAGTTGGGTTATGCCTACTCTGGGGTCATCCCAGACCCTAAAGGGGTCATTGACCCAGATTATGGGAGATACAAACCGACCACCATATGTCAAAAATTAACACTCTTTGGAGAAGTTTAAAGATTTAAAGTTTTACATACCGGCTGGTGCATGTCCCGCCTTCAAGTTTGGGTCTTCTGCTGCCTCTGACATTACTTCAAATAAGTTTTCTAATTGCTTATACACCTTCCCTTGTTTACTCTGCGCTTGCAAATTGACTCGACGTGTGTTTATGTGAACTACGTCATCAATTCGTGAGTGCTGACGTTTTACACACAGGACGAAAGAAATCGTTGATCTCGGTAAATAAAACAAAAACTCATTTAAATTGCATATTTCAATCATCTAAATTGAAAAAGATATTCAAACTACTTTAGAGAACGATCTTTGTTGTCAGAATTGTCAAAATTGACTTAAATTTAGATCATTACTAATTCGTCCCCTGACATTTTCGTAACCTTAGCTATCCATCGAACACTTTACATTGGGTGCGTTCAGGGTTCTCCCATCGGTAGCCATCGGTGCGGTTGGTAACCATCGGTAGCCATCGGTAACCGTCGGTATACCGATGGATATTTTGTTGGTAACCAATTGTCCCGAGAGTAGACAAGTCGGGTAGCATCGGTAGCCTCGTTTTCGTTACAGTAAGATGGCGGATAACAATCCAACTACGGCGATCCTAATCATATGCTGGGAATACGTAATACCGTTGATGTAAGGGAAATAACTGTGAAAGCTTTTCTTTACCCATAATGGCTGTATAATTTTGAGTCAAAAATGCTCATTTGATATCTCTTTGACAGTTAAAAATGATTTTCAATGCAAAAAAGAGCCTTGCTTGTCTTTCAAAGGGTTCTTTACTCACGAGGCGAAGACCTTCATATGTAAATGAAAACACCGAATTACCGGCGATTTTGGTTTTAGATAGATTTTTTTCAATCCAAATAAGGCAATCACGTGACATCATTTCACATGAATTGATAAAGGGTGAAGGTCATGTAGCAGCCGATAGGCGTCACTGTTGTCAATTCAGTATTTCTATAAATCATTTTAGATGGGTTTTATCGTTGGAGATCAAGAGAAACGTTTATCTATGGAATTCTTTGAATAGACATATCTTTTCCTTCATCAAAAGAGTATTTTGTAGACAAATAATGGGCATTGCTCAGCGGTCCGTATCAAAACAAATAACTGGGCGGAAGAGAATGTTTTCATTGGTGCACATGTTGGTTATTCGGATATTTCGGCAATCACCGGTATTTCGTATACGCCGGTATTAGGTATACTCACCATATATTTTCTTCAATAGCAAGCGAACCGCATTCTAACCGTTCTTGATAGAATTTATAGTAATAGTTGAAGTAACAGTTATTCTATTTAGCCATTTATTTCTGAAAATATCTTTCTATTCATAATTTTTGAAAACGAACGGTCACTCTTCGGGGAGAAAACGCTCTTGGTAATTGATTATCCGCCTTTTTTTACCGATCGGCACAATTTTCGTTCAGAGTTTGTTGGTTGCCGACGGCGCCATCGGCTACCGATGGTACCATCGTTAGCCGAAGGTAAATACACTCGGTTACCGATGGGAGAAACCTGAACGCACCCATTGATTTCCCACATAATTAAACTGGTACCCATTCGTGTAAATAACTGAATTTACGACTGGGAACAGGTACTGTATTCTGTCCTTTGATTGGTCAATCAATATAATCGATAGACAGGGGTCTTGCTACCAATTTTTGTTTGGGGCCAGGGGCCAGCGAAATTGGGAAAAATAGCGACGTTTTTATCTAACTTGGGAAAAACTAAAACAAGTTTGTATTCATACTTTCACTCAATTTCAGCTGCAAATTAGACTAGTGATGTAAAATGCATTTGTACATACTCTTGTTTAAGAATCTTCTCTAAAACTGTCTTCAAAATGTTTGTAAATGAAGATAAGGTCTTACCATGGAACAGGTTCTCATTGGGAATTTTCACCTGAAAATTGGGAAAAAAAAGATACTTTTTGCCATTGGGAATGGGGCCGAATAACGGCCCCAAATTTTGGCAAACGAGACCCCTGATAGACCAATGAAACGGCTCGGTGTATGGAAAGCGTCACCTGTCCAGGCCGTCTGAGTGACCGTCAGATATTAGCTATTACCATACTTAAATCCGTAGTAGATTTTAGGTACGGGAACCAGACTACCACATAATGTAACTGTGGTTCCAATTATCATAACCTGAATTGCTGCTTTGATATCCATTAACTATTTGATACCTGTTATAAAAGCCTGACAAACTTGTATTCAACATACGCTTTCAAAAAATAGATGATAAATGATGGCACGAAGAAGATGTAACACAGGGTTCCCACGCTACCTTGAAAACGGGAAAAAGTGTGCATTTTTATGAAAAGGGCTTCCGGTCTTGAAAAAGTCTTGAATTTTGTTGATTCTGCAAAAAAAAAAAAACCGGGAAAAGTCTGGAATTAGTATGAAACAATTCGGATATGAATGACCCCCCTCCCCTTGTACATGTATTTTTTATAACATGTTTTAAAAATATAAAACAGTATCTAATGCGAACGTTTATCAATTTTGATGAACCTTGCAAGCGCTTATTCACAACAATGTTTATGATGTCACTACAACCACGCGATGTCTGCATTTCTGAA
This sequence comes from Fragum sueziense, assembly GCA_963680895.1. Lineage (NCBI taxonomy): Eukaryota > Metazoa > Mollusca > Bivalvia > Cardiida > Cardiidae > Fragum > Fragum sueziense. Next base: position 9,236,017 of record OY804609.1, read on the forward strand.
ATACTAATCCGAGTCTTCTCTGATGTAAATACGCTCTTTGATATTTTGATTTTTCGCTATTTACATCAGAGAGCGTTGCTCTTTGAAAACAGCGGAAAGTTCGGTAACGTTACAATTAACTTGAAGCTTTGTTTTTATGTATCATATCGAATCACTCGGTAAAACACTGTAGGGTATAGATCAATAAATCATTTTTTGTCATACCTGACCAAAAATTTCATTTCAAATCGGCCTGCTGGATGAGTATAACCTTTGGTTTTGAATGGAAGGTCAAGGTAAACAAAGGCTGCTCAGGTGAGGGTTGTTGCAAAACATTGCCTATTAATCTTTTAGAAATACTTTTTGGTCGTAATTTTTTCAGCAGCCATAACAATAAATGGTTCATTTATCGATATCATAAGGGGTTTTAACGATAGCGTTTAAGATCGGACGGTGAACGATGCGCAACAATTTGTTGCGAACTTCTTGATTTTTTCAAAGAGCAACGCTCTCTGATGTAAATAGCGAAAAATCAAAATATCAAAGAGCGTATTTACATCAGAGAAGACTCGGATTACTGAAATACTTGCGCGGGCGAGAAATCGTAGGTGAATATAGTGTAACTATTTCCACAGTGGTCATTTTATTAACACTATTCAAGGTTAAACTGCATATGTATCAATGAAAAATTTGTGAAAAAAATTATGCCTGACAGTCAGTGCCTTAATAAGTAATAACCCTTTGCCAAACAACAAAATTTTGGAATGTTCCAATTTTAAAGCTGCTGCAGATGGAATGGTTGTTTTTGAATAAGAAGAAAGAATACAAAATACCCCAGAAAATATGGAGGCGAAAGGAGAAAATGCTGATTATCAGCATTTCCTTCTTTTGTATCAATGTTTTCTCAAGCCTTTTCTAATAGGGACTTCAAAACCAGGTCTTGTTTGGGGAAAGATTAAAATGCTCGTTACAAACAGGTTGATGAAGGATCATAACTAACACAACTTGTCATAGCTTTGATACCATAGTTGAAGCTGTGTTTTATGGAAATAAACAGACATTAAAGTGACATTTCATATCTATTTCATTTTTTAAAAGTATGTCTTGATGCAAAGATTGATTATTCTAATGCGTAGAAATGCTATCAGTTTTTTGAAGTTGTTATTTATAAGCGAGAAATATGCTGTTAAAATTGAGGCAGAAATGACAAAATCTATATATAAATCTGAACTGTTGTCCACAACAATTTGTTTAATTTTGGCACAAAAATATATATTTCTCGAAAATGGTTCAATATTTTGGCTTGAAATTTTCAGAATTTTTATAAGAAAACATGCTCGTTCAGATAGAATTTAAGTAAAATTTATGTAAAATTAATCGTGAAATGTCACTTTAAAACGGTCTTGGAAGACCTTGAATTTTAAAAAAAATCCTGGAAAAAGTCTGAAAAAAGTCTGGAATTTTACATACAGAAAAGAGTGGGAACTCTGGTAACAGGTCCTGTTAGTTTTGTTTGGCAATCATATTCTGTACCAAACTTTGTTTTATTACAGATCACCTAGCAGCAAAAATGGACAATGATGAAAAGAGAAAACTAAAGGCTCTCTTGTCAGAGAAAGAGTAAGTTCATTCTTCTATTACAGAGCTCAATTCAGGTTCAAATATACAAATAGCAGGGATTCTTTTTATGGTTAGGGGAAAGGGCCTAGGGCCCTTAATTAGTGGAAAAGTGTTTCGAATGAGCTTTTATAGGGGAAAAGTTTTCAACCAAGTTTTTTGTGTGAATTCTGAAAATGTTCTAAATATATTACAGAACAGAAAGAAAATAGATTTTATAAGCAAACTTTAAGCTGATAAACTGAAGATCTTTCTTTGATTGTTTACATCAATGCCTAAATGAGAGAGCATTGTAAAGGTTGAAACATTGATTTATGGGGGGAAAATTACAATTTAGGGGATAAATTCCCAGAGGGGAAGGGGCTGATATTCGGCCCCAATTTCTTGGTAAAAAAACTTGAATAGGGTGTTTGTTTTCTGCATGAAAATGAAATAATCAGGTTTCAGAGGGGGGCTTGTTCGAACCCCGATTAATCTCCTCTGGATCCGCCACTGCCTTTATCTTGGTTTTGATAGAAAGATCAAGGTTGTTGGTAAAGTTTATTTTGAAATGTATACTGGTACTATGGTTATGTTTTAAGAAAAAAAAAATAGATGGAAAAAAGCCTTGAAAGTGTGATTTAAGAACAAATTGGGCCCAGATCAGACTGTGTATTTGTACAGTCTTAGCAAGATCCTTGTCGTTCTCAAATATTAGCTTCCAGGGCTTTTCTTCCTTCTATAACAGGGGCCGATATTCGGTGGCTTCCCAATTGGAAAAGGGCTCTTTTTTTCCCAATTTCAGAGTAAGAATTTCCCAATTTTCAAAACCAAAATTCTTAAAATTTGGAAAGTAAATGATGATCATTTACCAACTGGCAACTTGAGTCACAAAGAAGCAGTGTGTCTTCTATAATTCAGTCATTCTGTTTGTAAAGTGTTGTAAAGGTATTCTCATTACTACATTTATTCCCATTTATTATTTTTTCCCAATTTGACCAAAATCGCGCTAAAATTTCCCAAAATGACTGACCAGGGCCCCTTCCCAATTTTTGGAAGAAAAGCCCTGGCTTCTGTGAAATAGCACAATGAATGGATTTTGATAAGACTACACTAAGGTACAGACAATAAGTTTGATCCTCATCCATGGTAATCTCAAATTCTGATAATGGCCATTTTTCAAGATTCCAGTTCAATTTTTTTGAGGGTCATTTCATAATGTATAGTTCCAAAATTCATCTTTTCTTTCTTTATTTTTCTTGTTCAACAGTAAAGGGGATACTCCCCTACAATGGATGTATAAAGAGAGCAAGCCTGATACTGAAGATTTCTTACTTGGGAAGAGGATTGACAAAATTGGTGATGAAAAAGAGGAAAAAGCAGATGGTAAGTGAATAGTTTTTAACCCATTGCCATAGGACAAAACTTTTGACTGTTCTAAATTCAAATGCGTTGCATACGACAAGTTCAAGTGCACAAATTTCACATTATGAAAGTCACATATATCGTCATTGTAAAATTAAATGCAAAACCTCTTGTCTCGTTTTTGGAAAATTTTAAAGGGGAGGGAAAAAAGTGTAATAACTTTTCCCAATCTGAAATGTTTTACTCTTTGGACATATTGTTCATAAATAATGTATCATTGATACTGATCGGTAAAAATATCTCAAAACCTGCAAGAATTGTCTAAACTGGACACGCAAGTTTGTACTTTGAAAATCGCAAGAATCGAAATATGAGGTTTTGCATTTACACCGACGATATATAATATTTTTTATCTCTCTGTGAAGAAAAAATTGTGGGAAATGAAGAAATTGCTTGTGACAAGCAATTTCATCATATTCCATGATGTCTTCCAATGCCTCTATCTTACGTGGCTTCAAAATGTGTCAATGTGTGGTGTGGTAATAAGTGAAGTGTACAGGCTCCCTAGTCTACAAATCTCTCGATCCTTTAACAATTTGCTGGATAATTGATCTTGGGGCATACAAGATTCAGTCTATCTATATAATATCAATTTATAGTTATATCAATTTTTATGTGCAATGTTCTGAAAAAAAAGGCTCATACTGCATAATGAAAGACCAGTACATATGCATGTGATAGGTGAAATTAGTGAAAATATTGTCAGGGGTCAAAGTTTTCCGTACTGATACTGATTTCCGTATTTTGGACGGCCGCTGGGGCCGTTTTTCCAAATCGTGTAAATCCGTTGAGAAAAGTTTGGGGGGGGGGGGGGTAACCCCCTCTTGATGGCCTGAAGCTACATGCACACGGAGATCGTATTTGTTATCTAAACCGAGTCTACTCAGAGATAGCACATAATTATTGTCTCTTTAACATAGAAAAAGAATCTAATAAAACATCGAACGTTGCGTTTATCATTTGGGTGTTAGGGACACAAATCAAGCATTGTAAAGAATACTAGCTATAAATGTACATTAAAAGGGGCCATGCTAGATTTTTCATGGATCAGAATAGCATGGAGACAGTCAGAGTTTGCAGTGTTCTGTGGTTGATTGCAAAAAGAAAGGAATTTTAGCGCAAATACTGTTTTTTCACTATCTATTGTTGTCCAGTTTCCCATAAATGTTACCATATTTATAAATGGTCAGGTGTGTCAGCTAATTATAAACAGACTTGGATCTAGAAGGACTAAATGAACTTCATTTGAAATTTCCTTGTACAGAAATAATTTAACTATGCAGGTTGAGTCTGGTTAACCATTCCATATATGATATATCTTGAATGTTTTTTTTTACCTCCAACATTCTTGCATGTGCCCCTTTAGTAGTGATGTTCTTTTAACTTCTTGCTCTATTTATAGACCAGTATGGGGCCATATTTGAGGAGCGTATTCAGCATAATATTGCCATGGATGCTGCAGCCAAGATGAGGCTTGATCCACTGTTTGCCATCAGGTAAGTATCAAGTGTCCAGTGTTCTCCGCAGAATATTTTGAAGGCATAGTAGCATTGGTAGACCTTGCAACACATTATGTTCATGCAAATAATTGTGAATAAAAACATAATGGGAAAAGAAGAAATTGCTCAATTTGAGCAATTTCTTCTTTTCCAATGATGTTTTTATACAGCATTAGTAGTTTTTAGTTTAAACGAATGCCCTATTTATCAGTTTTTGACATGAAATATCTCTAAATGTCTCTCTTTGGTGACCATTTTGAAGAAATTAAGCTGTGGGGTACTTTTGAAGCTGTAGTGGCATTATACTGATTTCAATGAAGCTGTAGTGGGGCTGATACAGCTTATTGGGCTGGGGAGAACACTGGTGTCCATGGGAAGTGGATTCCTCTTCCAAACAAGTAATCGTTTGGACATGTCTAAAAGGAAAAGCTTTAGAAGACATTGAGGCAAAAGAAGAAAATACTAATAATCAGCATTTCACTGCTTTTTAAGAAAAACCTCGTAACTGCAGCTTGTTTAAAGCTGCAGTTGCGAGGGTTTTGTTGAAAAGCAACAATTTTTGACCTTTTGCATCAATATAGTCTGTGCTGTATGATATACTAAACCTGTCTTTTTTAACATCCATTTTATCGTCTGGAGCAGCTTTCAAATCGAAACATTCCAATTGCCATGGATGCTGCTGCCAAGATGAGACTTGATCCACTGTTTGCCATCAGGTTTGCAGAGATACGGATAAGAGGGGTTAACCCTTTCCCAAAATTTTAGGGTGATCCATTTCAAAAACTGCCACAAATGACAAAATGGGTGTTATAAACGATAGGATTTGTGTACAATATGGTACAGAAGATATTGAGACAAAAGCAGAAACTGCTGGTTATCAGCAGTTTCTTCTTTTGTCTCAATGATTTCCCAAGCCAATTCTGATATCATAGGGACGTCAAAACCAGGTCTTGTTTGGGAAAGGGTTAATAACAGCTATTTAGAATATCTTACTTAATACTCATCAAACCCTATGTTGTAGGTACTCATTTGAATCACCTCATTTAGAAGATTCAAATGAGTACCCACAACATATGGTTTGGATTTGAAATAAAGCAATAAGAAAGCGTTTACCTCCACGCACCTGTTCATCTAGGTTAGATTTAAGTGTTCATTGGAATTGTTTATTTACTTGCATATATAGATGCTTGTCCTGTCTGTTCCTCTCTTTCGGTGATAACTTTTGATATGCAAATGAAAAAGCTTTCATAATTTATGTGTGCATACCTTGTTAATCTTTTCCCAAACAAGACCTGGTTTTGATGTCCCTAATAGAAAATGCTTTGGAAAAGATAGAGACAAAAGAAGAAACTGCTGATAACCAGCAGTCTCAATATTTTACGTGCCATATTGTACACAAACCCCTTCCTTTTTAACATCAATTTTGTTGTCTACAACAGCTGACTGATTGGACCGCCTTAAAATTTGGTCCTTCGGGAGAGGGTTAAAAGACCTTTCCTGTGATTTCAATGTCAAGGTCAATTATGAAGGTCAAATTCAAGGTCATGTTTTGTTTAATTGGTAATGTAATGCATTGCAGGAGCTTTGGTATTAAAACACAACTTTTTTGGCGAAGTAGCCAAAACATTAAGAACATCTACTTGTTTTGATACATTTGCTTATGAAAGGATTTGTTTGATAAGTCATTCCAAGGTATTTATTAAATATTACAAATCTTGCTCCATGAAGAAAAACTGTTTGACTGGTTTTAGGAAGAAAGAAGATGAAGCCAAGAAGAAGTTATTGGAGAACCCAGTCAAAATGAAGAGGCTGCAACAAGTGGTATGTTTAATGTTTATTTGCAATCAGACTTATGTGACAAAAATGAAGTGAGGTTGGACCAAAAAAACGCAAAAATTGAATTTAAAGAAATTAAATGTACAATTTTAGGCCTTACCCGATTACCAGATGGCAAAGTTTTGGACTGTTCCAATTTGAAAGGTGATGCAGACGACAATTTCAAGTTGGTGATATCTTAGAAATATTCATATTTTGGGTTAGAAAACATTGTGGAAAATCAAGAAATTGCTTGTCACAAGCAATTTCTTCATTTTCCACAATGTTTTTTAAAGCTATTATCATATAAGGCTTCAAAAAGAGTCACAGTGTGGTAATGGCTTAAGTAACCTATTAAAAAATTTAACTGCAAAATTTGCCATTAATACGGTATTTGTTTATCTGGCAATGAGTCTTCTCTGTGACAAATGACAAAATTTGAGCCAATTTTTATAATTTGGTAAACACTTTTCAAAATTGCGTAAAAAGTTTGGACTGGTCAAAATCGTAATTAGGGATTTGCAAATGTTAGGATGAATACAATCTGATGTTGTTTTGTGTATTTCAACATCAGATAAGTCAAATTTCTGCTTTAATGGAAGTGATAATTTGATGCCGTTTAATTATAAACATACCTGATGACCAATAAAAATGGTTAAACATCATTTTGATAATAACTAAGCAAAAATCAGAGTTGAACACTGGATGTGTGGAAGTATTTTGACGGCCTCTCCAATTTTTACACAGGGAGAGTCAACCATATTGCCAAAGGGTAAACATGTGTAATTTATAACAAAGCAATCATTTCTCAAATAGCTTGATATGATGTATCAGAGCCAATTGATGTAAAATAATTATGTTCAAAGTAATGTTTAGATTAGAAATAACAAATTTTGAATGCCTTTACACTTTCTCATCTGTTTGGTTTATTGGGGTTTTCGCCATTTTCAACTTCTATGGTCATATCACGCCGGCTGGAGCACCTAAACATGGATTCCTGTTATTTCCTCACCAGTACTACCACAACACCCTAACAGAGCCTCCAGCTGCTCCCCACATAGATTCATGATATCAAATCATTGATGGGTGACATTTATGTCAGAAAGGGTATTTGCCGCGGCCGGGTAATGAACCCGGGACTTCTCAAATGAGAGGCAGATGCACTACCAACTGCGCCATGGCCACGGCCTTTCTTATCTGTAGCTCTGATGATATGATGCATGCATTTGTATTTCAGCTTGAAGGACAGAAGAAAAGCAAGAAGAAATCAAAGAAGGAGAAAAAGAAGAAGAAAAAGAAGCATCAAGAAGAAGATGAAAGTTCAGACTCGGAGGACAGCGAAGGTGACGATGATGACCTCATGTCTGCCTACCTCAATATACTTAAGTCTAAACAGTCTGATAAAGGGTCGAAAAGGTCTGAAACATCCTCGAAGAGAAGCAAACATTCAAATGATGATTACAGGGAGGGGTCAAGGAATGTAAATAAGTCTAAAGAAAGATCGAGAAGGGAGACAGGTAGTTCAGGTGATGAAAGTGAAAGAAAAAAGATAAAAACTCAAAAACATAGACAGAGAGCTATGTCTTCTGATAGTGAGGGAAATGGGCGGGAAAATGATGGTTATAGAAATAGGTCGGATAAATCTAGGGAATATGATAGACGAATCGGGAATGAAAGTTATGAAAGGAGAGATAATTATTCTAGGTCTGGTGGATATGATAATAGAAGGAATAGAGATAGAAATGGGAATGGGAGGGACAGAAAATATGATTACAATGATGCTGATAGGGGGCAGGATAGCTACAGGGGTGATAAATATTCAAATGATAGGAACAGTGATAGAAAAGACCATAGTAGGAGGGATTATGGTGATGAATATGGCAAACACCGGGACAGAAATAGTGACAGAAATAAAGATAGACTTGACAAATATAATGATAGGTATGATAGAACTAGTGATAAACATAATGATCGATATGATAAGCACAACAACAGAAATGATAGATATGGTGATGATTATCACAGAAATAGTGCAAAACATGATAGAAACAGGGAACAATCTGATCGAAATAGAGACAAATATGAAAGATTTGATGATAGATATGAACAAAATAGTGATAAGTATGATAGAGATACAAAGAGAAAAAGAGAATCCAAAAATGATAAAGAAAGAGATTCTAAACAAAGAGATAGAAAGACTTCAAAAAAGGCTAAATATAGTTCAGACTCTGATAGTGATTCCTCTGATAATGATCAAAGATCTTGTGATATCTCAAAATCAAAAACAAAATCAAAACGATCTCGACATGACTCATCCGCATCATCGTCTTCATCTTCGCAAAATTCATCAGAACACGAAAATAAAAACTCAGGAAGAAATAAAGACAGGCATGAAAGTGATTCAGATAGTGACAATGTACATGCTAAAAATAGAAGCAAACCCAAAGGGAAATCCCCTGTTACTAAATCAGGAAACAGGGAGAGGCATGACTCATCAGAATCTAAAAATAGTAACAGTTCCTCATCAGATGAAGAGGAAAACACCAAAGAGCAGCTAAGTAAAGCTAAAAGCTATGGACTTGTGATTTTGGTAAGTATGGTCTGTAAATGTTTATGAAATAAGTAACAAATCGTTGCTTTTCTTCGGAAACCTCATATCTGCAGCTTAAAACAAGCTGCAGATACAAGGTTTTCGAAGAAAAGCGAGGAAATGTGGCCTGTCATGCTAAAATAGCCTAAAAGGGACCGTCTGGGAAGTGTGAAAAGTATCAATCTTAATTAGTCTGCACAGACACTTACAAACGGCAAATGCCAGTAAAAAAATCATATATTTTAGCGAGCCGGGACTTTATGTCTGGGGAGCTAATGTCACAGCCCTAGTGTCGGCGTCGGCGCCGCGTCTTCAAAAACTTTAACCTGGTCTATATCTCAGGCACTATTAGAGATACAGCCTTGATACGTCACACATGGATACCTCCCGGCAAGATCTTTCATTTCGGACCATGACCTTTGACCCTTGACCTTGGAGTTTGACCTACTTTTAAAAAACATTAACCTGGCCTATATCTCATGCACTATTACAGATAGAGCCTTGATATTTCACATATGGATACCTCATGTCATGACCTTGACCTTGAGACCATGACCTTTGACCTAATGACCTTGACCTTTGACCTTGAACTTAATTTTTCTGTGACAAGCTCTTGTATAGGCAAGCTACGTTGTCCGCGGACAACTCTTGTTCAGTCTAGAGCTAAAAGATTTACCAAGGATGGGTTTTTGCAACACTGGCGCTGTCCCCCTAAAAATGATAATTCCATGGGGACAATGTCTCCCTTTCCACGGGGCGGAGGTGGTGCAGTGGTAACGCGCTGGGCTTGAAACACAGGGGTCGCTGGTTCGATCCCCGCTTCTGTAGTCTTTCGGATGAGACTTTAAACCGAGGCCCATCTCCATATGACTTTAGCTGTTGAATGGGACGTAAAACTCCATACAACCAAGCCCCCTTTCCAACATCTTTATAGATCGATCAATGTTAATGAGACAAGAGGACCATGATGGTCCTATATCGCTCACCTGAACATAGGCGACATGAGCAAAAATGGTAATTTTGTCAATTGAAAAGGCATATAACTAAGGACTTTCTGTTACAATCAAAAGCTAAAGCATAGGGATAATTTCTAGTCTTTAGACATTAAACTTCACAAAATCTTCAAATATTCAGGTCTTATAATTTGAGAAAAGATTGTCAAACACTGCCCTCTTTATCATCTTTATATGGAACCAAGTCAACCCACAACATAGGGGAACTATTCATTGAACAGTTACAATTTGATTTTGGTAAAATCTTTTCCTAACAGCATAACATCAGAGCAGTAGAATTAAAAACTGCTGTAATTAACAAAACAGAATGCTGAGTAAGACTGCATTCATGTACAAAAGTGAACAGAAAATGATGAAGAAAAAGATGCAAATATAGGCTATCAGCATTTTCTTCTTTTGCAATAACATTTTCCCAACATTTTCAATAAGTGAGCCAAAACCTGCTTAATCCCTTCCCAAACTGAAAAGGAATAGACTGTTCCAATTTCAAAAAGAACATAAAATTAATATGGATAAAGAAAGGATTAATGCACAATATAGCAGATAAAATATTGAGACAAAGGGAGAAAATTACTGATTATCAGCCTTTTCTTCATTTGGCTCAATATTTTCCCAAGCATTTTCTAATTATTTAGGGATGTCAAACCAGGCATTTTCAGGAAAGGATTAAACTACAGTACATATCTAGAGGCTGTACTAGAGATTCAAATAGGAGAGGTTAAGGGCTTTCCAAATTGTAAAATATCTTTCAATGTTTATCAAACCCTGTGATGTGGGTATCCATTTGAATGATCTAATCTAAACTATTTAAATGAGTACCATTAAATAACAAATAGAATGTTTTTACCCCTTTTTACCTGCAGTTCCCCATTCTGGCCAGTCTTAAATAAACATTCCCGGTCTTTGTTTATTTTATGGGGATTAGACATATCCCCAGTGGGGGATTAAAACCTGGTAATTCCAGCTTTGTCGAGCTGTAGTTACGAGGTTTTGACTCCCACTAACAATATTATACCTGGTTGAATTTAAAAGAATTTTCTTTGGATTTCTCAAAGTCTGGTATGCCCCACCCACATTTTTTGACAAATCTTAAAATTTGTGAATAAATTTTGGAAAGAGTCACCTCAGGAACATTCCAGCCAAATTTGGTTCAAATTGGCCCAATGGTTGATTTTTAGCTCACCTGAGCACGAATGTGCTCATGGTGAGCTATTGTGATACCGCTGTGTCCGGCGTCCGTCGTCCGGCGTCCGGTGTCCGTCGTCCGTCGTCCGTCGTCCGTCAAACTTTGCCTTGTGTGCACTCTAGAGGCCACATTTTTTGCCCAATCAACCTGAAATTTGCTCAGAATGATTGTCTTGATGAAATCTCGGACAAGTTCGAAATTGGGTCATCTGGGGTCAAAAACTAGGTCACGGGGTCAAATCTTAGAAAAACCTTGTGTGCACTCTAGAGGCCACATTTTTTGCCCAATCAACCTGAAATTTGCTCAGAATGATTGTCTTGATAAAATCTCGGACAAGTTTGAAATTGGGTCATCTGGGGTCAAAAACTAGGTCACGGGGTCAAATCTTAGAAAAACCTTGTGTGCACTATAGAGGTCACATTTTTTGCCCAATCAACCTGAAATTTGCTCAGAATGATTGTCTTGATGAAATCTCGGACAAGTTCGAAATTGGGTCATCTGGGGTCAAAAACTAGGTCACGAGGTCAAATCTTAAAAGACCTTGTGTGCACTCTAGAGGCCACATTTTTTGCCCAATCAACTTAAAATTTGCTCAGAATAATTGTCTTGATAAAATCTCGGACAAGTTCGAAATTGGGTCATCTTGGGTCAAAAACTAGGTCACTGGGTCAAATCTTAGAAAAACCTTGTGTGCACTATAGAGGTCACATTTTTTGCCCAATCAACCTGAAATTTGCTCAGAATGATTGTTTTGGAGAAATCTTGTACAAGTTTGAAATTGGGTCATCTGGGGTCAAAAACTAGGTCACGGGGTCAAATCTTAGAAAAACCTTGTGTGCACTATAGAGGCCACATTTTTTGCCCAATCAACCTGAAAATTGATCAGAATTATTGTCTGGATAAAATCTCGGACAAGTTCGAAATTGGGTCATCTGGGGTCAAAAACTAGGTCACGGGGTCAAATCTTAGAAAAACCTTGTGTGCACTCTAGAGGCCCCATCTTTTGCCCAATCAACCTGAAATTTGCTCAGAATGATTGTCTTGATGAAAGCTCGGACAACTTTGAAATTGGGTCATCTGGGGTCAAAAACTAGGTCACGGGGTCAAATCTTAGAAAAACCTTGTGTGCACTCTAGAGGCCACATTTTTTGCCCAATCAACCTGAAAATTGCTCAGAATGATTGACTTGATAAAATCTCGCACAAGTTTGATATAGGGTCATCTGGGGTCTAAAACTAGGTCACAGGATCAAATCTTAGAAAAACCTTGTGTGCACTCTAGAGGCCACATTTTTTGCCCAATCAACCTGAAAATTGCTCAGAATGATTGTCTTGATGAAATCTCGCACAGTTTTGAAATTGGGTCATACGGGGTCAAAAACTAGGTCATGGGGTCAAATCTTAGAAAAACCTTGTGTGCACTCTAGAGGCCACATTTTTTGCCCAATCAACCTGAAAATTGATCAGAATGATTGTCTTGGTGAAATCTCGGACAAGTTTGAAATTGGGTCATCTGGAGTCAAAAACTAGGTCACGGGGTCAAATCTTAGAAAAACCTTGTGTGCACTCTAGAGGCCACATTTTTTACCCAATCACCCTGAAAATTGATCAGAATGATTGTCTTGATCAATTTTCAGACAAGATTGAAATTGGGTCATCTGGGGTCATAAACTAGGTCATGAGGTAAAATCTTTGTAAAACCTTGTGTGCACTCTAGAGGCCACATTTTTTGCCCAATCAACCTGAAAATTGATCAGAATGATTGTCTTGATCAATTCTAGGTCACGAGGTCAAATCTTAGATAAACCTTGTGTGCACCCTAGAGGTCACATTCTTTGTCCAATCAACCTGAAAATTGGTTTACAAAAAAAAGTTATTATATCAGGTGAGCGCTTCAGGGCCAATGGCCCTCTTGTTAAAGAATTTTCATTGGATTTCTAAGCCCCGCCCTGCCACGCCCACATTTTTTGACAAATCAAAAATCTGCGAACAAGTTTTGAGAAGGGACACTCAAGGAACATTCCTGCCAAGTTTGGTAAAAATTGGCCCAATGATATAGGAGGAGAAGATGTTTAAAGAAATTGTGAACGGACGGACGGACGGACGGACGACGGACAAAAAGCGACCACAATAGCTCACCTTGAGCACTTCGTGCTCAGGTGAGCTAATAAAACTATTTTAACAAATTTTATGGTTAGCACCTCTCAAGCTAGACCACCACATAATGTTGATAGGAAAAGAATTAAAGTAAATTTCTATGTATTTGACAGAATCCAGAGGCTCAGACATCTATCCCAAGGTCAAAGAAAAGGTCAAGATCGAAGTCCCCACCCAGAAAAACAAAACAACCGTCCCCTTCTCCTCCCCCACAAAGAAAGAGGTAAGATCAATTAAGAAAGAAAGTTTTACATCACAGGGTTCTCCGTGGAATAATTTGAAGCTGTAGTGGCAAATTATTAGTATGGGCAAACCTTGAAACGCATAGTGTTCATGCAAATAATTGTGAATAAAAACATAATGGGGAAAGAAGAAATTGCTCAATTTGAGCAATTTCTTCTTTTCCCATAATGTTTTTATACAAAATTAGTACTTTTTAGTTTAAAAGAATGTCCCATTTATCAGTTTTTGACATGAAACACCTCTCAATGTCTCTCTTTGGTGACCATTTTGAAGAAATTAAGCTGTGGGGTAGTTTTGAAGTTGTAGTGGCATTACCCTGGTTTACATGAAGCTGTAGTGGGGCCGATACAGCTTATTGGGCTGGGGAGAACACTGGAAAGTTTTACATCACCTTACTGGAATCTTCTCACCTTTGACAAGGATTAAGGAAATATCCTAATTGGTATTCAAAATGAATTGAAGAGTTAGGTAAGCACTGTGATGTGGGTACTCATTGGAATAGTCTTCTCTGTTGTTTGTAACAGAAAACTTACAAAAGAAGAGAAATCGCAAAGACTAGCTGAGATTATGGATAACAAGATTATGGAGCGAAGATCAATGGAGAAATAATGTGAAAAATAAAAAAATTAAAAAACACATCATTTTTGATATTTAATAGGAATGTTAACCCTTTCCCAAACAAGACCTGGTTTTGACGTCCTTAATTGAAAAGGCTTGGGAAAACATTGAAACAAAAGAAGAAACTGCTGATAACCAGCAGTTTCTCCTTTTGTCTCAATATTTTCTATGCCATATTTTACACAAATCATATCTTTAATACCATCCATTTTGTCATTTGTGGCAGTTTTTGAAGTGCATCACCCTAAAATTCGTCGTTTGGGAAAGGGTTAATACAATTTACAGAAAATTGACAAATGAAGAGAAAGCACAAAAGCTAGCTGAGATGATGGACAACGCAAAATGGAGGGATAAGCATAAACATTACAAAATGTATTGTTAATCTAACCCTGTGTTGTGGATACTCATTTGAATTGTCTCATTGAGACAATTCAAATGAGTACCCACAACATAGGGTTTTGATTTTAAAACACAAATTGAGAATGTCTTTACCCGCTCATATCTGTTGCTCTGTTGCAGAAAATTGACAAATGAAGAGAAAGCTAAAAAATTAGCGGAGATGATGGACAACGCAAAATGGAGAGAAGATCAACGGACAAATAATGTTGATGACATCGCACAAAAAATTCTGACGTCGGGTGAATCTCGAAAGGGGTGGACTACCTTAATAAGAATGTTAATAGATCTATTATACTACATTTGAGCCAGGATCTGGAAAAACGTCCCTTATAGCATTTGAGAACAACATGGTTCCAGATCAGCCTGCGTATACAAGCAGTCTGACCAGGAACCATGTTGTTCTCAAATAGCTTCATCATGGTCTATAGCAACCAGTTGAGAATAACATGGATGCTGGCTAGACTGCATCTAGACACAGCCTGATCTTGAAACCTGGCTGTCTCAAATGCTATAAGGGACATTTTTCCATATCCTGGCTCATTTGTATTTACAGAAAACTGACAAAAGAAGAAAAAGCTCAAAAACTAGCAGAGATGATGGATAACGCAAAATGGAGAGAAGATCAGCGGACGAATAATGTGAAACATTACAAAATGAAGGATAAGGAGGAAGAAGAGAATCAGTCCAAAAATTATGAAACCACAGGCAGCTCTGATTTTGTCAAGTAAGCGTGAATCACTAACCCTTGTCAGGCTTAAAATCCAATGTTTTTACCAGGCCTTATTCCTGTCAAAAGCATTAAACAACAGAGGTTTAGCATTTTATTGAACTGTTTTAGACTAAAGATCATATGCAACAAGATTCATACTGAAAATTACATAAATCAATTAATCGTGCTAGGATCTTTAAAAAAGACCAAATATTTTAAAAATTCTTTGGAAAGCATCGAGAACCAAGAAAATTATTCAGTCCAGCTTTTTCTCCTTTTCTCTCAAATGTTTGCCATGCTTTAGCATCTAACACTGATTTTGTAGTTTGCAAATTAGCCCTCTCCAAAAAAGACAATCTTTTATGGTCGTCCAGTTTAAAAGCTGCTGAAGATGACAAAATTAATACCAAGAAAACTTTAATTTTGTGTATGATATGGTGCAGAAAATTTTGAGGCAAAAGGAGAAAATGTTGAATATTAACGTTTTCTTTTACCTCTAGGTATTTCTGATAGGGAAATCAAAAGCAGGCACACATTTTACTTACAAACTTTCAATATTCTTTGCGTTATTTAGCCCATTCCCAAACAAGACCAGGTTTTGGCGTCCCTAATAGAACAAGGGCCGTCAGAGACGGACAATGCTCCCCGAATAAGGCATTGTCACAATAAATGTATGCCATGGAGAGCACTTTCTTGTCAAGGGCATCTGATTTGCTACTCAAATATGAAATTTCATCAAATTCTGACCATTAGACTAGGAGAAATTAGAGAAAAACTATATTTCACCATAAGTCCCCTTTTCCCATGACAAGGCCTCAAATCCAAAAACGGGGAAAAGTACATCGGCATTTTGTCACAGGGAGTTCACATGGTAAGTTTCATTTGATTTGGCCCAAGGGTTATGGAGATATTGCTTCGGACGGACGGACGGACGGAATGACGGACGGACAGGACGGACGGACGGACGGACAGACGAAGCGGCGACTATATGCTCTCCCTTCGGGGAGCATAAAAAGGTGTTGGAAAACATTAAGGCAAAAGAAGAAAATGCTAAAAATCAGCTTTTTCTCCTGTTGCCTCAATACTTTCTGCACTATTTAGTATACAAGTCCTATCTTTATCAACATTTCATTTGTCATCTGCAGCAGCCTTGAAATTAGGTCATCCTAAAATTTTACCGTTTGGGAAAGGGTTAAGTAACAACAATTTTGATTGAACTAGAAATATGGTCTGGGCCATTTAAGGTCAATTAGGATGCATAAATGTTCAAATTTACGCAAAAAATGTCTACAAGTTTGTGTATGTAAACCAGAGCCCAGGTCTTGTTTGGGAAAGGATTAATTGATGTCCAATTTTATACGCCCGTCGAAGACGGTACGTATTATTGGATCACCCGTGATGTCCGGCGTCCGGCGTCCGGGCGTCCGGGCGTCCGGCGGCGTCCACTTCTTTGTCCGGAGCATAACTCTGTCACCTTAAGTCCGATTGACTTTAAACTTGGCAGTTATATTCTTCTCATCATTACGGAGTGCAGTGCACAAGAACCATAACTCTACCTGGCTTATTTTTTGAGTTATTGCCCTTTGTTGTTTTTCAAACTTGAATCTTGTCCGGAGTATATCTCTAAAAGTATAATAGCTAGGATCATGAAACTTCATGGGTGTATAGATCTCACAAAGGGGGAGTGCAGTGCACAAGAACCATAACTCTTCCTGGCTTATTTTTTGAGTTATTGCCCTTTGTTGTTTTTCATACTTGAATCTTGTCCGGAGTATATCTCTAAAAGTATAATAGCTAGGATCATGAAACTTCATGGGTGTATAGATCTCACCAAGGGGGAGTGCAGTGTACAAGAACCATAACTCTACCTAACTTATTTTTTGAGTTATTGCCCTTTGTTGTTTTTCATACTTGAATCTTGTCCGGAGTATATCTCTAAAAGTATAATAGCTAGGATCATGAAACTTCATGGGTGTATAGATCTCACCAAGGGGGAGTGCAGTGCACAAGAACCATAACTCTACCTAACTTATTTTTTGAGTTATTGCCCTTTGTTGTTTTTCATACTTGAATCTTGTCCGGAGTATATCTCTAAAAGTATAATAGCTAGGATCATGAAACTTCATGGGTGTATAGATCTCACCAAGGGGGAGTGCAGTGTACAAGAACCATAACTCTTCCTGGCTTATTTTTTGAGTTATTGCCCTTTGTTGTTTTTCATACTTGAATCTTGTCCGGAGTATATCTCTAAAAGTATAATAGCTAGGATCATGAAACTTCATGGGTGTATAGATCTCACCAAGGGGGAGTGCAGTGCATAAGAACCATAACTCTACCTGGCTTATTTTTTGAGTTATTGCCCTTTGTTGTTTTTCATACTTGAATCTTGTCCGGAGTATATCTCTAAAAGTATAATAGCTAGGATCATGAAACTTCATGGGTGTATAGATCTCACCAAGGGGGAGTGTAGTGCACAAGAACCATAACTCTACCTGGCTTATTTTTTGAGTTATTGCCCTTTGTTGTTTTTCATACTTGAATCTTGTCCGGAGTATATCTCTAAAAGTATTATAGCTAGGTTCATGAAACTTCATGGGTGTATAGATCTCACTAAGGAGGAGTGCAGTGCACAAGAATTTTAACTCTACCTAGCCTATATTTTGAGTTATTGCCCTTTGTTGTTTTCATACTTGAATTGTCCAGGGCATATCTCGAAAAGTATAATAGCTAGGACCATGAAACTTTTACCAACCCGCTCCCCCTGTTGACATAAAGCAGTGTTACGGGCGTATCTTGTGACAGTTTGACACCTTGTTCTACATTCTTTTCAGTCCTATGATGTCGTTACATGCTGACCAGAGCTCCGTAGAAGACAGAATAAAGAGAAACAGATACAATATACTGAGGACGGCAGCTGACATGGACAGGGGATTTAGTAAAAAGTAGACTATTTCAAACAACAAAATTAAATATTGAGGCAAAAGGAGAAAACATTGTCACTCCAGAGCTCTGTAAAAGATAGAATCAAAATAAATAGATACAATATACTGAGGACGGCAGCTAACATGGACAGGGGCTTTAGTAAAAAGTAGACAAACTTGAATGTTGATTTCGCAAAAGATGAACACGAGAGGAATTGATACACTATGGACGGGGGCTTCAGCGAAAAGTAGATTATCACCTTCCCAAACAACAAACTTGAATAATATTGAGGCAAAAGGAGAATTATTAGTCAAGAGAAACCGGTACAATGTAGTGAGGATAGCAGTTGATATGGACATAGGCTTTAGTAAACAAAAAACTTAATATTGAGGCTAAAGGAGAAAATATTGATTGTCAGGCCAGACTTCTGTAGAAGATAAAATAAGAGGAACAGATACATTATACTGAGGACACCAGCTGATATGGACAGGGGCTTCAGTAAAAAGTAGAGTATCTCAAAAATTTGGAATGGTCTAAATCTAGATGTTGCAGACGACAATTTCCAATGAATAAAATTTTAAAAAACTTTTGGTCTTTTGGTTAGGAAACGTTGTGGGAAATGATGAAATTGCTTGTCACAAGCAATTTCTTCATTTTCCACAATGTTTTCCAAAATCTTTATCTTGTTGGGCATCAAAAAGTGTCAAGTGTTAAACCCTTCCCAAACAACAAACTTTAATATTGAGGCAAAAGCAGAAAATATTGTCAGATCGGAGCTCTGTAGAGGAAAAGAGGATCAGATACAATATGGACAGGGGCTTTAGTAAAAAGTAAATTATACCTTTGCCAAACAATCAAACTTTAATATTGAGGCAAAAGGAGAAAGTATTGATTGTCAGCACACAGATCTGTAGATTTTTACTGTTGACCGTTTGTATTTCTTTAATTACACCAGAGCAATAGATAATAGAGGGTAAGGGCATTCTTATGTTTCTCAATTTAAAACCCAAACCCTATGTTATGGGTACTCATTGGAATCATCTTGGTGAAGCAATTCCAATGAATACCCACAAAATAGGGTTTAATGAATGCTAAATGTAATGTTGCATTTTGAAAGATCATTACCCCCCTCTCTTATCTATAGCTCTGGTTTTATATGTATAATTATTATACCCCCCACAACAAAGTTATGGGGGGGGTATACTGGATTCAGGTTGTCTGTCCATCCGTCCGTGGACATGATTTTGTGTCCTCTTCTCTTCCCACAATTTTTGACCTATTTTGCTGAAATTTTAGCAGGTTGTTTCCTATCATATGAAGTTGTGCACCTGCAATTTTCATCTTGATCCAGGCAGTAGTTTCAGAGTTATGCCACTTTGAACTTTAGCTTTTTTTCAGTGACAACGCGCTAGTGGGGGGTATTTGTCCGCTTTGCAACAGTTCTAGTTTTTACTAAAAATTTTCACCCACCACTCCTTTTCTATGAATTGTTATTTATCTGCTTCCCAAATACCGAAATTGTAACTCAAGAGGTCCTGGGTTCGATCTCAGGCCGCAGCAAATATCCTTCCTGACAATAATATCACCCACTCAATGGTTTGATATCGTTAACCTGGGCGAGCAGCTGGAGGCTCAGTCAGGATTTTGTGGTATTACTGGTATGAAAAACAACAGGAATCCATGGTTAAGTGCTCTAGTCATGTGATATGATCATAGCCAGTCAAAACGGTGTAAAATCCCAATAAATCAAACAACTTGTCCTATTCTAAACGTGCTTCAGACCACAAATTGGACTTTAACCCTTTTCCAAACGGCAAAATTTTATGGTGATCCACTTCAAAAAATACCACAAATTACAAAATGGAAGTTATAACAGATAGAATTTGTGTAAAATATGGCATAGAAAATATTGAGACAAAAGGAGAAACTGCTGGTTATCAGCAGTTTCTTCTTTTGTTTCAATGTTTTCCCAGGGCTATTCTGTTCAATACGTCAAAACCAGGTCTTGTTTGGGAAAGGGTTAATAAGAATGTTATTTGTGTATGTCATTGCACGAAAAATATTGAGACAAATGGAGAAAAATGCAAATTATCAGCATTTCCTCCTTTTGTTTCGATGTTTTTCCAATTCCATCAGATTTGATTTGGGACATCAAATACAGGGGCCTGTTTGATCAAAATATTTTTTGACATAAAAATGTCTTACTACGCATTTAAGACGAGGGTGGCGTATTGCCCCTTTAGTCAAGACCTAGGTTATGCAATAGTTGTTAAGCGTTTGGTAAGACATCGCTAAGTCAAAAATATGTCTTAAATGTTTCGATGAAATATGCCCCAGGGGTCCATATTATCAATAATGATACAATAATTTCTCCATTATGATTACCCGAACGACTTGATCGGAAGATCGTTAATCTTAAGTCGGTGGCCTCTTTTAGCATGCATCTAACATGCATCAAGCATATCATCCCTTTTCAATGAAAACCTCATAACTGCAGCTTGTTTTAACCCATTACCAAACAAGAAAATTTTAGCCTAGTCCAAACTCATAGGTTTTGCAGACGACAATTTTCATTGAACAAAATTTAACATTTTTTTGTCTTTCCTGGTAGAAAACATTGTGGCAAATGAAGAAATTGCTTGTCACAAGCAATTTCTTCATTTTCCAATATGTTTTCCAAAGCCTTTATTTTGTGGGGCGTCCAAAAGCGTCAATGGGTGGGAAAGGGTTAAGCTGCAGTAACGAGGTTTTTGTTGAAAAGCAGCAATATTTTTGTTTCCATAACTTTACTGTTGTGTCAATATTTTTCTGTAACCAATGCAAAAGCTAGAGAAAAATACAATGAAAACAAAAGTTATTGATTCAGATCTTTATTTGGTCCTCAAATTGTGCAGTCAAAAATGACATGTAAAATAAACATAATATTTATAATATCAATAATAAGAACGGAATGTCTTCTTACACAATAATTCATACGTAGGATTTCATAAGATCTTCTTAGTTTGAGAAACAATACAATGAGCGTTGATCTGTAAAAATTGATCTGTAAAAAGTTACCCGAAGCCTCTCTTACAACTGGTTTTGCATCCTTATAAATCATACGCCTTACGAGATTTCAAAAATCTCTGAAGATTCATGATTTATAAGGACACATAGGAGGATGTTGCATGCTCCTGGCATTTACACTTTTTGACACCCCTCAAGATAAAGGCTTTAGAAAACATTTTGGAAAATGAAGAAATTGCTTGTGACAAGCAATTTCTTCACTTTCAACAATGTTTTCTACCTAGATTTGACCAAAACTAAAATTCCCTTTACTTAAATTGTCGTCTGCAACATCATCAATAACATTGTTTTCTGACCATTCAAGCAAATGCTTCCAATATTCTGAAAGTATTAAAAACCGTTAAGCTACGCCATGAGGACATAACATTTCTGCAGAACCATGTGTTTGCATGTATACTTGTCATGGAAAATTATATAACAAGAGATTTGTTTGGTTAGAGTGAAAATAATCAAGTTTGGTTTCCCCATGAAAGATGACCCCCCTAACTAGTCCCGTTAAGATGTTAACATCACTTAACAATATATTTTAATCAGATTGCTAGACCCAAAAAATGTAACATACACATGTTTTTAACAATATAAAATAGAAACATTTCACAACACATCTGCCACAACATAAATTTTCTTTAACATAATTATACTTTTAACAAAACAATAAATTGTTCCACATAGCCATTATATCATGGTCCTATTTGGCAGACTTTTTTTTGCCTTTTATCAACAATCTTTACTTTTAAAGTTTAAAACTACCATTGAACATTTTATATTCCAGCTTTCCAATGGGTAAGTTTCATTAAAATTTGATGCACAGTAAAGAATACATTAACCCTTTCCCAAACAACAAATTTGTAGACTGTTCCATCCCTACTGATGATGACTAGTTGATCAATGCTTTTCAACGAAAACCTCGTATCTGCAGCTTGTTTTAAGCTGCAGATACGAGGTTTTCGCTGAAAAACGACGTGATGCTGTTTAAGAAAGGGTCTGTATACAATATAGCACAGAAAATATTGATGCAAAAGGAGAAAATGCTGACGACCAGCATTTTCTCCTTTTGTCTCAATGTTTTCTGTGCTATATTGCATACAAATTCTATATTAGTCAACATTAATATTAATATACGTCTGCAGAAGTTTTCAAATGCCATAAATATTTTCCAATTTGTGAAAGGGATCAATGGGATGCAAGTCCTATAACTTTCGGCGATGAAACATGTATTATTCAGACTAGTTTTGTGAGAAGAAATGCAGTTTTATAAACAATTAGTCGACCCACTCATGCAAAATTATAAATAAAACTATGAAAAAATAATGTAGAAAACCTCACACCCAATATAAAATGAGCAAAATAAAGGGGATTTCATGGGGTAATTGTTTTTTAGGTAAATGTTTTTTTTTTTTAAAGAAAATGCTTGACTTGTTGACAATAGCAGAGTATTGAAAATTGCACATGAACAACTTCATTTTAACACAAATATTATGTGTAAATTTCAGATCAGTTAATACATGTATAAAGCTATAGGAGAAATGGTCTGAATAACAAAAATTGGTTCAAATTACGAGGTCAAGGGGAGTGATTCTGCAACCAATTACACAAGGGACATGAAAATTGGATGTGCATAACTTCATTTGAACACAAAACTTATAATTTATATGTGAATTTCTAATCAGAAATTATAAAACTGTAGTGAAAAATTCCACCTGAACCTGACAAATATGCAGTGAAAAATTGTGACACGGGATAATCCAATTTTTGCCACTTTTACATTATTATCAAAGAGGTAATGCAAATTGGTGGTACAATATGGCAAATGTAAATGCGTAGTCATATAATAAACAAGAATTATGGTTCAAACATCAAACCACCAGACAAATATATTGCACTGTTTTGAAGCCACATTTTATTTTAAGCCAATCAAGAATCATTTGATGGGTTAGAACAAAAGCTGTTTTGAACACAGCAAAACAAAAGTGCCGTTCAGCACGAGTGCTGAATAGTGATAAAATCCAACTCCAAAAAGGGTTAAATTCCACTTAAACAATTAAATCATATGTCAGAGTAAATTAAGTAAATAGTATTGTCCAGCAAGGTTAACCCGGGACATCTGCATATGTAATGACCCTACCTCGGCAATGTTTTGTTTAGACGGTCAACTAACGGACTTTGCGCACGAAAATTAAGTTGTCCCGGGTTAATTTGGGTGGACAATACAGTATAGTACAGAAAATATTGAGGCAAATGGAGAAAATAATGATTACCAGTATTTTCTTCTGTGTCTCAAAATTTTCCACAGCGACATCAATATCAGGCCTCGGTTTCTCGAAATAACTTAAGTACGTTCTCAGACTCAAATCTGAGCACCGTACTCATATCACTGGAAATCCATGTGAACTTCAATTAAATACCAATAAACGTTGATTGGTATTCAATTGAAGTTGAGCATGTACTCATGAGTATGTAATTAAGTTTTTTCGAGAAACCAGGGCCAGGACTTTTTGGGGGATAGGTTGAATCCATTATCATGCTGATCCAGTATTAATCTGGCTTTTGAAGACAACATGTCTGAAAATTAGCCTGAACATAATTGCAGAGAATAAGCAAATGCTCATTACCAACTTTTTCCTCTTTTAACCCTTTCCCAAACAAGACCTGGTTTTGCCATCTATAAACTGATGGGCTTTGGAAAACATTGAGGCAAAAGGAGAAAATGCTGATGATCAGCATTTTCTCCTTTTGCCTCAATATTGTTATTTTGTAAACATTTTTCTATTTAAAAACAACAATTTTGTCGTCTGCAGTAGGTTTCAAATTTGTCATTTGGGAAAGGGTTAACTTAATCCATTACCAGAATAATGACAAAATTTTAGGCTGGTTCTAGGTTAAAGATGTTGCAGACAACAAATTTAGGTATTAAATGAAATTATACATTTTTGTAAGTTTCCGGGTAGAAAACATTGTGGGTAATGAAGAAATTGTTTGTCACAAGCAATTTTTTAATTTCTTATCATGCCTTCCAAAGCCTATATCTTATCGGGCATCAAAAGGTGTCATTGTGTGGTAATGGGGTAATATTTTCTACACCAGGATATATATTAGACATGGCAACTTTCTTCACATTTGTAATGTAGTCTTCAACTGCTTTTAACTCTTTCCCAAACAAGAATATATTGGGGTGGTCCAATTTGAAAGCTGCTACAGACAACAAAATAGCAGTTGGTAAAAATGAGATTACTGTAAAATATTGCTTAGAAAATATTGAGACAAAAGGAGAAACTGCTGTTTATCAGCAGTTTCTTCTTTTGTTTCAATGTTTCCCAAGACTTTTCTATTAGGGACATCGAAACAAGGTCTTGTTTGGGTTAATAAGGATGATCAGTCCATATTTTTGTCACAAGTGTAAGTTTGTTTCTGCTTCTATAAAGTCTGTAAGATTTATCCTTTACAAATGTCACCATCGTCTTGTGTCTGTTTTCCTATAGAGTCCGGATCAGCCAATGGGTCAAGATCAGCAAATAAACTAAACCAGGCCGACATATCCGTCTTTTGACCCTGAAAATATTCAATGCGAAATCAATTTAACCCTTTCCCAAAATGAAATGACAAAGTTTTGAACTGTTCCAATATGAAAGGTGTTGCAGACGACAATTTCAAGTCTGAAATTTTACAATTCTAAAAGTATTATGGGTTAGAAAACATTACTAAGAAATGGCAACAAATTTTGTGCTAAAAATAGACTTGGTTTACCGTTATGTTTTAATAAACTGTTGGTGTTGTTATAAAATCTCGTAACTACGGCTTGAATCAAGCCGTAGTTACAATATTTTATAACAACACCCACGAAACAGTATTTGTTTGTCCGAAATTACGTCAAGGTAAACTGGATAAAATCGTTCCCTATTTTGCTTACCTTCTTTGGTTGTTTAGGTTTTGCCCCCAGATATCTAGGCTGACTACCAGCAGCCTGTCCAAATTGTTTGTGAAGGGGCCATCATACCACCAGTATCATACCACCAGTAAATTAGACTACCCCTTAATCATGGACACCTAATAAAAACTTGTATATAGCTCAGGGTTCTCCCCAGAATATTTTGAAGCGGTAGTGGCAGTATCATGGGAAGCTTAAGTACAGTGTTCATGCAAATAATTGTGAATAAAAACATAATGGGAAAAGAAGAAATTGCTCATTTTGAGCAATTTCTTCTTTTCCCATAATGTTTTTATGCATATTTATTGTACAAAATGCATGAATTTATTAGTTTATGACATGAAATAACTCAAATTCCTCTAATTGGTGACCATTTTAAAGAAATTAAGCTGTGGGGTGCTTTTGAAGGTGTAGGGGCCTTACACTGATTTAGATGAAGCTGTAGTGGGGCCGATACAGCTTATTGGCCTGGGGAGAACACTATAGCTTACCTTCTTTGGTTGTTTAGGTTTTGCCCCCAGATCCCTAGGCTGGTTACCAGCAGCCGGCCCAGATTGTTCTGTTGTTTGTGAGGGGGCCATCATACCACCAGTAAATTAAACTACCCCTTACTCATGGACACCCACTCAATATAAACTTGAATATAGCTTACCTTCTTTGGTTGTTTAGGTTTTGCCCCCAGATCCCTAGGCTGGTTACCAGCAGCCTGTCCAGATTGTTCTGTTGTTTGTGAGGGGGCCATCATACCACCAGTAAATTAAACTACCCCTTAATCATGGACACCCACTCAATATAAACTTGAATATAGCTTACCTTCTTTGGTTGTTTAGGTTTTGCCCCAAGATCCCTAGGCTGGTTACCTGCAGCCTGTCCAGATTGTTCTGTTGTTTGTGAGGGGGCCATCATACCACCAGTAAATCAAACTACCCCTTACTCATGGACACCCACTCAATATAAACTTGAATATAGCTTACCTTCTTTGGTTGTTTAGGTTTTGCCCCCAGATCCCTAGGCTGGTTACCTGCAGCCTGTCCAGATTGTTCTGTTGTTTGTGAGGGGGCCATCATACCACCAGTAAATTAAACTACCCCTTACTCATGGACACCCACTCAATATAAACTTGAATATAGCTTACCTTCTTTGGTTGTTTAGGTTTTGCCCCAAGATCCCTAGGCTGGTTACCTGCAGCCTGTCCAGATTGTTCTGTTGTTTGTGAAGGGGCCATCATACCACCAGTAAATTAAACTACCCCTTACTCATGGACACCCACTCAATATAAACTTGAATATAGCTTACCTTCTTTGGTTGTTTAGGTTTTGCCCCCAGATCTCTAGGCTGATTACCAGCAGCCTGTCCAGATTGTTCTGTTTGTGAGGGGGCCATCATACCACCAGTAACTTAAACTACCCCTTACTCATGGACACCCACTCAATATAAACTTGAATATAGCTTACCTTCTTTGGTTGTTTAGGTTTTGCCCCCAGATCTCTAGGCTGGTTACCTGCAGCCTGTCCAGATTGTTCTGTTGTTTGTGAGGGGACCATCATACCACCTGCAATCACAAAGTACTAGTTAACCCATTACCAAAAGGCAAAGTTTTAGACTAGTCCAAATTCAAAGATGATGCAGACGACAATTTCAAGTGAATGAAAAATTACATTTTTTGGTCTTTTTGCATAGAAAACATTGTGGAAAATGAAGAAATTGCTTGTGACAAGCAATCTCTTCATTTACCACAGTCTTTTCTACATAAAAAGACCAAAAAATTCAAAATTTCATTCACTTGAAATTTTCGTCTGCATCATCTTTGAAATTGGACTAGTCTAAAAATTTGCCGTTTGGTAATGGGTTAATAGATGACAAAATTTTAGACAGGTACAAATTCTGAGATTCTGCAGATGACAATCTTACGTGAATGCAATTTTAATTCGTTTTTTGTCTTCCTGAGTAGAAAGCATTGTGACTAGCAATTTTTCAGTTTTCCATGTTTTCCAAAGCATTCATCTTAATATGGGGCATCAAAAAGCGTCATTGGGGAAATGGGATAAGCAGAGTTGGGCGAGAGATCAAAGAGAGATCAAAGATCAGCTATGGCACATCATGGATGTAACATTATTGTTGAGATAAATGGATAGACATTAAACAGGGTTGCCACAAGTCAGAGAAAATAAAATTCCCTGACAATTCCCTGACATTTCCCTGACAAAATTGGAAAATTCCCTGACATTTTTCATCGTGGTAATTTCGCGGTAACTCGCAGTCTTGAGACAATTTTCAAAGGTGATGTTGAAATCATTTATCATATGGCACTGCATCTTATTTTTTCAAAATTCCCTGACAATTCCCTGACATTTGCCAATATTTTCAAATTTCCCTGACAGTTCACAAATTTCCCTGACTTTTCCCTGACGCGTGGCAACCCTGTTAAAGTGATGATGAAAGTTATAGAACAACTTGGATCCTGATGAAACTGAAAGAATACACAGGCTGATCTTTATCCACATTGGTCTCAAATATACACTTTTACACATTATCAACCGACAACATTTTATACCTATCCCAAATCACAGAAATTGTAGCATCTGATGAAATAACGTTACAAATGCACAGTGTTTAACCCATCACCAAACAGTGACGCCTTTCGACACCCTACAAGAGAAAGGCTTTGGAAAACATCATGGAAAATGCAGAAATTGCTTGTGACAAGCAATTTCTTCATTTCCCACAATGTTTTCTATGCAAACAGATCTAAATATTTAAAATTTGATCAACTTTAAATTGTCGTCTGCAACATCTTTGAATTTGGACAAGTCTAAATGTTTGTCGTTTGGTAATGGGTTAATTACAATATTGTAGGAAGCATTGAAGGGAAAGGAAGAGAATATGCTGGTCATCAGCATTTTGTCCTTTTCCCTCAATGTTTTCCAAAGCCAACATCAACTTTCAAGTGATGCTTGGGAAAGGATTAAGAGATCTGGGTAAATTCCAACAGAATCTTATCTTTACCTGTAGCATTGAGATTCATACTGTCCATCTGTTGTGTCATATCAAGTAAGTGCGACGGCATAAACTCTGCCGAGTTCTGCGCCTGGTCCGTCTCTCCAGGAGTCAAGGTCGTTCCGGCCGCCAGCGGCGTGTGTCCGAACACTGCCTGCCATTCTCGTGAGAAGTCATCCTCGCCGGCCGTTGATGGAGCGTTCAATATTTCGTTTAAGATCGTCATGTCATCTTTCTCTGAATCGTCAGTCTCCAAATCTTCTGACAGAAGGTCTTTAGGCCCTGGAAATAAAATGGATTATTTTGTTATCTCCCTTTAATTAACCAATAATAGCGCTCAATAAATAATCTGGCAGAAAATCCCAAGCTAATCCACAGAGATGCTCTGCCAGGTCATTTATCATGAGCTATACCAAATGGCAAAAGTTGGACTTGTCCAAATTCAAAGATGTTGCAGAGAACGATTTCAAGTGAATTAAATACAAAAAAATTTGGTCCTTCTTGATAGAAAACATTTGAGAAAATGAAGAAATTGCTTGACACAAGCAATTTCTTCATTTTCAACAAAAATGTTTTCCAAAGCCATTATCTTGTAGGGCTTCAAAAGTGTCATTGTGTGGCAAAGGGTCAAATACAGAGCACAACAAGGTGAAAGTGTAATAATGATTTTCTCTCATAAATATTGAATGAGCTTTGTACATATTTATAAGAATCAGAATGTACAATGGGTATCCATAAAATGTCACCTACAATCAATAGGTTATTGTCACACTGGGACATTTATCAATTATTTACGTAGATCTTCACTATATTGGTAAAAGTTTATCGTGGAAAACATTGCGAGAAAAGAAAATGGAAAGTTAAATGACCTTTGTAGCCTTATTGATAAGAATCAGTATGTATGATGGGTATCCATAAAATGTCACCTACAATCAATAGGTTATTGTCACACTGGGACATTTATCAATTATTTACGTAGATCTTCACTATATTGGTAAAAAGTTTATCGTGGAAAACATTGCGGGAAAAGACAAATGGAAGTTTAATGTCGCTTTTTGACAAAAATCTTGAAACTGCAGCTTAACCCTTTCCCAAACAAGACCTGGTTTTGATGTCCCCAATAGAAAAGACTTGGGAAAGCATTGAGACAAAAGAAGAAACTGCTGATTATCATATACAAGCTATATTTGGACAGCTATATCATACACAAATCTTATCTTTTTCAACATTCATTTTGTCATCTGCAGCATCTTTCAAATCGGATCATGCTAAAGTTTTGTCATTTGGGAAAGGGTTAAAACAACATCGACAAGCTTTGTGACTTATTTATAAGAATCATTATGTACAATGGGTAGCCATAAAATGTCACCTACAATCAATAGGTTATTGTCACACTGGGACATTGATCAATTATTTACGTAGATCTTCACAATATTGGTAAAAGTTTATCATGGAAAACATTGCGGGAAACAACAAATGGAAGTTGAATGTCGCTTTTCGACAAAAATCTTGAAAGTGCAGCTTAACCCTTTCCCAAAGGACAAAATTTTAGGATGATCCTCTTCAAAAACTACCACAAATGACAAAATAGAAGATATTAAAGATAGAATTTGTGTAAAATATGACAAGGAAAATATTGAGACAAAAAGAGAAACTGCTGGTTATCAGCAGTTTCTTTTTTTGTTGCAATGTTTTCCCAAGCCTATTCAATTATGAACGTCAAAACCAGGTCTTGTTTGGGAAAGGGTTAAAACAAGCTGCAGTTACAAGGTTTTTCTTGAAAAGCATCAACAAGCTTTGTCACTTATTGATAAGAATCAGAATGTACAATGGGTATCCATAAAATGTCACCTACAATCAATAGGTTATTGTCGGAATGGGACATTTATCAATTATTTACGTAGATCTTCACTATATTGGTAAAAGTTTATCGTGGAAAACATTGCGAGAAAAGAAAATGGAAAGTTAAATGACCTTTGTAGCCTTATTGATAAGAATCAGTATGTATGATGGGTATCCATAAAATGTCACCTACAATCAATAGGTTATTGTCACACTGGGACATTTATCAATTATTTACGTAGATCTTCACTATATTGGTAAAAAGTTTATCGTGGAAAACATTGCGGGAAAAGACAAATGGAAGTTTAATGTCGCTTTTTGACAAAAATCTTGAAACTGCAGCTTAACCCTTTCCCAAACAAGACCTGGTTTTGACGTCCCCAATAGAAAAGACTTGGGAAAGCATTGAGACAAAAGAAGAAACTGCTGATTATCAGCAGTTTCTCCATTTGTCTCAATATTTTCTGAGCTATATCATACACAAATCTTATCTTTTTCAACATTCATTTTGTCATCTGCAGCATCTTTCAAATCGGATCATGCTAAAGTTTTGTCATTTGGGAAAGGGTTAAAACAACATCGACAAGCTTTGTGACTTATTTATAAGAATCATTATGTACAATGGGTAGCCATAAAATGTCACCTACAATCAATAGGTTATTGTCACACTGGGACATTGATCAATTATTTACGTAGATCTTCACAATATTGGTAAAAGTTTATCGTGGAAAATATTGCCGGAAAAGAAAATGGAAAGTTAAATGACCTTTGCAGCCTTATTGATAAGAATCAGTATGTACAATGGGTAGCCATAAAATGTCACCTACAATCAATAGGTTATTGTCACACTGGGACATTGATCAATTATTTACGTAGATCTTCACAATATTGGTAAAAGTTTATCATGGAAAACATTGCGGGAAACAACAAATGGAAGTTGAATGTCGCTTTTCGACAAAAATCTTGAAAGTGCAGCTTAACCCTTTCCCAAAGGACAAAATTTTAGGATGATCCTCTTCAAAAACTACCACAAATGACAAAATAGAAGATATTAAAGATAGAATTTGTGTAAAATATGACAAGGAAAATATTGAGACAAAAAGAGAAACTGCTGGTTATCAGCAGTTTCTTTTTTTGTTGCAATGTTTTCCCAAGCCTATTCAATTATGAACGTCAAAACCAGGTCTTGTTTGGGAAAGGGTTAAAACAAGCTGCAGTTACAAGGTTTTTCTTGAAAAGCATCAACAAGCTTTGTCACTTATTGATAAGAATCAGAATGTACAATGGGTAGCCATAAAATGTCACCTACAATCAATAGGTTATTGTCACACTGGGACATTTATCAATTATTTACATAGATCTTCACAATATCGGTAAAAGTTTATCGTGGAAAATATTGCCGGAAAAGAAAATGGAAAGTTAAATGACCTTTGCAGCCTTATTGATAAGAATCAGTATGTACAATGGGTAGCCATAAAATGTCACCTACAATCAATAGGTTATTGTCGGAATGGGACATTTATCAATTATTTACGTAGATCTTCACTATATTGGTAAAAGTTTAT
Source organism: Fragum sueziense (assembly GCA_963680895.1). Lineage (NCBI taxonomy): Eukaryota > Metazoa > Mollusca > Bivalvia > Cardiida > Cardiidae > Fragum > Fragum sueziense. The sequence goes on from OY804609.1 coordinate 9,267,562, forward strand.
CGTGGAAAACATTGCGAGAAAAGAAAATGGAAAGTTAAATGACCTTTGTAGCCTTATTGATAAGAATCATTATGTACAATGGGTAGCCATAAAATGTCACCTACAATCAATAGGTTATTGTCACACTGGGACATTTATCAATTATTTACATAGATCTTCACAATATCGGTAAAAGTTTATCGTGGAAAATATTGCCGGAAAAGAAAATGGAAAGTTAAATGACCTTTGTAGCCTTATTGATAAGAATCAGTATGTACAATGGGTAGCCATAAAATGTCACCTACAATCAATAGGTTATTGTCACACTGGGACATTTATCAATTATTTACATAGATCTTCACAATATCGGTAAAAGTTTATCGTGGAAAATATTGCCGGAAAAGAAAATGGAAAGTTAAATGACCTTTGCAGCCTTATTGATAAGAATCAGTATGTACAATGGGTATCCATAAAATGTCACCTACAATCAATAGGTTATAGTCGGAATGGGACATTTATCAATTATTTACATAGATCTTCACTATATTGGTAAAAGTTTATCGTGGAAAACATTGCGAAAAGAAAATGGAAAGTTAAATGACCTTTGTCACTTATTGATAAGAATCAGTATGTACAATGAGTAGCCATAAAATGTTAGTGAATAACATTGTTGGAATGGAGAAGAATTCCAAGAATAATTTTCTCTCAATATTTCTTCTCTATTTAACCGTCAAAGGTTTGGTTCTAAGGGATAATTTTTATGAGCCAAACATTATGCGCTACTGAATGGGGGATTTGAAGTGCTCTCAAAACCAGGAGTGAAATTCATAAAAGTTGTTCACAAGTTGGCGATCCTTATTCCTTTCCCAGACAGAAGAACAGTCAAAATTGAATTGGATTAAAAAAATATTACCACACAAAGGTAACATTCCTTAGAGCATATTGAATTTCTATCTAATAGCATGGAAAGAGTTCAGAGAAAATAAGAAAAGCTGAATTTCAGTATTTTCTTTTTTCTCTCATTGTTTTCCAAAGACTTTTTCACCATGGTATCAAAATTGCTTGTTTCAATGGGAATGAGTTAAGATTGATATGGTAAATCCTAGATTACGGGCATTACTAAGGGATTTCAAATTTAAATTCTGTGCTCCTTTCATATCTTTACTCCATAAAACCATGCCTTTATTTTCAAACTAAACTTTTGCATCAAACATTTCTAGCATTTCATTCTTTTCCTGGAAAATAAATAAGGTTGCCCTTTGAGCTTTCATCCTTTACTGAAAAATATTTCTTATATTTTTTCATTTAATATTTATAAAGATCTGTACATGTATTTGAAAGTTTTTTGAGAAAAGATGACAAAAGATAACAGGTATCAAACATTTTAAACAATGTTCCCTCTAAATAATTTTTCCTAAAAGGTACTGTAACATTTTGCATTTTGTACTTTTAGTTTTCAGTATTTCAACCATTGACAACAAAATGCTTGTAAAAAGAAACTATCTTTTAGGGTAGCAATCTTGATGTTATATTTCAATGAATTTGTTCTCATAAGTTGTCTAGAATAGTACAAAGCATAGGGAAAAGCAACATCATAATGTTTGTTTATTGGGGATTTACGCCGTTTTCAACTACTATGGTCATATAGCAGAGGCTGGAGCACCTAAACATGGATTCCTGTTGTTTCTCATACCAGTACTACCACAACACCCTAACCGAGCCTCCAGCTACTCCCCCACATAGCTTCACAATATCAAACCATAGGTGGGTGACATTTTCATCAGAAAGGATATTTGCTGTGGCTGGGGATTGAACCAAGGACCTCTCAATTGAAAGGCAGATGCGCTAACAACTGCGCTATGTCTGCAGCCTTGTTCAGAATATGGACAAGCTTACTGCACAATTTAGCATAATGAAATAGCACCATCAGAAGAATGTTAACCCATTACCACACACTGACTCTTTTTGACTCCTCACAAGATAATGGCTTTGGAAAACAATGTGGAAAATGAAGAAATTGCTTGTGACAAGCAATTTCTTCATTTCCCACAATGTTTTCAACCACAAAAGACTATCAGAATATAAAATTCCAGTCACTTCAAATTGTCGTCTGCCACATCTTTGAATTTCGACAGGTCCAAATTTTGACGTTTGGTAATGGGTTAAGACATAGACAAGAACAAAAACCAATAGAAAGGGTTGTCTCTCACCTAAGCAATAGGTAAAATATTGAGAGCCATTATCTGTTTGAATAATATATGGTCCTAATATTGGGCTTCTGTAGTCAAAGTGAAATTATGGCCAATTTAGTGAGACATAGGAGTATGTTAATTTGCAGGTGAGTAAATATGCTGGAATTCTTTAACCTGTTACCACACAGTCACGGGGTATAACCTGACGTTCGTAACTGCAGTTACGCACGTCCAATATGGCGACTTCAAAATTAGGGGAATATTTCTCAAGCTTTATCTGTATAACTGGATGTGTTATTCGTTCGGATTTCTTCACCAATACGATGTTGGTTTATATCAAAAGGAGTTTGAATCGAACATTAATTGTTTAGGTCAGTATAAAAGCTGTAATAAAGCTTTCAAAAATCACGATGACGTGCGTAACTGTTACTTGAAAATAGGTCAAGAAGTTAGTAACTTGGTGAATATGACGTTAGTAACTGAATAAAAGCGTATCGACGGAAGGGTTCTAGCAGATTAGTTTTGTATTTATAACTAGTGGTTTTGGAACTGGACAAATCGGATGGAGTATTTGATTCCAATATAATGACCACAAGCAAATATGTTAACCCTTTCAAAAACAAGAACTAGTTTTGACGTCCCTAATACAAAAGGTTTGGGAAAACATTGAGAAAAAAGAAACTGCTGATAACCAACAGTTTCTCCTTTTGTCTCAATATTTTCTCAGCTATATTGTACACAAATCCAAGCTTGATCATCATCCACTTTGTCGTCTGCACCAGCTTTTCGAATATGACCACCCTAAAATTGTCTCACGCAGGTCTTGTACAAAAGAATGCATCTGTTAGAAAAATGGAACATTCTTTTCAATAAATAACAAGACTAACAGATGAAAGGGTTGAAACCATCCTAAAATTGATGTTTCAAATCCAAACCATGTGTTGTAGGTACTCATTTGAATGTCTCCACGAGATTCTTCCAATGAGTAGCCAACCCATAACATGGATTTTGATGAGCAGCTTATGAAATATTGCATATTGAAAATCCATTGCCCATCTTGTCTGTAGCTCTGAATAAAGTGAGCGATTTGAGTTTCTTGAGGCGTAAATCCAGAGGATCAGCATAATTATTCTTCTTTTCACTTAATGTTTTCCAAAACACTTAAGTGCGTGAAAAGTGGACATTATCCCTTTCCCAAACAAGACCTGGTTTTGACGTCCCTAACAGTAACAGCTTGGGAAAACATTGAGACAAAAGAAGAAACTGCTGATAACCGGCAGATTCTCCTTTTGCCTGAATATTTTCTGCGCTATATTATATACAAATTCTATCTTAAACAAGGTCCATTTGTCGTCTGCAACAGCTTTTGAAATGGAAATTTTGAAAATTTGCTGTTTGGGAAAGGGATATTTTGAGGAAACATTACATGTAACCCTTTCCAAAAAGCCAAACGTTAAAGTAGAGTACCCATAATGTGGCCATTTTGAGATTCAGAAAATATCGGATAATTTCGAGCGACGTTGATACTTATCCGAAGCTATTCGGACTCAGTCGTAAGCATTCGGCGGTGAAAAGTTCCATTGCCAAATGTTTGCAACGTCACCCGCATAATTCTGATGACGTATTAGGGGTGGACTACCTTAAGTTCATCCAAATTTGAAAGGAGTTACAGCAACAAGAAATATTGACATAAACAATGTAAACTTCTAATGTTTCACAAAATATTGAAAAAATGATAGTAAAGGAGAAGTTGCTGATCACAAGCAGTTTCTTCTTTTCTCTCAATGTTTCAAAAAACTATTTTCTACCCAGGTTGTCAAAATCAGCTCATGTTTGGGAAAGTATTGGAATTTAAATAACCAGAGCAACAGAAAAGAGGGGGTGAAACCATTCCTAATTTGTTATAATTTCAAATCCAAACCAAATGTTGTGGTTACTAATTTGAACCGCCTCAAAGAGATGATTCTATTGAATACCAACAGCATGGGTTTCTGATGAACAAATTATGAAATATTGCATATGAAAACCCATAAACCATCTTATCTGTTGCTCTGAATAACAAAACAAAATATTCATATTCAGGTAATTTATTTCAAAGTACAATGTACTGTCAATCTCGTATCAATAGACCACACTTGGGAAACTCTCAATGTTCCTTTGTTCTTTAGGACTTCACTGTTTTGATATTTCTCACAGCAATAAACTGGTCACCTGCAAAGAGATAAAAACACATAATAATTCAGTAAACGGTTTGGCATCAAGTACTATAATACCATTCTAAATTGACCAAATTATAGAAATGTGTCATTACAAAGGAGATGCATTTCAAAATCTGTATTTTTCAGCTGCTGTAAGTATGCATAAATTAATGAATCATTGATCAGGCATCAAAATTTTAGACTGGTCCAAATACAAAGATGGTGAAGAAAACAGTTTAAGGAGGACTTTCTGGGTAGAAAATATTGTGAATAATGAAGAAATTGTTTTTAACTACCATTTCTTTTCTTTTTTCTCAATGCTTTTCAAAACCTTTACCTTGTGCAACATATACAATGGGGAGAATCACGTGATTGACAATGATATTATACACGAAAAAATGGCGACGAAATGACCGCTTCGGCGTGAAAATTCAAACTTTAGAAAGGTATGTATTCCATCTACTTAGCTCCTCAGACAAACCACCTATCCTAAAGTACCCGCTATTGTCTAAGGTTTTCACAGATACCAAACTTTCCCCTATCCATTCGCTGTATTTAGAGAACACTTAAAGAATATTTTCGAAATTGCGAAAATTTTGGATGTGTGTTAAGCACGTCGCATCATATTTTCAGCTTTATTTCTCACCGAAGAACTCTTTGTTCACAAGGCATATTTCTAGACCATTTTGTATCGATGACATTTCATTTTAGTCCATTTACAAGGCCCATGTTGTCTTCATTAAGCGTATTTACGAAAAAGATGTTAAACACACGTGCAGTGTTGAAGTGTTTGGCACGCCGAATTCTTGTGAGTGTGATGTTAAACACACACACTGTTGCCCGTGTAAGTTATGGATAGTAAAGATATTGGACAAACTCATTGTATATTCATGACCCAACCCGATTGAAATCCGGTGTTAACTTACAGTAACATGTGACAGACATCGTAAGGGGTAATCTGTTATCAACTTGGAAAAAAGGAAATCGGCTATAATTGCTCTAACTAATTAAATCTCCTGTTATATACTAGTATAATTTCCCATGATAAATTCGTGTAAACACAATGACTCTGAACTGAAATGTGATGTCTTCGTTTCCTAGTTTACGGTAAAAATCGCTTTCAGAATATTGAAATTGTTTATTTAATTGGCCAGAAGAAAATACTGTAGAAGATGACCCTTTATTTGTCCCGGTCAGATGTTGTTTTTTTTTTCTTTTCTTTTCAGATAATTACATCATAAACAAGGTTTTACATGATACTATTATGTTACTTCTATGCCAGAAACCGGATTTTAAGTGGATTGTGCATAATCTATATGTCAATTTTTTGATAAAATGGTTACTTTTTTATCTGCTTTTAACATTATACCTTTACAATTTGCTTCTTTTTTTCAATTGACTCGAAAGAAGTCTCGGCTTTCATTACACAAGTCGAAGGTCTAGAATCAAAAGGGAAGCACGCAACGCCTTCAACAAATCGGAAACTCAGATAAAAAAAAATCATTATAAATCTCCATTGTACCGAGCTTCACCTAGTAAATCACCGTCAGATAGTGCTTTACCATTGAAGAAATGTTTAAAAGGGTCCTGGTATGAACCCAGTTAATATACAATTCAGAACCAGATGAAATCAATTCAAATAATCCCAAATATTTTAATTTACATTTTTATTCGAATGTCAACATTATAATTTCTGGTGCAGGAAACATGATGCTGAAAGGAAAATACAAATGCAGTATAAATTTGTGAAAATTCCTTACTCATGGCCTGTGACATGCGATTACATCAGAGGGATCACAGAGGGGAGTCAAACGTGACATGCCACATATGTTCTTTTACGACAAATTACAGAAACGTCAGGAAAGATTACCTTAGTTTCCATGAAGATAGAAGAGAGTATGTGTGTGATTGTGGTAAAACTCTAATTTACAGGTCCAATGTCCATTGTCACAAGAAGAATTTCAATAAATCTACTAGTAAAAGAGCTTGAATGACTTTCTTAAAAGGATGGGTTGCAACAGTGGATCAATAATTAGATTTTCGTTAAAATCTGCTGTGGATTGATAGGGTTACAACCTTTACATACTATCTTTTATTTGTTTGTGTAAAAATCTGATTAGAGCTTATTTTTTGAGTTTTTCACAAGAAATCATAATAATTTATAGAGAAATAAAGGCTGTAGAGATGGTTTCGTAAATTGAGTACTTCAAAATTAAGCAAAATCTGAGATTGGCAGAAGAACGAATACAGAAATTCAAAACACTGATATATGATAAATGTCTCGTAAAAAATATCCTTTCCTTGGTCTGTTGAAAGTACATGCAAAGTTTCACTTTGATATGATCGATACAGAAAAAAAGTGATTTAACTTCAAAGTAAAAAATTGCTTCACATTTCATTTTATCCCACCTACTTTGTCAAGCATTATCTATAATTTTCAGATTTTTTACACATACAATATAAGATACTATGTAACACACCGTAAACTAGGAAACGAGGATATCACATTTCACTTTGAAATCATTTTGTTTGCACGTATTTGTCATGGAGAATTATATATAACAAGAGATTTAATCAGTTAGAGCAAATAATGTTATAGCCGATTTCGTTTTTCCAAATTCAAAAAAGATTACCCCTTAAGATGTTTGTCATATGCTTGAACTTTCTGTAAGTTAACACCAGATTTCTATCAGATTGGGTTATGAATATGAATAAAAAACCAATTCGTCCAATATCCTTGGCTTCCCTACTACACGAGCAAGTGTATGCGTGTTTAACATCACACTCACAAGAATTCGGCGTGCCAAACACTACAGCACTGCACGTGTGTTTAATATCTTTTTCGTAAATACGCTTAATGAAGACAACACGGACCTTGTAAATGGACTAGAATGAAATGTCATCGATACAAAATGGTCTGGAAATATGCCGTGTGGACAGAGAATTCTTTGGGTAAGAAATAAAGCTGAAAATATGATGCGACGTGCTTAACATACATCCAAAATTTTCGCAATTTCGGAAATATTCTTTAAGTGAAAATTTGGCTTATACTTTCCCCTTTTCTCACGCCACGACAGCCAGAGTCTTTGATGGAATCAAATTTTTTTAACAATCTTGAAAGCCCTTCACCTAAGGATCATTCATGTGAAGTTTCAAGAATATTGGCTAACTGATTAGGCAGAAGAAATTTTTTAGAAGATTTGGCTATGTTCCCCTTTTTCATGCCGCGGCAGCCAGAGTCTTCAATGGAATAAAATTCTTTTAATAACTTTGAAAGCCCTTCACCCAAGGATCTTTCATGTGAAGTTTCAAGAATATTGGTCAACTGGTTAAGCAGAAAAAGATTTTTAAAAGATTTGGCTATTTTCCCCTTTTCTCATGCCGCTGCAGCCAGAATCTTAGATGGAATCAAATTCTTTTAACAACTTTAAAAGCCCTTCACCCAAGGATCATTCATGTGAAGTTTCAAGAATATTGGCCGACTGGTTAGGCAGGATAAGATTTTTAAAAGATTTGGCAATTTTCCCATTTTCTCATGCCGCGAGAGACAGAGTCTATGATGGAATCAAATTCTTTTAACAACATTGAAAGCCCTTCACCAAAGGATCATTTATGTGAAGTTTCAAGAATATTGGCCGACTGATTAGGCAGAAGAAGATTTTTAGAAGATTTGGCTATTTTCCCCTTTTTTCATGCCGCGACAGCCAGAGTCTTTGATGGAATCAAATTCTTTTAACAACTTTGAAAGCCCTTCACCCAAGGATGATTCCTGCCAAGTTTCAAAAAGATTAGCCTACTGGTTTGGGAGGAGAAGATCTTTAAAGAAATTGTGGACAGACGGCCGGACGACCGGACGACCGGACGGACGGACGGACGACGGACAACGACCGATAACAATACCTCACCTTGAGCACTTTGTGCTAAGTATTTGTTTCTAGTCTAAATTTCTATTCTGAATTACATCCAGGGCTCGTTGGTTTAAAGTTTGGTTAGCGTCAACCAAAAATTAAAAATACCTGTTTTGGTTCAATCTTCTTATACTCAAATTGGAAGATTTAACCAAAACAGGTATATAGCCACTTGGCTAATGCTTACCAAATTTTATACAATTGGACCGAGGAAATTAAAATTTTCGAATGGCTCTGGCCAATATTTACGAAATATAGAACGTATAGTCTGATCATAGCCAATGTTACAATGAATGAGGTTTGGGAAGTGGACTTGCGTAAAATTAAAAAAAAAATCTAAGTGCTGACGAAAGTGAATAGTTGTTATACCTGTATAGGCCTACTACAAGCAAAGGGCCAGAACAGTAACGTTTTTGCAGTGTTGGTGACGGAAGTTGTTACCTGGTTAACATTAATTAGGTTATTTCATCTAAGACCCCCCCCCCCCCCCCCCCCCCCCGCACACAACAGCCTCCGGAGGTTGTACTTGGAGTCTTAAAACGCCGCTCAAACGTTTAGTATTTGTTATTTTTAGTAACAATACACTCAATCCCAAAGCGTTTTGGTAACAATACTCTCGAACCCAAAGCGTTTTAGTTAACGATACTCTCGAACCCAAAGCATGGTGTGCATACGAAATCAACAATGAAACTGTGAACGATTGACTGTAAATCCAATAAAATAACCATTTTACTGGCTATTAACGAATACATTCAATTTCAGAGTTTTTGTTCCACTTAAAACTTCGCTTTATCGCTGCATGTTGAATGCACGTGCTCTTTATCGCTGTATATTGAATACACGTGCGTCGTCATTATTTTCTCCGCATATTTAGGGAGCCTCGTTTTGAAAATGCCGATTTGGGACTATTTTTAGTAACAATTTACATGTATACAATGTTGATTTCCCATAAACCCATTTTTTGCCTCCGGAAACTTGTGTGTTGTGCGGGTACAGACTTAAACATAAGTGAAAGGACCTAATTGATTGATAGTGTGGGATTTTAACGCCGCTTTCAACAACTGAGGTTTAACCGACGTCACGCATAACAAAAAATTCTCGGAAGATTTATCAGAACAAAACAACATTGGCGGACATTTTCTTTTCTCACCTCGGTTTATTTTTCGCACATATCAATGGCTTTGGGGTAAGTATTCATTTGAATCTTATAGTTTTTATGCTAATAGCGTCAATTCACGTATTTTTCGGCCGTTAACATCAGCAGAGGCCCGCAAAATACGTAAACAACCCTCGTGCTTCGCACTCGGCCGTCAACATATTTCTTCGGCCTCTGCGAATGTTAACGACCTCAAAAACGTGAATTAACCCTATATTGACAGATAAGTTGTATTTTGTACGCCTTAAATGTAACGTTCGGGTTGCACAATTTCTAAATCCATTATACAATCCGGTAAATAGGGTTTATAATTGCTGATGTCGAAAAAACACATATTCTTTACACAAAATTATTGCACAATTGCTAGGATCATTCGAATAGGACGTGTGTTGCATCTGAAGTAAGGGAAAGTGTCACTATATCTGCTAGGCCTGCTTAAATATGGAAAAACGCAAAGCTTTAAAATCACCATGCCACATACGTTACAAAATATTTACTTTGTGTGCACCACATCCACCATCGTTACTTGTAAATTAAAGTAAAAATCGTTTCCATGGCTTCTGTAAGATGCAGAGGGTGCAAACCTCAGTGTGATTTTGTGCAATACATGTGTAAGTACGTAGTGCATGCTTCTTTGGGGTTCATAACTGGTTATGCTTGTATATAATTCATATTTTACGGGCAAGCTGAGTTGATTTCGCCTGAAATGCCTTACATTCACGGAATGATAGAGAAAACTGCAACTTTCTCGAAGAAAACAGGCATTGTTAGGAGTCAAGAAATCATTTGAGATGAGCCTCGGCCTAGTCTCATTCCCATAGAAAAAACTTCATCGATTCAATTTTTCAATTTTCTTACCTTGGTGGTGTCCTGCCTCTGTTTTGCACCACAAACCGGCGTTATACACCACGCTTTCAGCGTTACGAAAACCACATCCACCGGTAACGATTGGACACGGTGGGACGTTTCTGATATATTTCATTTATTTATTTATTCATGTTATCAGTTTTTTAAACTCGTTATTGTTATATTATTTCAGAAGAGCCGTCAATTTGAAAAATAAAATAATCTTATTTTTCTTTTCTTTCAAATTCTACCGTTAGGGTAAGGAGGGGCAAAACGCCCCCCTTAAGGAAAGGGCGCTGTAGCACAAAACAAACAAAGTATAATGTAAATGTTTCAACGTGAAATTAAACTTTGCCCTTTGTCCCAAATGTCTATACACAAAACAGTTTTGTCATTTGATTTAAAAAATGACTGTCGTTAAAACAATTTTTCTCGAAATTTGGCCTTTTTGCCCCACCCTCGGGGCAAAACGCCTTTAGGGGTGGGGCATGAAGCCCACCACTGGGCTTTATGCCCCATATGAAAAATAAAAAAAATATTTTGAAAATATCTGGGGGGAAATAGGAATATAATTAGTTTGTAATTAATATACTAGGAAAAATATATTTTGGATGGGTTTTACCATATTTTAAACATTTTTTATCAAGCGTAAAGGCTAGATTTTGGCATAATTTACTTGTCTATAAAAGTGGTTACGTGTTACTGTCCTTTGTCTGCAGCATCTTCAAATCAGTCAAATTAAAACATACTGATGTTATGTTCTTTATAAGGCCCCTTTAAAGTAGATTAAATGGTCTTATTGTCTCATTTTAACACAAAATCGACGTTTCATGGGCGTTTTGCCCCACATGGATCCGTCAGGAGCTATAAAAGTTTGATATATTCGCGAAAAGTCGGTCGTTTTTGCCAGTTTTTGTTTTGTAGACAACGAAATGTAAATGGATGTCGTCATATGTACCAACCTTAGTCATTCTTTGAGTTTTAAGGAAAATGTTAGTACTTCTGAATAGCCTACCTACTTACCCATACAAGGGGCAAAACGCCCACTATTTAACCCTTGGAAGGGGCAAAACGCCCAGTGTGGGCGTTTTGCCCTAAAGCAGCATAGGCGTTTTGCCCCAAAGGGGGTGGGTGATTTAATTTGGCCAGAGAAAAAAATGTGTTGATATTTTTTTCTTTTTTTCTCTTTGTGTAGGCGATCAATTGGACATATAAATATAAAATGCATTTTGGTTGATTGAATACTCAGACTGAAATAAGATACACAAGAAAACCCATTACCCAAATATTAGATCAAACATATGCAAAATAAACAATTATTCTCATACTGATAATTGAGTGACGTTTCGATGTAAAAATTTCATGGGCATCTTTCTAAAAGAATACTTCAAGTGTAAAATCAAGACAAATATCAGTTGACATAATGAGTGACGAGATAACAGTGGTGGGCGTTTGGCCCCACCTGGGCGTCTTGCCCCTCCTTACCCTACGTCATAATATGGGAAAACCCGCATTCCATGTGCGAGATTTCGCGTTGATCACGTGGTTTTAAATGGAAGGTCATGGTAAACAAAGGCTGCTCAGGTGAGGGTTGTTGCAAAACATTGCCTATAAACCTTTTGGAAATACTTTTTGGTCGTAATTTTTTCAGCAGCCATGACAATAAATGGTTCATTGATCGATATCATCAGGCCTTTTACGGATAGCGTTTAAGATCGGACGGTGGACGATGCGCAACATCGAGTTGCGAACTTCTTGATTTTTTCAACGGGCAACTCGCTCGGACATAAATAGCGAAAAATCAAAATATCAAAGAGCGTATTTACGTCAGAGAAGACTCGGATTACCGAAAAGGTAATCCGAGTTTTCTCTGATGAGATTCGAGATAATTAAGCAGGACAAACAATTTTGATGCACCAAGTATTTTTCCTTTTCACGCAATGTTTTGCCTTCCATGTCTTTTTTTTCATTTTCTCTCTTAACATAACTCATAACTTTTTCCTAATATTTCATAATGGCGGAAGTTTTATCAAGGGAAAGAACTTTCCCAGGATCGAAGCATCAAGGGAGATAACCGTTTCAGGTTTATAGGGGATCCAATGGATATGCGTCAGTGAATCAGTACTGATCGACACAGTGCAGACCCAAATAGCGGACATTATTAGCTCATATCACAATCGCCTGGAAAGGTCATAAACTGTAAGACTGTGTGAATAACTTCGTAACCACCGTATCTTTACACCAAAGACAAGACATTTTAGCAAAACTTCCATATATTTGAGATTAACAAAATGTTTTCCCAATAATTACACCCTTTACTCAAGATTACCGATAATGGACTGGAAGACTAATGATAACAAAAACGAAAACCTTTCCCCCTTTTTAATATGGATGACGGAAAGCACGAGACCTAGACTTGCATGTTTAGAATTTATAATAAGTTACCCACGTCATTTAAGAAATGCAAAGACACAGTTACTAACTTCATGTATTACAGTTACGCACGTCATGCGATTTTTTCGAGCTCTGATATCGGCCTACTAAATAAATATGTCAGAATAAAGAGAGTGTGACATTGTTAACAGTGTTATTATTGATCAAGTTCGTCAAAAAATATATCAAATGCATTGACATAGTGCCTGAAATCGATGCTTGTAAAAGTCACCTTTTTGTCCCTCCGCCATATTGGACGTGCGTAACTGCAGTTACGAACTTCAGGTTATACCCCGTGACAGTGACGCCTTTTGGCATTCTACAGGATAAAGGCTTTGAAAAACTTTGTAGAAAATGAAGAAATTGCTAGTGACAAGCAATTTCTTCATTTCCCACAATGTTTTCTACTTAAACAGACGAAAACATGTGAAATTTCATTCATTTAAGTTGTAGTCTGCAACAATTTTTTAATTTGGACAAGTCAAAAATTTGGCCGTTTGGTAATGGGTTAAAAATTAAATAAAATTTTTGTACAGAAATACACGCAACAGAATTCTTGTATTTCTTTACTTCGTCCTTTTTAGCTCCACTGGCCGAAGGCCAGCGGGCTATTGTCATGGCCTTGTGTCTGTCGTGCGTCCGTGCGTCCGTTAACTTTTTCTTTAAACATCTTCTCCTCTTATACCAGTGGGGCCAATTTTGACCAAACTTGGCAGGACTGTTCCTTAGGTGACCCTTTTCAAAACTTGTTCGTGAATTTTTGATTCGTCAAAAAATGTGGACATGGCAGGGCGGGGCTTATCAGACTTGGAGAAATCATAAGAAAATTCTTTAAAAATCAACCATTGGGCCAATTTGAACTAAATCTGGCAGGAATGTGCCTTTAGTCATTCTTTTCAAAATTTATTCATAAATTTTTACATTTGTCAAAAAATGTGGCCGTGGCAGGGAGAAAGGGGCTTATCAGACTTACAGAAATCATAAAAAAAATCTTTAAAAATCAACCATTGGGCCAATTTGAACCAAACCTGGCAGGAATGTGCCTTGAGTCATTCTTTTCAAAATTTGTTCACAAATTTTTACATTTGTCAAAAAATGTGGCCGTGGCAGGGAGAAAGGGGCTTATCAGACTTAAAGAAATCATAAGAAAATTCTTTAAAAATCAACCATTGGGCCAATTTGAGCCAAACATGGCAGGAATGTGCCTTGAGTCATTCTTTTCAAAATTTGTTCATAAATTTTTACATTTGTCAAAAAAAAAAATGTGGCCGTGGTGGGGAGAAAGGGACTTATCAGACTTCAAGAAATCATAAGAAAATTCTTAAAAAATCAACCAGTGTGCCCAATTGAACCAAACTTTGCAGGAATGTGCCTTTAGTCGTTCTTTTTAAAATTTGTTAACAAATTTTTATATTTGTCAAAAAAAATGTAGCCATGGCAGGGAGAAAGGAGCTTATCAGACTTAGAGAAATCATAAGAAAATTCTTTAACTAGATGCCGAAGGGCAACATGTCGAGCCCGCTCATTTTGAAGAAAGAAGACCATACCTATGTCTACAGCTGTCATTACAATGGCGTTGTAAAAGTGGGGACAAAATAAGTTGGAATGATGGGGATCATGGTGAGACAGTTTATTGTTCACAAAATATTACATGTCTATGTATTTATAACGAGATACCAGAATGGATTAATTTGAGTATACATATGTGACCCGTCACGCTAAAAGGGACCTTATGCTAAGTCCATAGACCCGTCACGCTAAAAGGGACCTTATGCTAAGTCCATAAAACCAAATTACATTTGACCTCAAAGTTTGACCTTGACCTTTGAGCTTGGAATCTGGTTCTTGCACGCGACACTCCGCCTTACTGAGCTTGACATTTGTGCCAAGTTAAGGAATGGCCCGGACAAGCAAAAATCAACTCATTTTTTACATTTGACCTCAAAGTTTGACCTTGACCTTTCATCTTGGAATCTGGTTCTTGCACGCGACACTCCATCTTACTGAGCTTGACATTTGTGCCAAGTTATTTCTGAATCCCTCCATCCATGGTGAAGTTATGGCCCGGACAAGCAAAAATCATCTCATTTTTGACATTTGACCTCCAAGTTTGACCTTGACCTTTGAGCTTGGAATCTGGTTTTTGCACGCGACACTCCGCCTTACTGAGCTTGACATTTGTGCCAAGTTATTTCTGAATCCCTCCATCCATGGTGAAGTTATGGCCCGGACAAGCAAAAATCATCTCATTTTTGACATTTGACCTCCAAGTTTGACCTTGACCTTTGAGCTTGGAATCTGGTTCTTGCACGCGACACTCTGCCTTACTGAGCTTGACATTTGTGCCAAGTTATTTCTGAATCCCTCCATCCATGGTGAAGTTATGGCCCGGACAAGCAAAAATCATCTCATTTTTATACGCCGCCGGAGGCGGACGTATATTGGCGTCATCTTCTCCGTCTGTCCGTCCGTCCGTCCATCCGTCCGTCCATCCGTCCATCCGTCCATCCGTCCGTCCGTACGTACGTCCACTTTTCTTGTCAACGCAACTCCTCCTAAGTTTCTGGCTGGATCTTCTTGAAACTTGGTCAATGTTATCACCTCAATTGGTAGATGTGCATGAAGGAAGGATTTTATGGTTCGTTGATTTTTGCCTGAGTTATGCCCCTTAAAAACTTAGTCTCTGGGGCTTATTGAAATTGCAGCCTTGTCAACGCAACTCCTCCTAAGTTTCTTGCTGGATCTTCTTGAAACTTGGTCAATGTTATCACCTCAATTGGTAGATGTGCATGAAGGAAGGATTTTATGGTTCGTTGATTTTTGCCTGAGTTATGCCCCTTAAAAACTTAGTCTCTGGGGCTTATTGAAATTGCAGCCTTGTCAACGCAACTCCTCCTAAGTTTCTGGCTGGATCTTCTTGAAACTTGGTCAATGTTATCACCTCAATTGGTAGATGTGCATGAAGGAAGGATTTTATGGTTCGTCGATTTTTGCCTGAGTTACGCCCCTTAAAAACTTAGTCTCTGGGGCTTATTGAAATTGCAGCCTTGTCAACGCAACTCCTCCTAAGTTTCTTGCTGGATCTTCTTGAAACTTGGTCAATGTTATCACCTCAATTGGTAGATGTGCATGAAGGAAGGATTTTATGGTTCGTCGATTTTTGCCTGAGTTACGCCCCTTAAAAACTTAGTCTCTGGGGCTTATTGAAATTGCAGGCTTGTCAACGCAACTCCTCCTAAGTTTCTGGCTGGATCTTCTTGAAACTTGGTCAATGTTATCACCTCAATTGGTAGATGTGCATGAAGGAAGGATTTTATGGTTCGTCGATTTTTGCCTGAGTTACGCCCCTTAAAAACTTAGTCTCTGGGGCTTATTGAAATTGCAGGCTTGTCAACACAACTCCTCCTAAGTTTCTGACTGGATCTTAATGAAACTTGGTCAATGTTATCACCTCAATTGGTAGATGTGCATGAAGGAAGGATTTTATGGTTCGTTGATTTTTGCCTGAGTTATGCCCCTTAAAAACTTAGTCTCTGGGGCTTATTGAAATTGCAGGCTTGTCAACACAACTCCTCCTAAGTTTCTGGCTGGATCTTAATGAAACTTGGTGGATGTTATCACCTCAATTGGTAGATGTGCATGAAGGAAGGATTTCATGGTTCATTGATTTTTGCCAGAATTATGCCCCCTTCAATCTTAGTCTCTGGGGCTTAATGATATTTCAGCCTCGTGAATGCAATTCCTTCCAGGTTTTTCACTGGATATTTATAAAAACCTTTTTGTGAACACAATTTTTTAAAGGTTTTTCAGTGAATATTTATAAATCCTTGTCAATGTCATTTTTTTGTCTCAAGTTTTATAAGTGGCGGCGTATATTGTGACGATGGCACTCTTGTTGACATTTGACCTCCAAGTTTGACCTTGACCTTTGAGCTTGGAATCTGGTTCTTGCACGCCACACTCTGCCTTACTGAGCTTGACATTTGTGCCAAGTTATTTCTGAATCCCTCCATCCATGGTGAAGTTATGGCCCGGACAAGCAAAAATCATCTCATTTTTGACATTTGACCTCCAAGTTTGACCTTGACCTTTGAGCTTGGAATCTGGTTCTTGCACGCGACACTCTGCCTTACTGAGCTTGACATTTGTGCCAAGTTATTTCTGAATCCCTCCATCCATGGTGAAGTTATGGCCCGGACAAGCAAAAATCTTCTCATTTTTGACATTTGACCTCCAAGTTTGACCTTGACCTTTGAGCTTGGAATCTGGTTCTTGCACGCGACACTCCGCCTTACTGAGCTTGACATTTGTGCCAAGTTATTTCTGAATCCCTCCATCCATGGTGAAGTTATGGCCCGGACAAGCTCCATCCGGACGGACGCACGCACTAACGCACGCACGCACGCACTAACGCACGCACGCACTAACGCACATACACCGAACCGCCATTGTGACAACTATGTCGAGCTCACCGCAAGCGGGCTCGACAAAAATCAACCATAAGGCCAATTTGAACAAGACTTTGCAAGAATGTTCTTTGAGTCTCTCTTCAAAATTTATTCACAAATATCAAGATTTGGCTGCCGCTGTGTACACGGTGGGGATTGTGCATGGTGGGATGGATAACGAATACGAAGTATACGGACAAAATTTGCCTCGCTTCAGGTAAGAAATTGTGCAATAATTTTCTTATTTCTGTTCCAATTTTCAAACGGTTTGTTGCATGTACCCCGCATTAGTGAGCTCTTTCCTCGGATATATGACTTGTTTATAGAATCTTTGTACTTTGTCCAAAAATTGATCCCAACCGACCAGAAAAACGACAAAAAATTCAGGCCCTTTTTCTAGTCGGTTGGGATCGGTTTTTGAGAAAAGTACAGGGAATTTCCAGTTAAATGATACATCTGAGAAAAGGGCTCAGTAAGACGGAGTACATGCAACAAACCGCATGAAAATTGACGCAGAAATAAGAAAGTTATTGCACAAATTCTTACCTGAAGCGTGGTTAATTTGGCCGTAGTCGTTACCATTTCACTTTCTGGTCGGTTGGGACAATATTTCGGAAAAAGTATCATGAGTTATCTAATATGTCATACATCCGATGAAAGAGCTCGATAAGGCGGGGTACATGCAGCAAACCGCTTGAAAATTGATACAGAAATAACAGAGTTATTGCAAAATGTCTTTCCTGAAGCGAGGCGAGTTGGCATCAAATTTTGTGCAAAAAATAGACTGAGTTTACCATTATGTTTTGATAAACCGTCGGTGTTGTTATAACATCTCGTAACTACGGTTTGATTAAAGCCGTAGTTACGAGATTTTATAACAACACCAACGAAATACTATTTATTTGTCTGAAATTATGTCACGGTTTACTTGATAAAATCGTTCCCTATTGTCGGTAGTCGTTATCCATCCCATCATGCACAATCCCCACCGTGGTGTAAGGCTTACAAGAAATCATGGGATAATTCTTCCACTTTAACCAGTGGAGCGATTCAGGCCCTCCTGGGCCTCTTGTTTTTAAATGTCAACCCAGCCCTGCAGGTGGAAGCCTATCGTCTGTACTTGCGATTTTCAAAGTATAAACTTGTGTGCCTAGTTAAAGACAATTCTTGCAGGTTTTGAGATATTTTTACTGATCAATATTAATGACAAATCATTTGTGAACAATATGTCAAAATTTAAAGTAAAACAATTCAGTTTGGGAAAAGTTATTACACTTTTTTACCTCCCCTTTAAAATTTTCCAAAAACAAGATACGAGGTTTTGCATTTACAAGGACGCTATGTCCAAGGCAAAGCATTTTTTATGGCCATAAACACCTACTTTAATTTCTGGAATAATTTGTCTGATTATTTATATGATAACTTCTATGCATATTTCAGAAAATTATATTAAAGCCCCATGCCAAACCCTTTGAAAAATAGTTGGCATAGTCCAACAGGCCTTAAATGCAGTATTCCATAGACTTTACAATAATTAGTTGTAAAACAAACCTAAGCACACTCCTTTTGTGAGGAGTCAAAAAGAGTCATTGTGTGGTAATGGGTTAAGTAAAAGGTTTTGGAAAACATTGAGCAAAAGGAAGAAAATGCCAAAAATTAGCATTTTCTTCTTATGCCTCAATAATATTTTTTTTTATTGTTCTGCTGTACTATACACAAACAATCTATTTTGTAATCTGCACCAGCTTTCAATTAAAACCAGTCTAAACTTTTGCCATTCGGAAAAAAGGTTAATCCGTTGCAGGTCACAAGGTAAGTCAATCCTCCTTGATTTTCTATAGGATTCGTTACAACTTTTTAATTAAATCTTACAACATAATCCCAAATCTTTCAAAATATTTTTTTTTTCAAACAAGTTTTTGATTTGTTAATTATGATACATTATTATCATTACTATGCAATACTTTCCCAAACAAGCCTTTCTGGTACACTCAAGTAAAAGAAAATTTCCGAACTCATAAAAAGAAATTAAAATGAAGAAATCTAGCAGTTTCTCTATAAAAATTCCCATACAAATAATTCACTTTTTTTTTACTTTTGATAACATCATCTGCAACAATTTCAAAATTAATCTAGGGTATATTTTTGTAATTCAAGAACGTATTAATTGTTTAGGTATCAAAGTCCAGAATGACATGATCAATTAATTGTAAATTAATTCCATAATCTTTTTTTGACAAGAATCATTGAGAAAGTAGATGGACTCAGACATTATTAAATTAAAATGGATTTCATGAATAAACATGCAGATAGAAAATAAATTAATTTACAAAACACATTTTCTAAAGGATTATTGATTTTAAATAGGTGGCAGACTGTAGGAGGTAATGCTATTAGAACGCTTTCCCAAACACCAAAATTTTATACTTTTCAAAATTCAACAATATTGCAGACCACAATTTAAATTGAATGGAAATTTCCATTTTTGGATCTTTCTGGGAAGAAAATATAATCGGAAATGAAGAAACTGCTTGTAAAAAGCAATTTCTTTGTTTTCCACAATGTTTCTCTCAGCAATTTCTTAAAGGCGTCCAAAAAAGTCAATGTGTGGGAACAGCAAAATTTGGAAAGTTTTAATTTGCAAGCTGCTGCTGACAACAAAATGAATGTTGATAAAGCTTACAGAATTGTGTACATTATATCAAAGAAGATGTTGAAGCAAAAGAAGAAAATGCTGGAAATCAGCATTTTCTTCTTTTGCTTCAATATTTTCCAAAGCATTCTCTGATAGGGACATCATAACAGCTTTGGATTGGGAAAGGATTAAAGGATTCAAAGCAAAACTATTGTAAAGTACATATTAAATCATTATATACTTAAAATAATTTCGCGCCATTCTTTCATATTTTCATAGATAAAAAAACAAGTAGGCGCTGGAAAGAAAATTGTTTGATCATACAATACACACTTTCACTTTTTATAGAATGGATTAGACTTAGTGGAATAACCTCCAGTGAGAATAATTAAAGTGGACTAACTTATTTTTGGTTACTTAAATAATTGCCTAATTTTGGTGAGTACTAGCTCTTAAGGGACTAGCCCAAAACTGTTGTAAGTTACATACAATTTTATATGCATTTACATTTGTTTTGTGTTAACCCATTACCAGATGGCAAAATTTCAAACTGGTCTAATTTCAAAGATATTACAGACAACAATTTTACTTAGATGAAATATGGCATTTTTTTTTTTATATTTCTGGGTAGAAAAAAATTGTGGGAAATGATATAATAGCTTGCTGTGTTCCCATAGCAAATTTTCTAACATTTTTCCCAATCTATGAAAATGCCTAATTTATTATTGAACAAGAGCTGTCCGAAGACAGCGCGCTCGACTTTCTAAGTTGCTTAGTATAAAGGGGGCATAACTCCAAATATAGTGGAGCCAGGGTCATGGGCCCTGATAGTAAGGTAGAGGGTGTGATGGTGAATAAGTATTCCAAGTTTGGGTTGAATCCCTTTGATAGTATGGAAGTTATTGATGTTTGAAAAAACTTTAACCTTGGTTGCAACGCCGACGCCAACGCCAACGCCCGGGTGACAGTATAAGCTCTCATTTTCTTCGAAAAGTCGAGCTAAAAATGAAGGTTTTTCCTACTCCTTTAGCCCAAAATGAGCTATTTTGCACTTAAAAAAATCCCAATTAAGGCCCGACTCCTTTTCCGAAAATGGCTAGGAAAACCCCCAACAATGTTTCCCAAGCATATTTCTTGAAGAGCATCAAATAGTGTCCTTATTTGGAAATGGGATAAAGACAGCTTTACAAATTACTATTTTACCAGTTTATCCCCTTTCTCTTAATTCTTCCTAAACAAGGCCATTTTTAATATCCCTATTAGAAAAATCTTTGGCAAACATTGAGACAAAAAGACAAATTGATCCTAAGTATTTTCTATACTTAGAGTTAACTTAAGGTTTTCAAATTTCAATTCCATTACTTTTCTAAACTGCAAAGCTTTAAATTCTGACTTGTCTGAAATATTGTTGATTAGGAAAGTGTTAAGATATCATCGACAAAAAATCTACTTTTGATTATTTGTTCAAGTTGTTTTATACATGGGTTCATTTTAGTTCTATTTTTTTTTTTTTTTTTTTTCAATTCAATGATTGTATTTTTCTCATTTAGTTTACATAATATTGATTTCTACCTTTTTTCTCTACTTAATTGGTTCTTTCTAAATTCCTATCTGTAATTAAGGCAATCCTTGAACAAGTACAAATAAATAAACATGTAAATTATACCTTTCCCATTCATTCATTCAAATCTTTATTTCCTCCATTACATGAAGATTCGCATACATACATATACATACATTACAAAAACATTACAAAAATAAATACAAACATTTATACATTGTCATAACGACAAGAATAAAAGATTGTGCAAGAACAATCTTTGACAGATACAATACAAACATTATACTGGTTACATAATATCTCTATGCAATATATTGCAATCTATACTTTTGAAAGTATCGTATTATTCTATTGCCGTTATGCGTTGATGCATTATACCAAGAGTCTCACAATATTTTACAAATTTGCATATCTAATTATTGAATAATGTCCACATGTCATGAACATAATGCAATAACGATATGACAAATTCAAGGTGATTCACTTTTAATCTCGAAACTAATTCCGGCAACGGAGCTCCTAGAAAAATACATGCTTTAGTTTTATCACTCAATGTACTAAAATAATCTTCAACAATAATTGTACCGTATTTATAAAGGATCATGTCTAACATTTTTTGTCTAATGTGCGCTATCGCATTGCAATGTATGAGACAATGTACAACTACATCATCATAAATTTGTCCACACTTGGCACAAAGAATATCTGCGTTGCAACGTCCAAGAATCGAAAATATTCTGACTATCGTATCACAGTATTTACGATATTTAGAGCTGCTTTTTGAGATGTGCCAAAAAATGCTTTCACAAAAACCAGGATGTATTGATACAAACATTTCAAATTCGGGCTCTGTATATATATTTCTTACCCACTTTTCTTCAAAAACGCTTTGAATTTTATTTCTAACGATGTTTTTCCAGAGACAATGTCTTGGGAAACAGCCTTTTTCATAGAAATCGACCAAATATTGCGTTAAACCGTATTTATGCAAGACAACAAATATATCTTTAAAATATCCTATTTTGTTATTGCTTGATAGAATATGGCCACATAGCCTAAAGTTAAAAACCTTTTTTATTGTATTTTCTGTTGGTAGTCGACAAAGGTGACCTAACATATTTAATTTCCGTATGTCAATGTAACTTTCCATATTCAGCATTTTAAGCATACCCAAAGCAATATCTGTTCTAGTAAATTTACTCAAACCTTGAATTTTCTTTATACAAAATCGATGGCAACGTTCTAATTGTAATTGTTCACTATCGGATATTGACAACCAAGTTTCAAACCCATACAGTCCTCGCGGTAAGACAATGGCATTGTATAACTTTTTACTAGTGAAAGGATGAAGACACTTATCATTCACTCCACTATTAAAAAGACTCATAAAAGACCCACGTAACTTTAAAACTGCGTCATGAATGCTTGATGTGTTTGAAAAATATTTATCACATAATACTCCAAGATGCGTATAACTCTCTTTTTCTTCAATATTTTCAGGCCCAATCGACCATTTCCTTTGTGATAAAGCAAATGCACGTTTACTCTCGTTAAAAACAATTACTGCACATTTTTTGGGGTTGTACTTAAAAATCCATTTTCTTGAGTATGCGTAGCAAGTATCTAACAGTTTGTCGAGACTATTTTTAGCGAGACTGAGAAGAACCATATCATCAGCAGAAGTTATACATGGTAGTCTAATGTTATATAAGGTAAAACCTGCAATGCTTTTCTCTAAATCAACTAAAAGGCCATTGATAAAACAGAGATAGAAAAATGGTGACGTCAGCCCTCCTTGTCTGGTTCCCACTTCAATATCAAATGATTCCGATCTGTGTCCATTGTAGACTACACAACATTGATTTTCGTCATAAAGACTAATAACTGACTTTAGAGTAAATACGGTAATACCCATTTCGCGTAATTTGTAAAATAGTCCATTGTGCCATACATTATCGAATGCCTTCTGAATGTCTAAAAAACATGTGTAAAGTTTACTATTAGAATCTTTAGCATAGAATAAGCTCTCTTTAAGCAAAAAGGAAGTCATAGGACAGCTAATGCCTGGCTGAAAACCAAATTGAAGAGGGCTTAAAGGTACTACACACTCAAATTTGACTAAATCGTGCAATAATGCTTCATACAACTTTAAGAAAGCAGACGATAATGTAATCGCCCTATAATTATTTGGATCTAATTTACTCTTGTTCCCACCTTTAAACAATGTGACTATGTGTCCATATTTCATACTTTTGGGCACAAATGAATACTTATACATCATATTGTACAGTTTCAATAGACATGAATGTAGCCTTTCACCACCAAATATGAGATGTTCATTAAAAATATTATCATGCGAACATGCCTTATTCTTATTCAATCTGAGAATTGCCGTCCTCAGATCATCGGGACTAAACCGATCATCTAGAGATCGACAAGACTCAGATCGGATATGATTTACAGTCTCATTAACATGGTGTACAAAAGGATTATCACTATGGTCATTAGAATCAAATGTATACAAGTTTTTGAAATATAAACCCCATTGTTGAGTTATATCTCGAGGATCCCGATAGGTTTCATTACTAAATTTCATAGCTCCTTGATAAACATTACATCGTGAAGAGCTTCGTTTACCATACAACTTCCAAAAAGTGCACGGATCAATTTCTGCCGTCTTGTCAATTTCATCATTAAGGGATGAAAGATAACGCTCAGCATAAAACCTATGTTTATTCCTGAACATTCTCTTTGATTCCTTATATTCTATGTACTCAAGATTGGTATCATCTCTGGGTTTACCTATCAAGCACCACTTACGTCTTTTATTCCTCATACATTTATGAAGCGTCTTAAGCTCTTCATTCCAGAACGGCTTAAGGTACGCTTTGTAATTAGATTTAGACAGTAAGGGTTCTGATGCAACTTTAACTAAATTACAGAGGTTTACATAAATATCGTTAATCATAAAGGACAAGGTTCACTTTGGGCCAAAAATGGCCCCATCTCAAATTTCACTGAAATGTTGATATTTGATCACTCCAAGCACCCTATTCGCAAAAACGTACGAACCACACACATACGACGTTCGTGGTTGCCATGGTAACCAGATTTATAATTTCCCTAACAATGACACAGGAAATAGACAAATTAATCATGAATTCTAAGAAATAACATATTTTCTCGTATCCAATAACATGTTTATAATAACAGTAATAATAT
Organism: Fragum sueziense; assembly: GCA_963680895.1. Classification (NCBI taxonomy): domain Eukaryota; kingdom Metazoa; phylum Mollusca; class Bivalvia; order Cardiida; family Cardiidae; genus Fragum; species Fragum sueziense. The sequence goes on from OY804609.1 coordinate 9,292,140, forward strand.
ACAAACGTTTTGGAAATGTGCAGGTGCAAAATATTATAGATTTTCATGGTAATTATGGTATTTCCATGGCAACAATATGTCAAAAAAATGACACTTAAATAACAGAATTGACCATAACTTGGAAATGATACAACATATTGCTTTCATATTTGGCATAAGTGACGACACAGATAGGGTCTATCTTTTGAGCGGCAAGTCAAGGTCATTTGTGAAGAAGGTCAAGGTCATTTTTCAAGGTCAAATTTTGCAAATACATTTAAAGTGACCAAAAAGTTTGTAGATCATTTGATAGGACAAAATAAGCCAAATCTATAAATCTATCATGGTGAGATGCAGCTTCTGTCATGAAACAAGTGTTGCTTTTTAAAAATAAAAGTGGAAATCAAACACATTTGACAACATGGTTATTGTATTTCCATGGCAACTGTTTGTCAGAAAATGGCAATCAAATCTTGAAATTGGTCATAACTTTAAAGTGAAGAGCTTATAGCTTTCATATTTCTCAAATGTGATGTAACCGGAAAGGCCTTTCTTTTAAGAAACTAGTCAATGTTATTCATCCAGATCAAGGTCATTCATCCAGTTCAAGGTCATTTGTCAAGGTCAAATTTTCCAAAATTGACAAAAAATGACTTTCTCAAGAACATATGGTCATACATGTTTAGGCAAATTTTGGTCAAGATTTAATAAAACTTGTGGAGTGTAAACAACAAATTGTGAACAGATGGACAATGGACAGTGAGTGACCACAACAGAAGTACTCAGGTGAGCTAAAAACAATATTTCAAAGACTTCCTCGGCTGTTCTAGTCTGAAACTAAATGTGGATCAGTGTGAAATTGTATCTTTTCAAGTTTAGAACCTATTCTTTCCAGAAACAACGAAGTTTACGGGTCCAAATAGGAAAGTATTGAACGCAAACAAATAAGTATAAGGGAATTTAGAAAGTGTGCATGCTATAGCCTTAAGATTATTGTGGGAAAGGGAGAAAATGCTGGTCATCAACATTTTCCTAATTTCCCTTAATGCTTTCATAGAGAAAAACTTTAAAAGGGGCATCAAAACAAGTCATGTTTGGGAAAGGGGTAAGAGAACTGGTTGAATGCATGGAGTTTATACCATTCCCAAAGACATAAAATTAGACTGTTCCAAATTGAAATCACAAAATTGATGTAAATAAAGATGTGATTATGGCACAATAAAGCACAGAAAATCTTGAGGCAAAAGATTAAAATGCAGGTTATCATTATTTTCCTCCCTTGTTTCAATATTTCTATAAACTTTTCATTAGGGACACCAAGTCCAGTTCTTGTTTGGGAAGGGTTAAGCAACATCCATTTTTTTGTCTTATTGAGCCAGCTGATGACCTAACCATGTGTTCCTGGCAATTTTAACGCCATTACAAACACAACATCCACTCTGAGCCACTACCATATTTGCTAATCCCATGCAGACAATTCATTATTACTCATGCACATTCGAGAGACAAATGTCTAATGCCAGACATTGGTAAAACCCGGATTCAAAACCACAATCCTTAATACACTACCAGACAGCAAAAGTCCAAATTCAAAAATGTTGCTTATGACAACTTTAAGTGAATGAAAGTTTAGCTTTCTCAGTCTTTCTAGATAGAAAACAGTGAGGGAAATGAAGAAATTGTCATGAGCAATTTCTTCATTTTCCACAATGTTTCCAAAGCCTGTGTAGTAGTGTCAAAAAGTGTCATTATGTGGGAATGGATTAGCTACTGATTGAGTCAATTATCACAAAAGCTTCAAGAATATTAACCCTTTCAAAAACAGCTGAAATTTAGACTGTTCAAATTTAATAGCTGCTTCAGAAGACATGAATTAATTATGATAGGATCCAGAAAATATTGAGGCAAAAGGAGAAAATGCTGCTTATCAGAATTGTCTTCTTTTGCCTCAATGAATTCCCAAGCCTATTTCTTAGAGGTGTCAAAACATGGTCTTGCTCAGAAAGGGTTAAAGTAGGAAAGAAACTGATCATCAGCAATTCCTAGTCTTTTAAAATTGTTTTATAACTTTATAACTTCAAAATACGCATATTTTTTACATGAATAAGTGAATATCAGAATGTTTGGAAATAGATTAATTAACAGTTTTACAATTGAAATATCAAATATTTTCATTTAAGTTATTCACTTTGGATGATCTGTTGATAAAAGATTTATTGGCTCTACAAAAAACAATTGAATTAGTCTATATAAAAGTTAAATTGTCAATGTTATTTGCAAATTCCAAATTTTTTACTTAGCTATTTCGTTGAATTTTATCATTTTTGTGAAAATTTCAATGAGCACCTACAGCTGGTGCTTAAATTCTGTATGATGATCCATGCTAAAAAGAAATCTTAAAGCTGCATTTATATAAAAAATTGTATGATCCAGGGGCCAGTTTCATCAAAACATTTAAGACGTATTTTTGTCTTAACAATCACTTACGACAAGTTTAGGGCAAGAAACGCGTATCTCCAATTTATCAAGACCTGTGTTACGTGGTTGTTGTTTTAAGCGTTATCTAAGACATTGGTAAGTCAAAAATATGTCTTAAATGTTTTGATGAAACAGGCCCCTGATCCCATTACATATATGAAGTCTCACTGTCTGATCAGGATCCACATTTGGTCTTAAATGCAACAAAGACCACCTTCACAGATACTAGCTCAGAAAGACTTCATTTACCAGAGAGATTTACAGTTGATCATGGTTTAACCCTATCCAAGACAAAACTATATGATCTATTAAATACCACACACATTGTTATTTTCAATAATGAATGTCTAGTAAAGTCAGTTATGATTAGAAAGAATGATTATTAGTTAACATCACTTCTCCAACTGTGTGTCAAATTCTTCTGATTAGCCCGAATACAACAGCTTTTACAGTAGACATATGTCCAGTCTTATCCCAGATTGTTTACCATGTCATCTCACCTCACATCAAAACAAATTGGGCTTGTTATAGATGTGGTTCATTTCTTCTGTAAAGAGAAATCAAAAGTAAATGAGAATTTGTATGAGTATGACAAAAGAATGATAGAGATCTGTAAAGGAGTAAAAAGACAGGTATAATGATTGCCAGATTCTGCTGCTATCAAAAATGAACAACATCTAACATTTTGACATGTACAAAAAGCCTGGACAAATAGGGAACAATTTTATCCTGTTAACCGTGACGTAATTTCGGACAAACAACCGTATTTCGTGGGTGTTATCATAAATCTCGTAATTACGGCTTGACTTGAGCGGTAGTTACGAGATATTGTAACAACACCGATGGTTTATCAATACATTACGGTAAACCAAGTCTATTTTTAGCACAAAATTCATTGCCATTAACTGCTTTGATTCAATTTGGAAGCTGGTGTAGGCCTAGATGACAATAATGATTTCAAGTTCATTTATAAAATATTGCACAAAATATTGAAGTAAGAATATAAAATGCAAGTTATCAGAATCTTCCTTTTTTGATTCAATGTTTCCTCACAAGCTTTTTCAAGATTGTTTTAAGTGTGCCAAAATTATGTCTTCTTTGGGAAATGGTTAAGAGAATAAACTACAAGTTGAGAAAGCATGATATTAAAATATCACTCACCACATCGAGTTATTTTGACATGTAAAAACATCCAATCAGTCGGAGTGTCCTACATTGGAATCCTTTTCCTTTTCCATGTTTGTTTTTAAGTTTAATCCTGCATTCCTGCTGATTCGATTCGTCAACGATGTTTGCCGATCGGATGCATGACTGGTTGTGATATCAAGTGTCCAATAGTATGCATCGGAAGTTTAGTCAATGTCGAACTCTGGAGAATTTTTGTTGAGAAAGCGAAGCCGATCATATCCGAACTGCTGAACGTCCGAAAACTATACCACTGAGAATGTTTCGATTTTTCATACAGTTCCCGATCATAAGCACTGGTATCACTTGTTTAAATAGGCTTATTGTCAAACCTTATGAATACATTCTGACGATTATTTTGTGACGAATAAGGTACGGAAAGTTTGCTTCCATCGTTTGTTGTGATTTTCCGGGTTCTAAATCGAAAGTAGAAACGTGGGAAATGACGCGCTACAAAGTTGTGCAGTGACGTCACATAGCAACAACCCTTACCCGACTCGGAAAAATGTATCGATTTTTTCTTTTTACACTTAGGCCGCAAGACTCGCCCTTCAAAGTAACCATTCAGACCGCTGTGCAATTTCTTTTAACATAGATTTATTTTTTCTTTAGCTTGGGCAAGGGCTGCGCACTATTAAAACTTTAGATCAGAAGGCTGGCAAAATAGGCAAAATCCGCAAAAAAGACCAAACTACCCTTACTTTGACGACGATTTAGACGTACAAATTTACGATTTTTCATTGAAAAAAATCACTTTTCAAAAGGTTGAGATGTCATTCTTTCATTTTAAATGACCAATTCTTTTTGAAAAGACACTTCATTTTTCTGAAAAATTGGGGCCGATTTATGAACAAAGTGAACCTTGTCCTTTATAGTTACATTTCTTGCTATGATTGTCAAATAAATGCATATCACTTTGTAGTAGATCATTCAGAGTAGACTCATATCTATTTAATTTCTCCGTAGATAGTGATTTCCATTTTATGTTCATCTTTACATTGTCATGCCTTATTGCAAAAAGCCCTTCAATACTTAAATTTAACATAATTGGTCTGTGATTAGACACATTCAAACAATCATCGTCAAATGTTTTACAAGATATAATCAAGTCTGTCAAATTTGCAGGTATTAATATGTGATCAATAGTAGATTTTGACTGCTTATCGTATGAGACAAATGTACAGTCTGCACCAACATTGATGGAAGATGTACCAACTGAGACATAATCATAAACTTTCAAAAAGGAATTTAATGCATTACCTCGTCTGTCTAAAGGTTTGATAAAAGTATTTCCATTTAAATGAGAATTAAGATCTCCCATAATATAAACTACACCCTGTGAAGAGTAAACATTTACAATATCGTATAATTTTTCCATATATTCCAAGAAGTAATCATAATTATGGTTGCTACTTGGAAAATATGTTTGAACAAGAGGACCATGATGGTCCTAAATCGCTCACCTGAATCAAGATGACAAGAGTGATAATGGCAATTTTGTCAAATTCAAAGGCATGAAACTTATAAGGACTTTCTGTTAGGAAACAATTAAGTAACAAGAGATGTTTGTAAAACATATATGCCCCCTCAAGGGCCTACATTTGATGTAGATAAAAGTCAAAGGTCAAGTTAACAAGGTCCAAGGTCATGGTCAAATATGAAAGGTCTTGGTAGGAGGTGTCTATGTGTGAAATATCAAAGCTGTATATGTAAAAGTAAAATGAAACATAGGCCAGGTTAAAGTTTTTAAAAGTAGGCCAAATACCAAGGTCAAGGTCATGGTCAAATGTGAAAGGTCTTGGTTGGAGATGTCCATGTGTGAAATATCAAGGCTGTAGGTGTAAAAGGACATGATATATATGCCTGGTTTCAGTCTTTTTAAAAGTAGGTCAAACTCCAAGGTCAAGGTTGCAATATCCAAGGTCATGGTCAAATGTGAAAGGTCTTGGTAGGAGGTGTCTATGTGTGAAATATCAAGGCTGTAGGTGTAATAGGACATAAGATAAAGGCTAGGTTGAATATTTCTAAAAGTAGGTCAAACTCCAAGGTCAAGGTCCAAGGTCATAGTCAAAAGTTAAATATCTTGGTTGGAAGTGACCATGTGTGAAATATCAAGGCTGTATATGTACAATGACATGAAATATAGGCCAGGTTAATGTATTATTAAAGTAGGTCAAACACCAAGGTCAAGGTCACAAGGTCCAAGGTCATGGTCAAATGTGAAAGGTCTTGGTCGTAGGTGTCCATATGTCAAATATAAAGGCTGTATGTGTAAAAGGACGTGATATATCGGCTAGGTTAAAGTTTTTTTTAAGTAGGTCAAAGTCCAAGGTCAAGGTCACAAGGTCCAAGGTCATGGTCAAATGTGAAAAGTCTTGGTAAGATGTGTCCGTGTGTGAAATACCAAGGCTGTATGTGTAATATAGCACATAAGATATAGGCCCAGTTTATTTTTTTTAAAAGTAGGTCAAACTCCAAGGTCAATGCCACATGGTCCAAGGTCATAGTCATATGTGATAGGTCTAGGTCGGAGGTTTCCATGTGTCTAATATCAAGGCTGTATGTGTAAATGGACATGATATATTGGCCAGGTTAAAGTTTTTTAAAAGTAGGTCAAACTCCAAGGTCAAGGTCACAAAGTCCAAGGTCATGGTCAATTGTGAAAGGTCTTGGTAAGATGTGTCCATGTGTGAAATATCAAGGCTGTATTTGTAAAAGGTCATGAGATATATCCCAGGTTTAATTTTTTTTAAAGTAGGTCAAACTCCAAGGTCAAGGTCACAAGGTCCAAGGTCATGGTAAAATGTGAACGATGTTGATAGGAGGTATCTATGTGTGAGATATCAAGGCTGTATGTGTAAAAGGACACAAGATATAGGCAAGGTTAAGAATTAAGTGTAAAAATCAACAAAGGGCAATAACTCCAAGATATCGATTGGCAGAGTTTTGGTTCTTGTGCACTGCACCTCTCCATAATGAAATCTATTCACCTGTAAAGTTTCATGATTCTACCTTACATACTTTTTGAGTTGTGCTCCGGACAAGAATCAAGTTATAAAATCAACAAAGGGCAATAACTCAAATAATTTGATCGGCAGTGTTACGGTTCTTGTGCACTGCACCTCTCCATAATGAGATCTATCCAACTGTAAAGTTTCATGATTCTACCTTACATACTTTTTGAGTTATGCACTGGACAATAATCAAGTTTGAAAATCAACAAAGGGCAATAACTCAAAAAATATGATCAGCAGAGTTACGGTTCTTGTGCACTGCACCTCTCCGTAATGAGATCTATCCACCTGTAAAGTTTCATGATTCTACCTAACATAGTTTTTGAGTTATGCTCCGGACAAGAATCAAGTTTGAAAATCAACAAAGGGCAATAACTCAAAAAATTTGATCAGCAGAGTTACGGTTCTTGTGCACTGCACCTCTCCACAATGAGATCTATCCACCTGTAAAGTTTCATGATTGTACCTTACATACTTTTTGAGTTATGCTCCGGACAAGAATCAAGTTATAAAATCAACAAAGGGCAATAACTCAAAAAATTTGATCGGCAGAGTTACGGTTCTTGTGCACTGCACCTCTCCATAATGAGATCTATCCACCTATGAAGTTTCATGATTCTACCTTTAATACTTTTCGAGTTATGCTCCGGACAAGGTTTGGTCTACGGACAGACCGACCGACATACGGACCGACCGACCGACCGACCGACCTTCCGACCGACCGACCGACCGACCGACACTTGCAAAACAATATACCCCCATTTTCTTCGAAAGGGGGCATAATTATTTTGTTCCAATCGATCCTGTAAGGTTGGGTATGAATTAGCAGAATTGTTGAGTTAGTTTATTTTCAACAATTATTTCATGATTTCGCAATATACAACATAGCGCTAATTTTCAAAGCATACTGACCTGTTAGAGATTGATCATTTATGATAGGCTCAATTAACAAGATTTTGTCTGTGATTGATAGAATATAGTGAAAGATTACCGTCTGATAAGCTAAAGCTAATCCCTTATTTGTTTACATAAGATAAATATGGGGCCAGCCTGAGAGCAACAGATAAGGGAAATAGAAAATTGGCCCAATGGTTGATTTTTAAAGAATTTTCTTATGATTTCTCTAAGTCTGATAAGCCCTTCCTCCCTGCCATGCCCACATTTTTTGACCAATGGAAAAAATTGTGAACACATTTTGAAAAGAGTAACTCAAGGAACATTCCAGTAAAATCTGGTTCAATTGGGCACAATGGTTGATTTTTAAAGAATTTTTATGATTTCTTTAAGTCTGATAAGCCCCTTCCTCCTTGCCACGCCAACATTTTTTGACAAATGTAAATAATTGTGAATAACTTTTGAAAAGAAAGACTCAAAGAACATTCCTTCAAAGTCTGCTTCAATTTGGCCCAATGGTTGATTTTTAAAGAATTCTCTTATGGTTTCTCTAAGTCTTATGGTTTCTCTAAGTCTAATAAGCTCCTTTCTCCCTGCCACAGTCACAATTTTTTACAAATGAAAAAAAATGTGAACAAATTTTGAAAAGAGAGACTCAAAGAACATTCCTGCAAAGTCTGCTTCAAATTGGCCCATTGGTTGATTTTTAAAGAATTTTCTTATGATTTCTCCAAGTGTGATAAGCCCCTTTCTCCCTGCCAAGGCCAACATTTTTTACAAATGAAAAAAAATGTGAACAAATTTTGAAAAGAATGACTAAAAGAACATTCCTACGAAGTCTGCTTCAAATTGGCCCAATGGTTGATTTTTAAAGAATTTTCTTATGATTTCTAATAAGCCCCTTTTTCCCTGCCACGGCCACATTTTTTTTCAAATGTAAAAAATTGTGAACAAATTTTGAAAAGAATGACTTAAGGCACATTCCTGCCAAGTATGGTTCAAATTGGCCCAATGGTTGATTTTTAAAGAATTTTCTTATGATTTCTCCAAGTCTGATAAGCCCCTTTTTCCCTGCCACGGCCACAATTTTTGACAAATGAAAAAAAATGTGAACAAATTTTAAAAAGAATGACTCAAGGCACATTCCTGCAAGGTCTGGTTCAAATTGGCCCAATGGTTGATTTTTAAAGAATTTTCTTATGATTTCTCTAAGTCTAATAAGCCCCTTTCTCCCTGCCACGGCCACATTTTTTCGCAAATGAAAAAAATTGTGAACAAATTTTGAAAAGAATGACTCAAGGCACATTCATGCAAGGTCTGGTTCAAATTGGACCAATGGTTGATTTTTAAAGAATTTTCTTATGATTTCTTGAAGTCTAATAAGCCCCTTTCTCCCTGCCACAGCCACATTTTTTAACGAATCAAAAATCCGCGAACAAGTTTTGAGAAGGGTCACTCAAGGAACATTCCTGCCAAGTTTGGTAAAAATTGACCCAATGATTTAGGAGGAGAAGATGTTGAAAGAAATTGTGAACGGACGGACGGACGGACGGACAGATGGACGGACGGACGGACAGACGGACGGACGACTGACAAAAAGCGACCACAATAGCTCACCTTGAGCACTTTGTGCTCAGGTGAGCTAAAAATAAACATACATTGACCATGTGCAGACTGTAGACATATCCCAATTAAGCGGTCATCATCAATATCAAGAACTTGTATGTTGCTGTTCATCGATCTTTTCCATATGAGAGCTACACCGCCTTTCCTGACATTTCTTGTACAATGAGTGGATTGCTGAGATTGATTAGATGATGAGTTAATTCCAATGTAGTTGCTGTGTATGCTGTTGACGAAATGGCTATCCCACGGATACAGCCAAGTTTCGAAAACACCACACACATCAATATCATTCGTTTGCAATAAATCGCTCAGATATGCGCTGCTGGACATTAGGCCAGTAGCGTTCCACGTACACAGGCTATACTGATACATTGTAAAATATAATAATACTGTTAATAGATCCATTGTGAGTTTTAATTTATCTAGACTTGTGTCTGTAATTGTCTCTATCACCGTTACTGTTGTAACGGTTATCGTTGTGATATTCTTCTTGGTCATTTCTGTTAACATCATACTGATTGTCATTGTCATAATTGTTATATACGGAGTCTTTGTTTCCTCTTTCACGGTCTCTAGTACTTTTCGACATCCACGGTTTACATACTATAAATCGCGGCCAAAACTTTTTATCGGTTACATAATCACTATTGTCGTTGTCTTCTACATTAAGTCGTATTAATACGCGATTACTATTTCTAATCGGGAAGATAGTAACCCATGTTACAGTTACCCCCCTTTCCTCGACATAGTCAACAAGCGCGTCAGTAGTTATGCAGTTTTTGAATCCTCCTACATAGAAGCGTTTAATGAAAAACTTCTCGACCATTCGAAAACTTAGCTACGATTGATATCCTTAAGTAAAAGGTTTTGGAAAACATTAACAAAAAGAAGAAAATGCCGAACATAAGCATTTTCTCCTTATGCCTCAATATATTTTATATTGTTCTGCTGTATTATACAAAAACATTCTACGTAACTTTGTAATCTGCAGCAGCTTTCATTTAAAACCTGTCTCAAATTTTACCAATTGGAAAAGGGTTAATCCGATGCAGGTCAGGAGGTAATGTCAATCCTGCCTGATTTTCTATAGGATTACAACTTTTTAATTAAATCTTTCAACATCATAAATCCTGAAACCTTCAAAATAATCTTTCTTCTAAACAAGTTTTTGACTTGTTAATTATGATAGATAATAATCATTTCTATGTAATGCAACAAATAATTCCAGCTTTCCCAAACAAGCCTTGTTAGCATGCTCAACTAAAAAGAAAATTTCCGAACTCATAAAAAGAAATTAAAGTGAAGAAATCAAGCAGTTTCTTTTTTCTCTATAAAAATTCCTGTACAAATAATTCACTTTTTTACCTTTGGTTACATCATCTGCAACCATTTCAAAATTAATCTAGGGTATATTTTTGTAATTCAAGAACGTATTAATTGTTTAGGTATCAAAGTCAAGAATTACAAGATCAATTAATTGTAAATTAATTCCATAATCTTTTTTTGACAAGAATCATTGAGAAAGTAGATGGACTCAGACATTATCAAATTAAAATGGATTTCGTGAATAAACATGCAGATAGAAAATAAATTAATTTACAAAACACATTTTCTAAAGGATTATTGGATTTTAAATAGGTGGCAGACGGTAGGAGGTAATGCTACTAGAACACTTTCACAAACACCAGAATTGTATACTTTTCCAAATTCAACAATATTGCAGACCCCAATTTAAATTGAATGGAAATTAACATTTTTGGATCTTACCGGGGAGAAAATATCATTGGAAATGAAGAAACTGCTCGTAAAAAGCAATCTCTTTGTTTTCCACAATATTTTCTCCATCAATTTATTAAGTGCGTCCAAAAAAAGTCAAAATTTTGGAACAGCAAAATTTGGAAAGTTTTGATATGAAAGCTGCTGCAGAAGACAAAATAGGCGTTGCAGAAGCATCTATGATTGTGTATTATGAATATAGCACAGAAAATATTTAGGCAAAAGAAGAAAATGCTGGAAATCAGCATTTTCTTCTTTTGCTTCAATATTTTCCAAAGCATTCTCTGATAAAAAGTCCCACCAAAACAGCTTTGGTTTGGGGAAGGATTAAAGGATTCATTGCAAAACTATTATAAGATCCTATTAAATTGTCCAGTACTTAAAACAGTTTTGAGCTGATCTTTCATATTTTCATTGATAAAAAAACAAGTAGGCATTGGAAGAAAATTGTTTGATCATACAATACACACTTTCACTGTTTACAAAATGGATTAGACTTAGTGGAATAACCTCCTGTGAGAATAATTAAAGTGGACTACCTTATTTTTGGTTACTTAAATAATTGCCTAATTTTGGTGAGTACTCTTAACCCATTACCACACAATGACTCTTTTTGACTCCCTACAAGATAATGGCCTTTGAAAATATTGTAGAAAATGAAGAAATTGCTTGTGACAAGCAATTTCTTCATTTCCCACAATGTTTTGTGCCCCAAAAGTAATAAAGTTTCAATATATGATCACATAGAAAATGTCGTCTGCAACTTTTTTCAATTTGGACCACCATACTATTTTGTTGTTTGGTAATGGGTTAAGGATCTAGCGCAAAACTGTTGTAAGTTACATAATATTTAATATGCATTTACATTTGTTTTGTGTTAACCCATTACCAGATGGAAAAATTTCAAACTGGTCCAATTTCAAAGATATTGCAGACAACAATTTCAATTGGATGAAATATGGCATTTTTTTTATATTTCTGGATAAAAAAAATTGTGGGAAATGATATAATAGCTTGTCACAAGCATTGGGAGGCATTCCCAATGCAAAGGCTGTGTTCCCAAAGCAAACTTTCTAACATTTTTCCCAATCCATTTAAAATGCCTAATTTATTATTGAAAAATGAGGGTTTTTCCTACTCCTTTAGTCAAAAATGAGCTATTTTGCACTTTAACAAGACATGTTTGTGAAACACAAATGCCCCCGAAAAGGCCATTTTTCTAAAATGTTAAGTTTTCGTGGAGTAAAGGGTTACTAAGGGGTTAAGGGATGACCTTGAGGAAGGTCAAATTGCTTGGAACAGATAGATATCATTGTAAGGAAGTTGCATACCCAGTTTGAGCTTTGTATGTCAAATACTTTTGGATAAACGGCAAAGGTTAAGTTTTCGGAGTTAAAGGTTAAGTTTTCACAGAGTAAAGGGTTGATAAGGGTTAACAAATGACCTTGAGAAAGGAAAAAGTGCATGGAACAGAAAGATATCATTGAAAGGAAGTTGCATATCAAATTTGAGCCTTGTATGTTAAATACTTTTGGAGAAAAGGCAAAGGTTAAGTTTTTGAAGTAAAAGGTTAAGTTTTCGTAGAGTAAAGGGTTGATAAGGGTTAACAAATGACCTTGTGAAAGGAAAAAGTGCATGGAACAGATAGATATCATTGAAAGGAAGTTGCATACCAAATTTGAGCCTTGTATGTCAAATACTTTTGGAGAAAAGGCAAAGGTTAAGTTTTCGGAGTAAAAGGTTAAGTTTTCATAGAGTAAAGGGTTGATAAGGGTTAATGTATGACCTTGAGGAAGGTCAAATTGCATGGAACAGATAGATATCATTGAAAGGAAGTTGCATACCAAATTTGAGCCTTGTATGTCAAATACTTTTGGAGAAAAGGCAAAGGTTAAGTTTTCGGAGTAAAAGGTTAAGTTTTCGTAGAGTAAAGGGTTGATAAGGGTTATTGTATGACCTTGAGGAAGGTCAAATTGCATGGAACAGATAGATATCATTGAAAGGAAGTTGCATACCAAATTTGAGCTTTGTATGTCAAATACTTTTGGAGAAAAGGCAAAGGTTAAGTTTTCGGACGGACGGACAGACGGACGGACAGACAGACAGACGGACACAAGTAAAACAATATGCCCCCGATCTCTCCATACGGGGGCATAAAAAATTCCCAATTTAGGAAAGACTCCTTTTCCCAAAATGGCTAGGAAAACCCCTGACAATGTTTCCCAAGCATATTTCTTGAAGAGCATCAAATAGTGTCCTTATTTGGAAATGGGATAAAGACAGCTTTACAAATTACTATTTTACCAGTTTATCCCCTTTCTCTTAATTCTTCCTAAACAAGGCCATTTTTAATATCCCTATTAGAAAAATCTTTGGCAAACATTGAGACAAAAAGACAAATTGATCCTAAGTATTTTCTATACTTAGAGTTAACTTAAGGTTTTCAAATTTCAATTCCATTACTTTTCTAAACTGCAAAGCTTTAAATTCTGACTTGTCTGAAATATTGTTGATTAGGAAAGTGTTAAGATATCATCGACAAAAAATCTACTTTTGATTATTTGTTCAAGTTGTTTTATACATGGGTTCATTTTAGTTCTATTTTTTTTTTTTTTCAATTCAATGATTGTATTTTTGCCATTTAGTTTACATAATATTGATTTTTCACTTTTTTCCCTACTTAATTAGTTCTTTCTAAATTCCTATTTGTAATCAAGCCAATCCTTGTATAAGTACAGATAAATAAACATGTAAACTATACCTTTCCCACATACAACCTGGTTTTGATGTTCTTAAAAGATGAAAAATTAAAAAATAAACATTATGGAAAAAGAACAAAATGCTCGGACCAATTTTATCCTCTAGGACAGTGTTAGATTAAAAATAGGGTGCAGAAAAGGGTCTGAATGCGCAATATTTGTTTAAATTTTGAAAAATCCTTCAATAATTATTGATCACCTAGGAACGTAGCTATTCTAAACCTAAGCATGTCAAAGTGATATGTGACATTGAAATTTTTACATGTCTTTTGATATAAATATAATTGAGAAGGGATCTGGAAAACATCCCTTGTAGCATTTCTAAAAATTGAGTTTCAAGATCAGCCTATTCTTAAAGGCAGTCCAATATGCATCCATGCTTCTCTCTGTAAGTTACTACAGGTCAAGAAGCTGTTAGAGAACAACATGGATCCTGATCAGACTGTGCATATGCACAAGCTGATCTGGATCTATGTTGGGCTCAAAAGCCTTAAGGGACGTTTATCCAGATCCTGGCTGAAATATAATTGAGCTTTGATCTTGACAAGGGTCCTTGTGGCTTTTGAGACCAACAGGGATCAAGATCAGCTCGTGTATACACATAGTCTGATCAAGATCCATGTTGTTTTCCAATAGCTTCTTCATAGCCTGAAGCAATATTGTAAGAGACAAGCATGGGTCTTGATTGGATCGTACCACCTCTCGACTGCTCCTCTTGCCAGAGCGAGATTTAACCCTTTGCCGTATGGCAAAATTTTAGGGTGATTCAATTCAAAAGCTGCTGCAGACGACAAAACAGACATAAATAAAGATTTGATTTGAATAAGACATAGTCTATGAAATATTGAGGCATAAGGAGTAAATGTTGATTTTTGGCATTTTCTTCTTTTTGCTTAACGTTTTCCAAAGCCTTCTACTTTTCTTCTTTTGCCTCAATGTTTTTGTCAGGCCTTTTCTACTGGGGATGTCAAAATCGGATAAAATGGGATAAAATTGTAATGACAATCTCACTCCGGATGAGCTGACCCCACTTGATATAAAAGATTTATTTTTTTTCTATTTACAGATAATAAAGTCCAAGACAAGAAGACATTCTGTAGACAGCAGACCCATCCTCAATGATGTCTGGCATCGTAACCAATGGTAACCAAGACCTCACTTTGAGTGAGCTGATAGAGACTGGTTTCCTGAAATGTTCCATATGTTCAAAGCATTATGATGACCCCAGACTGCTTCCCTGCCTTCACACATTCTGCAGAAAATGTATCAACCTCATCATTGTTGATAACCAGTCTGATCATCAAAATGACCTAAATAATGATGCAACCAATGATAACAAAGTGGTTGAAACAGATAATAAAGAGGTTATTGCAGAATCTGAATCACAAACGAAGACTGGTACACAAGCTCTGACTCTTGATTGTCCTACATGTAAGGCAAGGATACAATCAACCTTGAAAAGCTCATCTGATTTCCCTGTTGATGTCTTCATGAAGGATCTCTGTGAGATGTACAACTACAAACATGACAAAGCCAGGACATGTGACTACTGTTCCTATGACAACAAAGTTACCAAGGCAACCTCCCTGTGTCTGGACTGCCAGGATGATATGTGTCAGAGTTGTACAGCCGCCCATAACAGGACCAAGGTCACACGAGGTCACAAGGTCATCGCCTATGATGCAGCACAAAAGGGTCTCTATGATACTGACATACGAGAGCACCAGCTACAGAAGTGCAGTCTACACACAGACAAACCGCTCAACATGTTCTCTGAGAAACATGAGGTACTAATATGTAAAGAATGCCAAGTCAGTAACCATGGCAACCAGAAATGGGTGAGTGTGGAGAAAGCTGTGACAAAGTATGAGAAATTGATGAGAAATCTTCTACAAGGCATTCAGAAACAGATACAATCCATTAACAATTATATCAAGTTTCTCCATAATTATCAAAGTTCCTTGGAGAGAAGCAAAGAAAAAGTTGTGAGAGATGTAACTCACCAGGCAGAAGAACTTCATAACATGATTGAAAACCAAAAGGAAGCATTTATAAATGAGCTGAATAGATCTGTAGATGAAGAGAAGCAAACCATACAGGGCAAGACCAATAATCTACAAACTGCAGCTAACTCTCTACAAGACAATGAGAACTATCTCCGAAATCTTCTAGATCATGGTAAACCTGATGAAATGCTTGTGTTACATAGAGCAATAACACAGCGCCTGACACAGCTTACACATATGCAGCTGGATGGTATTACAAACAGACTACGTACAGACTTCAACATTGGAAATTCTACCAAAAGAAACATTCAAACCATATTTGGCAAACTAACAACAGAATTTACTCCTATTGGTCAGTCTGATTCTGGTCTGGCCTCAAGCAGTGCCTTACAGATCCAGACCATGTTACCCAATGTAAGAAACACAGTGGAACTGGTGACAGAGTTTGAAGCTCAAGGTCTACATGATGATAAGGAAATCTGGCCAACTGGACTGGCGAAGACACAATATGATGAGATTGTAACAGTTGATAGGGATAACAAGACAGTGAAGATTTTCATGCATGGGAAACTGAAACAAGAGATCATAGGAGAAGGTGATAACAAGTTCAAATCTCCATTTGATGTTACAGTCCTAAAGTCTGGAGAGATCGCTGTTACAGACCAAGAGGATGAAAATGTGAAGATATTTACAACCACCGGCGATCATGTGATGTCCATCACAGATGATGACATCAAATATCCTAGAGGAATCACCAAAAATAATGCTGGTGAAATCATTGTACTGGACTGTCAACTCAAACAAATGACAGTTCATGATCCAAAAACAGGCAACAAAATCCGCACAATCGAAGCTCGAGATCAAAAAGGAACCAAGGTCCTTGTAGATCCTTTCTACATCACCATTACAGCCAATGATAACATCATAGTCACAGACACAGCAGCTCCTAACCTAAAGGTCTTCAATCAAAATGGTAAATATGTGGCAAGTTATGGACATTACGGCATGAGAAAGGATGAGGTGCTCCAGCCATATGGAGTTTGTTGTGATCCATATGGATATATATTTGTGGCGGACAACCAAAATCACAGAATCCACCTTCTGCTCCCGGATGGAAAGTTTTCAAAGTTTGTGGTCACTAAGGATGATTCCTTGTGGCACCCTATGGGCTTGTCAATGTCTCAAAATGGATACCTTATTGTAACAGAAGCACTAGGAAAAGTGAAAGTTTATAAATATATATAATCTACGACAGCTGTTAAAAAATTATCGGGACTGTGACAGGTAAAAAAATATTTCCCATGCAATATTACTGAATTTTACATCATTTCATATCGGAATTCAACATATACCTATCTATACATATTTGAATTATTTTTCTAAAGAAACGTGCAAATATATATATAATCAGTTAAAGATAAGACAGAATGATTCTAGGAACATTTGTTTTCTCTCACAGTTCTTGGTGTTCATTAGAATTGTACTGACAAAATATTTCAATGAGTAAACACAATATAGGATTTGATAAAGTCATTGGGATCAGATGGGATTTGTGTACAGTAAAGCATAGAAAATATTGAGGCAAAAGGAGAAAATGCTGGTTATCAGCATTTTCTTCTTTTTCTCAAAGTTTTCTAAAATATTCCTTTTATGGATGTCAAAACCAAGACTTGTTTTGGAAAGGGTCAACGACCTGCATGAGAGTGTTTAATTTAGATTAAGCAGACAAGAGCCGATTGTTATTTCTTCACTTTTGAATTTCATTTTTGTATTAGCATTCTTTACAAAATAAGTGCATTTATATTTTTTTTGTTATTTTTAATTATAGCTTTACTTCCCTTTTAAACAATTTTTCTCCGTTTTTTGTAAACATCATATGATTTCCTTGTTTTTCAAACCTAAAGTTTATTTAATCAGACTGTCAAAGCTACTTCCAAATCAACAGAAATTTAGGCTTTTCTTATTTGAAAGCCGCTGCATATAACAAACATAAACCCATTAATTTTACCTCTCTCCCAGATGACAAAATTTAAGGCTGGTCCAATTCGAAAGCTGCTGCAGACAACAAAATGCATGTTTTTGGAGACAGAATTTGTGTAGAACAAAGGGCAGAAAATATTGAGGCAAAAGGAGAAACGGCTGGTTGTCACAGTTTCTTCTTTTGCCGTAAAGTTTTCCCGGGCTATTACTTTAGGGGACGTCAAAACCAGGTCTTGTTTGGGAAAGGGTTAATACTTAACAGACAGTAAAATTTCAGGCCAGTCCAAATAAAAAGGTGTCTCAGATGACAATTGCATGTTAATGCAATTTTTTGTCTTTTTGGTTAGACAATATCATGGGAAATGAAGAAATTTTTTGTCACAAGCAATTTCTTCATTTACCAGAATCATGAGAATGTTTTTTTTCCAACCTTTTTCTTGAGGGGCGTCAAAAAGCCTCAATGTGCGGGAATGGATAATAACATACAAAATATTGAGGCAAAAGCAGAAAATGTTGGTTTTCAGTACTCCCCTTCTTTTGTCCAATGTTTTCCTTAGCTTTTTTAGTCTTTCCCCATGCAGCTTAACTCATTCCCAAACAACAACACTTTTGACTCCTCAAAAGATAAAGGCTTTGGAAAACATTGTGGAAAATGAAGAAATTGCTTGTGACAAGCAATTTCTTCTTTTCCCACAATGTTTTATAAATTTCATTCAGTTGAATTTAACGCCTGTGATATCTTTCAATTTGAGCAGGTCTAAAATTTTGTTGTTTGGTAATAAGACTTTTCCAAAGTGAAAGCTGCTGCAGACAACAATATGGATGGCGAGAAAAGTAGTTTTTAGAAGCAAGTAACAGGAGACCAGAAATAAAGAAATGACAAGAGGGGCAACAGCCTAGTAACGGTTTCTACAAAAATTTGGTTTTATTGGAGTTTCTCGCCGTTTTCAACTACTTTGGTCATATCGCGGCGGCTGGAGCACCTAACCATGGATTCCTGCCGTTTCTCATACAAGTACTACCACAACACCCTTACCGAGCCGCCAGCTGCTCCCCCACATAGGTTCACGACATCAAACCATTGATGGGTGACATTTTTGTCAGTAAGGGTATTTGCCGCGGCCGGGTATCGAAGCCGGGACCTCTCATATAAGAGGCAGATCTATGCGCTACCAACTGTGCCATGGCCGCGGCCAGCGAGTAACAGGAGACCAGAAAATAAAGAAATGACAAGAGAGGCAATAGCCTAGTGACCGTTTCTACAAAGAACTGAAGTAAGGAAATATATAGAGGCAAAAGTAGAAAATGCTGGTAATCAGTATTTCTTTTGTGTCAATGTTTTCCTTAACCCTTTCCCAAACAAGACCTGGATTTAATGTCCCTAATAGAATTGGCTTGGAAAAACATTGAGGCTTAAGAAGAAAATGTAGATAATGTTTTCTGTATTATAATATTCACAAACTTGACCTTAAGTGCCATCAATTTTATGGTCTGCAGCAGTTTTCAAAGTGGAACAGTCTAATTTTTACCGTTTCGAAATGGGTTAAACTACAGATTATAAACTCACCACTTTTTGGCAACGGTAATTTTGTATCAAGTTTGTCTAAATTCTCCATGAAATCGTACTGTCCAGCTAACTCTCGAACTTCCTCACCAAAATCAAATATTGGCTCGTCACCTTTCACTTTTCCTTCTTTTCCTGAAATTACAGTCAATCTTGCTCAAGCGACCATGTGCATTAAGCGACCTTTTGCTTGAAGCGACCACTCTCGGGTCCTCCCGATGAAATTCCTTCTTTAAATTGTTGTATTAAGCGTTTTTCCCCCAACGCGACCAGCGACCAGCATTTTTGGGTCCCTCAAACAATAGGATGATACTTTAAGCGACCGTTCCACATTACAGATACATGTTTCGACTGTAATTTGTAAAAGGTGTCAAACGCATGTACTCGAGATGAAAGCTGTGAAATTTGCTCAATTATGAACAATTTAGTCACCTGTGAATTCAATAAAAACTGTAAACAATACGACTCGACGCTAACCAATGGGGCTTCACGAAAGAAAAAATCTTCAACCAATGAAATCGTATATGTGGCTAATTGTTGGTGTATCAGTTTGTTTGTTGGGCATTTTGGAATGGCCTAATTCATTTCGAATAATGTTCCCATCATAACCTCTTCACACACTAATCTGAATTTACGAGTAAGTTTTCATTGCAAATTCCATGAAATCGTGTGTCTCATCATAAAGTTTTAACTTAGGTTGACTAAGTGTGTATTATTGACCTCTCTGAAGTAAAAATATTTTTTTGGTCGATTAAATTCACATGTACAAACAAAATCAAGTCTAAAACTTTAAATATAAACAAAGGGAAATCACTCTGTCATAGCAGAAATCTTCAAAGTTGAACAGAACTGCTGAAATATAATACTGTATGTCATCAATCCCCAATTGTGTTTTCACAAATTGATTAAATCAAAGATTTTTCCTTATATCAACTGCAGATTTACCGTAACTTCGTAATAAATTGGTCGATCATAGCCCTTCTAAATAGAATATTTTGTGGAAAAAAATAACTTGCATGAAAAGTTAGATTTTGTATTCAGCGACGGTTTTATTAAGCGCCCACTTTTGGGATTCCCCCAGGGTGGTCGCTTAAAACAAGATTGACTGTACATCAAACATTGTGAGAAAAGTAGAAAATGCTGGTTTCTACTTTTCAATAATCGAATGTTGATATGTATCTCTATGCTTTTCATTTTCAATACTTTCAAGAAAATAATTGGGTGTTGAAAAAAGTCTAATTTTTGGTCAAGTACAACTACATACGAAATGGCCAAATTACAGGGCTATTTATATTTTTCTTTTTTACTAAATTTTCAATTTGATTGTCATATTTTGCTGTCATTATTTCATATTTACCTTTCCCCAGCCTGGACTCTGCCGGATCAGACAGGAGGTTATGTAAACTCGCTCTATCATCATCAGTTTTCTCTCCTGAATCTTCATCTAACGCTATCAATCTACAAAACAGATAAATAGAGGATAATTGTTTGTTTCAGTGAAAGATCGATATATATTTCATTGAGTGAACAACAAAAGCTTTATTTTCACGAGTGGCAAAGCCACAAGTGAAAATGTAGCTTTCGTTGTTCAGGAAATAAAATATAAATTGATCTTACTCAAAAAAACAAACGATTATTCTGTTTCTTTAATGCAAAATTAGACAAAACGCTGAAATTTTATGACAAATTTTCTTTTAGCGCTTCATTTTGCATGTGACTGCTATGCAATGCTTATGATGACGTCACTTATTTGGCCCTGCTTAGATAACGTCAGATAGGGTAAAATGAACGAAAGTGGGGCACAGATTTTTGATAATTTCACAGGCTTAGCGGTGAGTTTATCAAATGATAATCTACCGTTATTTCTGGATAATCCACCGAAAAGCATTAAGGAAACAGTTGTCTTTATTTCTTTTGCCATATTAAATCCTGAAAACATTTTGACGCACATAATAGAAAGGCTTTGGAAAAACTTCAGGCAAAAGAAGAAAATTTTTAAAATAGAATATGCTCTATTTTGTCTACTTTGACAGTTGTTAATTCAGATCAGTCTAAAAATTTCACATTTGAGAGAGAGTAAATTTGTAACATCAAATTCAAATATTGCTGTACATTTTTTTTTTCTTTTTTTTTTTAATTCAAATAGTGAGATACAAAACATCCTTAGATGTCTTTAATAGAAAATTAAATTTTCAAAACATACTGAGCAACTTTTAATGACAAAACCATTTGTTTCAAACACATACCGGTAATAGACAAAAGGCAATCTGGACTTTTACAAATTCAACAGTATTGTTGGGCCGAATGTCGCCATGTCTGTATGTGTATAAAATTTCATTTGTTTAAAATGGTGATGGTTTACCAAGGACTAAAGCTGGTTTTTTTTTCTATTATGCATTTGCAAAAAATACATTCAAAATACCAATAACCAAACTTAAAACAAATTGCAGGGGTTTGGCATAATACAAACATAAAATCTGTCAAGCAAAATCTATGTGAATGTCTGTGAGATTGATTTGTCCAAAATTTCATTAGTCCTTTCCCAAACAACAAACATTTTTGTTTCGTCAAAGTTGAAAACCATTGCAAATGACAAATTCATATTATTTGACATGGAAAATCCGGGAGTTAAAGCATAGCAAATATTGAGGGAAAATGAGAAAATGCTGATGATCAGCACTTTCTTCTTTTCTCTCAATATTTTCCCAAGCATCACTTTCGATATGTCAAAACCATTGTTTGGGACAAAAGGTTATCTTCAACTTCCATCATCAACTAAAGATGGCTAAGCACCATGTAGTCTTAAAGAGTGTGTAGCAAAAATAAAATTGGGGCAACATGGGTATAATTTGTTCCATTTCCATATACCGGTAACAGACTAAATACTACCTAACCAATATTTGGAACAAAAGATTATCATATGAGGCAACAGGGGTATAATTTATCCCATTACCATATATGGGAAACAGATTAAATACTACCTATAGATATTTTTGTCATACATATAATTATCCCCACTACTAGAGGAGCTTGAATCTGCATCTGAATTCCAACTCCTACAATATATTGTGTAAATTTTCGTGATTCTTTGTAGATAGAAGGGGTTTCAATAAATTTTGGGCCACCCGGCACTCATTAACCAAAAGTAATAGTTACAAAAGTAGAAGGGGGGATGATACTAAAATAGAAGGGTGAAAACCCTTGGCCCTGCCTCTTAATGAAATGCCTGAGATAGATGAAACAAATAAAAGCAGCTTCCCAGGTATCATTTTGGGGCAACATATTGAGCTGATTTGCAACCTCCTCTGCCAGAAATGTAATCCGAACAGGCTTAATGGGAGAAAAATCTCATGACGGTTTTCTTTGTGGTACGAAATTCATGTCATCTCAGACGTTTCTGCTAAAGTTATAATTTTTCACATAATACTCAGCACTCTGAGTCTGAATTATCCCTTTGAGGGTTGGTGTATAACTTTGCAGTAATTTTTCATCCTAATTGTGGAAACTTGAAAGATTTAGGGAAACTACTACACCTTATATACCTGCTGATAGCACTGACATGGCTTCGAGGGCTACAACAGATTATTGAGTTGTGGAGAACTCTTTTCTTATTAACCCTTTCCCAAACGCCAGAATTTTAGACTAGTCCAAATTCAAAGAAGTTGCAGACGATAATTTTAAGTGAAAGATATTTTACATTTTTTGGTTTTTTTACATAGAAAACATTGTGGGAAATGAAGAAATTGCTTGTCACAAGCAATTTCTTCATTTTCCATGATGTTTTCCAAAGCCATTATCTTGTGGGGAGTCAAAAGGAGTCACTTTGTGGTAATGGGTTAAGAGCTGAACTACTTACTTTTCAGGATCAAAATCGTCGCCTATATCTCGTTCTGCTGGTTGTCTTGTGCTGTCCGATAATTTCTTAGCCGGTTCTTGTAATTCCTAAAGTAGTCAAGAATAATTGATTTGTAATTCCTGAAAACAGGTGGAATTAGATTAACAGAAACTAGAACAGCCACAAAGCTAATGAATATCGCCAAAAGGGCATTGTCACTAGAAATAGTTAGAGACTTAAAATTAGAGCATGGAAACAAAAAAGTCTCTGGACAGATTGCTTGGATCAAGGGTAACAAGTATCTGGTGTTGTATGCAACACATAAAGTCCCCTACCTGCTTCACATTGACTCAATATGGTAATCAATAATAGATTAAGATGAACAAGTCATCAAAATAATTGTCAAACATATGAAATGTTATGCCCAACTGGAGGTGATTAATACTGCTGCATCACCACCCTGACTAACATGGCTTATAATTTTTTTTACATTTTAAAACAGGTTTCATCAAGTTAGCTTGCTTAGTTATTAAGTTATTGCAGGATCCATTTTTTGCCATATTTTCACTATTTCCGTTACCATAGCAACCACACTTTTCGTCAAAGAACAAAGATAAAATGATGTGCATAATCTACACATTGCCATCTAGTCATAAACCAAGTCTCATCAAATTAGCTTGCTTACTTATTAACTTATCGCAGGATCCAATATTTTTTGCCATATTTTCACTATTTCCGTAACCATAGCAACAACAATTTTAGTCTAAAAACAAAAATAAAATGATGTGCATAATCTACACATTGCCATATAGTCATATACCAAGTCTCATCAAACTAGCTTGCTTAGTTATTATCTTATCGCAGGATCCCATTTTTGGCCATATTTTCACTATTTCTGTAACCATAGCAACCTCAATTTAAGTCGAAAAACAAAAATAAAATGATGTGCATAATCTACACATTGCCATCTAGTCATATACCAACTTTCATCAAAAACGCTTGCTTAGTTATTAAGTTATCGCGGGATCCAGATTTGAGCGGACAGACGGACGGACGGACGGACAGACGGCAGGCAAACCTATAGTCCCCTCCGGTGAGAACACCGGTAGGGGACTAACAATACTCTAAAGTTTCAATGTGCTACATTGCTACCACCCTTGAGGGGAGTGATGTAGGCATGTGTTACCTATTTTAAACTTTTAATTTGTTTGTACATGTATATCACATTCACAATATAAACAGTACAGATCAAAAGAGATGATTGGTTTTGAAGCAGAAAACAAAGGAATATGACACTATGTTAGGGTGATAGAGTAGTTGGTCAAATGAAATTTGAGTTAGAGCACAGAAACGGCTTTAAAAATATAGCGACCTTGACCTTTGGCCCGAAAACAATAGAGCACCTCATTCTGTCAAGGGTAACAATGCTGAAAAGTTTCATGATCCTAGGTCTTGATGAACTAAAAACAAGGAAACTAAAAAGTCTAGGGCCAGATCTATTAAGATAAAACTGCCTAAATGAGGGAAATACAGACTTGAGTCATAATCAATATTAAGACCTTCATGATAATTATGTACAATTTGCTTGAGCAAATTCAATCATTGACCAAACAGACTTGTATTTAACCCTTACCTTAATTATACTAAATTCGTAATACTGGTAACCCTTAAAACTTTCCGCTACCGCCGTCATGGTACGTGAAGTCTTCTCCCAAAAGTGAAGTAACGATGATTGATAATTGGCTAGAACGTGAGAGAACATGTTACACCGACTGGCCGCTAGTAGATCGACTTTCTGCATGACATCTAACTTTAACTTGTCAAATCTACCTTTTGTCTTTTTGACTTGGGCCTGGACCTGAAAAGACAGAAAATATTCAAGCTAGACACGGGATCTTTGAACTGACATGAGGAGCTTTCTTTAGAGCAAGATTTTTTAAGATTTCTTACGATGTTTTATATAAAGCATTTTTAATACCTAGATTCTGACTGAGTTGTTCCAAGTGCTCAATACTTCATACAAATGACGTCATGATGACATCATTTGTATGAAGTATAAAGCATTAGCATGGTGCCATGGAACATTCAGAGCAGCTTGGTCAATTCTCTCTTATATTGTTTCTACAGAGTTACAGAGGGTGCCACACAAAGTATAAGGTAATGGCACCTCCCATTGTGCATCTTGCTCTAAAGAACGATTTATCTTAAGTCTCATCCAACAGACTGGTGAGGGGCAGATTTAACCAGAGACCACTGTGTTACAAGTCAAGTGCATTCCCAATGTACCAAATCTGCTTTCTCTAACTTGCAAGGAGTTGCTGACATCAAAATAATTGATGTAAGCAATATCTTCTTTTCTGTTCTCTCAATGTTTTGCAAATCAATTTCAACCAGGTATTATGTCAAACCAGGCCCCGGTCTCTCGAAAAAACTTAAGTACATACTCTTGAGTACATGCTCAACTTCAATAGAATACTCTACAACATTGAAGGGTATGCGATTGAAGTTCATGTGGATTTCATATGATTTGAGTACGGTGCTCAGATTTGAGTCTGAGAACGTACTTAAGTATTTTCGAGAAACCGGGACCATGCCCCGGTTTCTCGAAAAAACTTTAGTACATACTCATGAGAATATGCTCAACTTCAATCGAATACTCTACAGCGTTGAAGGGTATGCGATTGAAGTTCATGTGGATTTTGTGCGATTTGAGCACAGTGCTCAGATTTGAGTCTAAAAAGATACTTAAGTTTTTCCAGGAAACCGGGGCCTAGTCTTGTTTGGGAAAGGATTAAGCCTTGTCCGGAACAATGGCTGTTTTTGATGTCTGTAATACCATTTAGTTCAAATATAAAGCATAAAAGATTTCAACGAAACAATTCCAATGAGTACCCACAATGTTTGATGAAAATTTAGTGAAATAATCCATTTTGAAAAGCCATCAAACCTTCTTAATCCATTACCACGAATTGACTCTTTTTGACTCCCCAAAAGATTATGACTTTGGAAAACATTGTGGAAAATGAAGAAATTGCTTGTGACAAGCAATTTCTTCATTTCCCACAATGTTTTCTACCAAGAAAGACCAAATATTTCTAAATTTCCTTCACTTGATGTCTGCAACATCTTTGAATTTTGAACAGTCCAAAATTTGTCGTTTAGTAATGGGTTAACCGTTGCTCTGACTCTTACCTTTCTAAATTTTTCTAGCTGTTTGTAAGTATCTGGGTCTAACTGTTCCGACACATCCTTCATCCACAAGAGGGCACCCCTGTACTCCGTTCTTGCTCCTTCCATTCTGTTTATAGTCATTAATGTGTCAGATATTGCACGGTATCGGAATGTTTCAACCTCTTGGTATAAACGCACCAGTGGCACACGCAAGGACAACCTAGAAATATATTGTTGTGTTATTGCAAGACCTCGTAACTCCAGCTTAATTAAATTTGCAATTACACAGACAATTAGATAATGAAAATAATTCATTATCCCATGACCAGATGACAAAATTGCAGAGGACAAATTCAGGTGAATAAAAATTTCTCATTTTTGTCTTTCTGGGAAGAAAACAATGCAGGAAATGAAAGAACCTCGTGCGAAATAATAAAGAAATTGCTTGTCACAAGCAAACTAGAATGTCTTTCATCCCACTTATCTATGTATGTCTTCATCAATTCAATATTCAAAATGCTTTGATTCATTCTAGAAATTATTTTTTCTGGATGTAAAGTTATACTTCAATGCAAATTCCTGGCAAATTAAAAATTAAATTGAACCAGACAAGAGCTTACTCACAGCAAAGTTACATTTTGGATTTCAATGTAACTATACCATAATGGCCTACGGCAAAAGCCTTTCCCAGTCAGTGCCCACTGATATATTCTTTAAGCTGACGAAGAAAGTCTGACTTTGAGGTAGTCCTCCCCTAATGAGATTCGGGCAATATCAGAATTATTCTGGCTACGTCATAAACCTGAACCTTCCACTGCCAAATGTTTATGACATCACCAAAATAGGTTTGGATATGTAACAAAAGTTAACTCTTCGCAAGAAAAATTCCAACAACACATGAACCTCATTAGGGGTGGGCAAAATGGTACCATCCTAATATTTTCTTGTTTAGGAAAGAATTAAAATATGATTCTATGTCCATACCTCTGTTGAGCAGCAAAGCTCTGCGACTTGCCAACAGCGGCCATCATTTTGCAAGCCCTAGTTTTATCTTGGCTAAATGGGGCCATCCTAGTATTTATTATTTAGGAAAGGATTAAGACATGATTCTACATCCATTATATCATACCTCTGTTGGGCAGCAAAACTCTGATTTTCTGATAGCGGCCATCATTTTACCTGCCCTAGTTTTATCTTGACCAAATGCGGCCATCCTAGTATTTATTATTTAGGAAAGGATTAAATCATGATTCTACGTCCATTATACCATACCTCTGTTGAGCAGCAAAGCTCTGTGACTTGCCAACGGCAGCCATCATTTTGCCTGCCCTAGTTTTATCTTGGCTAAATGTGACCATCCTAGTATTTATTATTTAGGAAAGGATTTAAACATGATTCTACGTCCATTATACCATGCCTCTGTTGAGCAGCAAAGCTCTGTGACTTGCCAACAGCGGCCACCATTTTGCCTGCCCTAGTTTTATCTTGACCAAATGGGACCATCCTAGTAGTTATTATTTAGGAAAGAATAAAGAAATGATTCTACGTCCATTATACCATACCTCTGTTAAGCCACAAAACTCTGTGATTTGCCGACAGCAGCCATCATTTTGCCTGCCCTAGTTTTATCTTGACCAAATGGGACCATCCTAGTAGTTATTATTTAGGAAAGAATAAAGAAATGATTCTACGTCCATTATACCATACCTCTGTTAAGCCACAAAACTCTGTGATTTGCCGACAGCAGCCATCATTTTGCCTGCCCTAGTTTTATCTTGACCAAATGGGACCATCCTAGTAGTTATTATTTAGGAAAGAATAAAGAAATGATTCTATGTCCATTATACCATACCTCTGTTAAGCCACAAAACTCTGTGATTTGCCGACAGCGGCCATCATTTTGTCTGCCCTTGTTTTATCTTGACCAAATGGGACCATCCTAGTATTTATTATTTAGGAAAGGATTAAGACATGATTTTAAACCATACCTCTGTTGAGCAGCAAAACTCTGCGACTTGCCAACAGCAGCCATCATTTTGCCTGCCCTAGTTTTATCTTGGCCACTATGAGACTTTAGAAATCTGCCGGTAGCATTCTCCTCTTGAGCCAGAGCTTGAAAAAATAACCAGAAATATTGATAACCAATTAACCCTTACCCAAGCGGCAAAATTTTAGACTGCTCTCAGATGAAAACTGCTGAAAATGACAAAATTTATATCATTAAAAATAGAAAATACATAAATAATAGCCCAGAAAATATTGAGGCAAAAAGTAGAAAATGCTGATTATATGAAATAACTTTTTATACGAATATTAAGAATATGTTTAATTAATTTTTGTTTGATTGGGTTTTTACGCCATTTTCAACAACTATGGTCATATCGCGGCGGCTGGAGCACTTAACTGTTTTGTTCCTGGTATATCTCTCAACAGTGCCACCACAATATCCAAACCGAGCCTCCAGCTGCCCTCTCACATAGATGATTCACACCCATTGATGATAGACAAATGACTTTCATCAAATGTCAGACGGGTTACTAGCCGAGCTGGGATTCGAACCTGCAACCCCGGGATTGACAGACTCTGACGTTACCGACTGAGCTATCAGGGCTTGGCATGTTTTATTTGGAATCGGTTTAAACTGTCAATGGTCTATAAGGCAAGATTACTTACAACAAAGCCTGTCTTGGTATTTTTCTATAGCTCGTAACAATTCCATGCATGATTTCTGTATGGCCTTAAAAACCTGAAAAATAAAGTAGATGTTATCAATGTATTGTAAAACAGTATTTTTACTATTTCTAAAGCCCACTGCATGAGAAAACAAGGGCAGGGTTTCCAAAAACCTACAAATTGGGTTTTTCTACCCCCAAATTGAATCTTGTACCCCCATTTTTGCAAGAAACCTTCTTTGTGTTCAATAGAGGGGGTAAAAGCATGCTGTAAAAGTATGTTTTTTATCCCCATATTTGAAAGTCAGTGGAAACCCTGAAGGGCTATTACAGCATGAGTTTCTCAGAATTGAGAATATACAACCCAACACAGCCTTTTCAGAAATTAGGCAAAGTTATAATTCAAGGGATGTGTACTGAAGAATGGCTACAGTTGTGTACAGGTCTGTACTATTCTTTCGTAAATCTATTTTCGCTTACAAAGTTAACCCTTTCCCAAACAAGACCTGGTTTTGACGTCCCTAATAGAAAATGCTTGGGAAAACATTGAAACAAAAGAAGAAACTGCTGATAACCAGCAGTTTCTCCTTTTGTCTCAATATTTTCCGTGCCATATTTTACACAAATCCTATCTTTAACCCTATTCCGGACTTTTGGGGTCCATTGGACCCCAAGGGATATTTTAGGTATATCTACGGTGTCATTTAAAAAGCTACAGCATTTATATTTCAGGTAATCTATACCAGTCCATCGATGAATCTTGGCACAAAATATTTTCCATGTACACTGAAGGGTTTTCATACTATAGCCAAAAAGAATCTTGGGGTCCATTGGACCCCAGTTGGGGTCCACTGGACCCCATATAGAATTATATAGGCAATATTGAAGAAATGACGATATTTTTCCATTTTAACTGAACTAGGAATGTACTCTGTTGTACATATTATTAAAATAAGTTGTGTTTGAACTGGTGTTTTATTTACCTAAATGGTGTAGAGATAGTTTCGCAAACTTAGTACATCAAAAATAAGCAAAATCTGAGATTGACAGAAGAACGAATACAGAAAATCAACAAACTGATATATACCAATAATGATTCCTAAAATGTATTATCCTCGGTCCATTAAATGTACATGCGAAATTTCATCTTGATCTGATCTATACAGAAACAGTTATTAAACTTCAAAGTTAAAATTTGCTTCTCGTGTCAATTTACCCCACCCACTTTGTTAGCCATATCTCCAAAAATAAGCCCTCTTCAGAATTTTTACACATACAAATTAATGATATTATGTAACCCTGTCAATGTACAGAATTTAAAGAAAATCTATTTTTGAGCCCTTGTTGCAACCCATCCTTTCAAGACTGTAGGCCTTGTGGTTTGGGAGAAAATTACTTTTTTGTAATTTTGAACAGACGGGTAGGTGAACAGATGGACAGACAGACAGACGAATGACAGTGTATGATACTATGATCACAGTACATTATCATTGGCACTTTGTGCTAAGGTAAGCTAATAAATCAATGTAATTTAACAATTCACATTGACACATTATTTGCATTTTGCATGCATTTTTGTAATGGGGTCCAGTGGACCCCAAATGACCTTTAACGTAAGTTTAAGTCACTGACCGGAATAGGGTTAATAACATCCAATTTGTCATTTGCGGAAGTTTTTGAAGTGGTTCACCCTAAAATTTTGCTGTTTGGGAAAGGGTTAAGGGTCTAACAATCAAGTATTCATCATAAAGAACAGTTCATACCTCTAATTTAGCATCGAGCTCAGAATCCGACGCCACCACATGGACATCTTCCTTCTTGCCAAGTTTTTGTATGACGGCTTGCTTGGTTGTCCAGAATGTTTCTTTAAATTCGTCCAGAGAGGTTATTTCTTTTCGATCAAAGAATATTTATAATTGCACTGACAAACTTTAGGGTTTAACAATCAAGTATTTATCATGTATAATTGTTCATACCTCTAATTTAGCATCGAGCTCAGAATCCGACGCCACAACATGTACATCTTCCTTCTTGCCAAGTTTTTGTATGACTGCTTGCTTGGTTGTCCAGAATGTCTCTTTAACCCTTTGCCAAACAAGACCGGGTTTTGATGTCCCTAATAGAAAATGCTTGGGAAAACATTGAAACAAAAGAAGAAACTGCTGATAACCAGCAGTTTCTCCTTTTGTCTCAATATTTTCCGTGCCATATTTTACAGAAATCTTATCTTTATTAACATCCAATTTATCATTTGCGGCAGTTTTTGAAGTGGTTCACCCTAAAATTTTGCTGTTTGGGAAAGGGCTAAGGGTCTAACAATCAAGTATTTATCATGTATAATTGTTCATACCTCTAATTTAGCATCGAGCTCTGAATCCGACGCCACCACATGGACATCTTCCTTCTTGCCAAGTTTTTGTATGACGGCTTGCTTGGTTGTCCAGAAGGTCTCTTTAAATTTGTGCAGGGTGGAAGTTTCTTGACGCTCCACGAACCTGTCGTAGTTGGACCCCGAATAACCTTGCATTCTAAAAATGAAATTGAAAGTTTCAATTGACGCTTTCCCAAACAGCAATATTTTACGGTGTTCCAATTTGAAAGCTTCTGAAGTCAACAGAATTAAGGTAAAAAAGAATAACATTTGTGTATAATAAAGCAAAGAAAATATTGTGACAAAAGGAGAAACTGCTGCTTTTCAGCAGTTTTTTTTCTTTTGTCTCAATGTTTTCCAAAGCCTTTTCTAACAGGGATCCAAAGCCTTTTCTAACAGGGATATCTAAAACCGGTCTTGTTTGGGAAAGGGTAACGGTTAAATCTATTTGATTCTACCATGACTTAAATTTTTCATTGGAAGAATAAACTGAAAATGATTCCTGTTGGTACTTAAACGTTTTATTACCAAATTTTTGACTTGGAATATGTTTATATGGTATTTACTTCTGATTAGGTATGTTGATATTAGAGGGGGACTCCATCAATAAAAATTCAAAAATATTGTGATGTCCGTAGTCCAGGCCCCGGTTTCTCGAAAAAACTTAAGTATATTCTCATGAGTTCATGCTCAACTTCTATTCAATACCAATCAACGTTGATTGGTATTCAATTGAAGTTCACGTGGATTTCGTGTGATTTGAGCATGATGCTCAGATTTGAGCATGAGAAGATACTTAAGTTTTTTCGAGAAACCGGGCCAGAAGTAGAGCATAAGCCATGGGACCGAGATAATCTTGAACAATCTCCAGAAGTGGAGGTAGTTCTTGGACTTCTCACCAACCAATACATTCACCGCAGGTACTGTTGTATTTTCCAGGAAGCAGAATTAAGGGGCATTAAAATAAGTTGTAAAAACTTGCTTCCCAATCAATGAAAAATAAATATGTTCAAAGTAACGTCTGATGGAAAAAAAATATGCAAGAAAATGTGCTTTCCATTAGTTTGTCTTGTTCCAAACAAGAGGGCCATTGGCCCTGAAGCGCTCACCTGATATAATATAACTTTTTGTATACCAATTTTCAGGTTGATTGGACAAAAAATGTGACCTCTAGGGTGCACACAAGGTTTAACTAAGATTTGACCTCGTGACCTAGAATTGATCAAGACAATCATTCTGATCAATTTTCAGGTTGATTGCCGAATGATTGGGCAAAAATGTGGCCTCTAGAGTGCACACAAGGTTTTACAAAGATTTTACCTCATGACCTAGTTTATGACCCCAGATGACCCAAATTTGATCTTGTCCGAGAATTGATCAAAAGAATCATTCTGATCAATTTTCAGGTTGATTGGGCAAAAAATGTGGCCTCTAGAGTGCACACAAGGTTTTTCTAAGATTTGACCCTGTGACCTAGTTTTTGACCCCAGATGACCCAATTTCAAAGTTGTCCGATATTTCAACAAAACAATCATTCTGAGCAAATTCCAGGTTGATTGGGCAAAAAATGTGGCCTCTAGAGTGCGCACAAGGTTTTTCTAAGATTTGACCCCATGACCTAGTTTTTGACCCCAGATGACCCAATTTTGAACTTGTCCAAGATTTTATCAAGACAATCATTCTGAGCAAATTTCAGATTGATTGGGCAAAAAATGTGGCCTCTAGAGTGCACACAAGGTTTTTCTAAGATTTGACCCCGTGACCTAATTTTTGACCCCAGATGACCCAATTTCGAACTTGTCCAAGATTTCATCAAGACAATCATTCTGAGCAAATTTCAGATTGATTGGGCAAAAAATGTGGCCTCTAGAGTGCACACAAGCCAAAGGTTGACGCACGACGGACGACGCACGACGCACGACGGACACAGCGGTATCACAATACCTCACCATGAGCACTATCGTGCTCAGGTGAGCTAAAAAGCAAGATGGCAGGCTGGTAGCCACAAACCAATATCAATCATCAAATTTGTGGCTGCAATATCACAGCTATTTGTCAAGCAGCAAAATCCCAGACACGCCGTCACATTGATTTTGAAAAGACAGAGGTACAAAACAATCCTCCACACACACACTCAAAGAATTTTGATGGAATTCAGGGGGTTTTCCCCCTTAGGAAACTGACACTGGTTTCCAGCGTCTTCCCCTCCAGAAATAATGTACTTTTTTCACCAAAAAAAAATTTTTTTCCCCCAAGACATATTTTCAAAAGTCACTCTAACTAGAAAGACCTGAAGGTCTTGAGTCGCTCCACAGGCCTGAATCTCTTTTAAGGTTTACGAACTGAGAATGAAAACACCACTTTCTAGCCATACGAAATGCATCAAATTACACACACATGTAAACAAACTTCACATAAGTTGATTCATCAGGCCGGATTTCAAGATTACGCTTCAAGAAGAAAATAATTTACAAATATTATTTTACTCTATTTTCATATACAAGGGAGGTAATTTAGAACATTTTGGTCAAATATTTCCATAAGTATGCATTAATTCAAAATTCTAAACCATACAAAATGCTTATATTTGTATTTGGAATGGAAATGTAACACAGACAAGGAATTACTGAGACTTTTCAAATTTCGACTCTGGCTCTGCATTTCATTCTCAGTTCGTAAACCTTAATATTAAATCCAAGTTTTGACTAGATTTTTGAATACTTGTGGTTCTTACATAGCTTCAAGAGTGGAAAAAGTGACGAAAACTGAAATTTGTTAATTTCAAGAGCACATAACTCAGATTGTTACAATGTGTTCATGTTGAAAAATTACACATAAGCAAGATCTTGTTGTCAACAAGATTCTTTCCAAGTATCATCTTGATTGGTTAACATTTGTGGCTGTTAGAGTGAAAACAAAGTCGAAAATTGCAATTTTGTCAAACTCAAGGGCACATAACTCATGATGTAAGACTCTGAACAAGCTGAAAATTACACCCAGGCAGCATATAATGCTTATATATAGTCTTTCCAAGTATTGTCTTGATTGGTCAATATTTGTAGATTATAGAGTACAAATAAGGTCAAAACCAGCAAAATAGAGCCGAAAATGGCAATTTTTGGCAATTTCAAGGGCACATTACTCATGCTATAAAATTCCGATCAAGCTGAAAATTTTACCAATGCAAGATCTTATAGCCAGCATCATTCTGTCAAAGTTTTGTATTGTTTAGTCAATATTTGTAGTTGCTAGAGTGAAAACAAAGTCAAAATACAGCCGAAAATGGCAATTCTGTCAATTTCAAGGGCACATAACTCATGATGTAAAATTCAGATCAAGCTGAAAATTTTACCAAGGCAAGATCTTGTAGTCAGCATCATTCTGTCAATGTTTTGTCTTGATTGTTTAATATTTGTAGATTTTAGAAGAAAACTAAAGTCAAAACCTGCTATTTTTGACATTCAAGGGCAGATAACTCAGGTTATCCTGGTTCAATCCATATTCTTTGAAGGAATCTGAGAGAGGGTCACCCAAGGATCATTCCTGTGAAGTTTGGTTGAAATCCATCCAGTAGTTTTTGAGAAGATTTTAAAGGGCGACGGTAACAGATGGTCTAATTGCAAAAAATGAAATTTTTTGAAAAAATATCCAAATTTTTTGTGTTGACCACCTCGGGATGGTTAATAATATGCGATTCAGACAGAGAATGAGCCGAAATTACAAGACAGATAGCTGAATTTAGGGAGAATCCAAGCCTAAATTCAACCCCATCACTGATGGGGTTAGAATTATTTTTAAATTGTTGCGCATGCGCATACAGCGCGGACCATGACTCAAACGAGATTCATACTTAAATTTCAATATGACGTCATCATGTATGTTGTGACGTCATTTAAGAAAGTCGCATGTCCTACTGTTTTGACCTACTTTCGACATCGCTTCATGAATTTGGTATCAAATTGCGAAAAAATGAGTCGTTGCTTCAATAGGTTCTTGTAATCATTTAATCAGGTCATATAAAGCTTAAAAAGTGTACATTTCGTTTGTATTTGACAATTTTTGGGTCCAAATCTGGGAAATAGTAGCTTTAAAGAAAAAGTTTGCGGACGCACGCACGCACGCACGACGGACACACCGCCATGACAATAGCCCGCTGGCCTGAAAGGCCAGTGGAGCTAATAACGTTATGTAAGATTTCTCCCCCAATTGCTGGTGTGATTCCCACCCAGTAGGGGGTTACAACTTAATCCTTCAGGTCTTTTAACACTTTCCCTGTGGCTTATCCATTTCCAAGCAAGATAATATTTTTTCATAGATTTGATTCAAATAACAAGAGGGCCAAGATGGCCCTAGATCGCTCACCTGAATTCATAGTTGAGATACTGGCATGACCATGAAATCAATCTTATAACATTAGAAGAATATAAAAGAATGACAATGGCAATTTTGCCAAATTCAAAGGCATAAAACTATGGACTTTCTGTTCTGAAACAATTTGGAAAGGGCTTAAACCTTGGCTGGGAAAGGGCTTTATCTTTACCAAGACAGAAAAGAAATAGACTGTTCAATTTTGAAATAGCGCGGCAAGATGAGAAAATGCTGATTATCAGCCTTTTCTTCATTTGACTCAATAATTCCCCAAGCCCTTTTTAATAGGGACATCATAGGAAAGGGTTAAGACATTAAGATTAAATGTAGCTCTATCCTTCATCAGATAAGAGCTCCATTATCAGATAAGGCAGCCCTTTATTTATTTTGGACGGTCTATTATTGACTTTAGACAGTCTAACCATTTACTTAAGCTGATAAGCTGATACCTGGTCAAAATAAATTTGTCTGAATTCCTCACTTGAAAATTCCCAAACCCACAACATAGGGCTTCTTTGCTTGTAAAGTGATGGTTTGAACAAATTTCACAATAATTGAGCAAATATTGTAATAAATTCTTACAGCAAAAACAAGATTTGACCCACTGACCCAGTTTTTGACCTTGCATGACCCAAGTTTTCAATGACCTACAGAGTACAGACATCATCAAAATAAAGGTCCTGAGCAATTTTCAAAATAATTGAGCCAAAATTGGAACTTCCACAGCAAAAAGAAGGGTTTCATTACCTTTGACCTTGACTAATAAATGGAATTCTTCTTGATATTTGACCTTGTGCCCTAGTTTTTGACCTTGCATGACAAACTTTTTACATGACCTTTATATCGTTAATAAAAACATTCTTAGCAATTTTCATAATAATTTGGCCAAAAATGGGCACTACTGAGCAAAAAGAAGGATTTTATCAAACAGACCTAGTGACCTCATTTTTGACCTCACATGACCCGATTTTTAAAAGAACCTAGATATCCACCAAAAATACATTCTGAGCAATTTTCACAAGATTTGAGCCAAAGGTAGCACTTTTAGAGCAAAAAGAAGGATTTAAAATCATTTGACCTAGTGACCTACATTTTGACCTGGCATGACCTACTTTTTAAAATGACCTAGATATCATCAAGACAAAGATTCTGGTCAACTTTCACAATGATTGAGCCAATACTGTGACTCCTAGAGCAAAAATAAGATTTGACCTAGTGACCTACTTTTTGAGCCAATTCTGACCCCGATCCCAATTCTTTGAAGTATTTTGAAAAAGGATGACCCAAGGATCATATCTGTGAAATTTCATCCAATTCTGCCCCGCACTTAAGGAGGAGAAGATTTTTTTAATGATTGTGAACGGACGGACGGACGGACGGACAGACAGACAGACGCCGGACAACAGACCGATCACAATAGCTCACCTTGAGCACTTCGTGCTCAGGTGAGCTAAAAATAAAAGAAATTTTGCAATGGTTTTGATGTCGACAGTAAAATAGTTTTTTTTTTACAAAAGTGAAAGAAAAGAAGAAAAAGTTCGACAATTTCCCCTTTTCTCTGAATATTTTGTGTATGATTACACTCAGATTCTCTTCTTTTGACATCAATCCTTTAGTTAACTGCTCCAACTTTAAAATTGTATTAATCTATAATTTCAATTTTTGGGAAAGAGCTGCTTTATCATTTTAATGTAACTTACAAAATTTTGATATCTATTGATCTTTTTGTTACTGATAATAATTTTGCTTTTATACTTTTTGTACAAATCATCAACTTCTACCAATTCCCAAGCAGCGAATGATTGGACCTGTCTAATTTGAAAGAATAAATATTGGATTTGAGTAAAACAAGACATAGAAAATAATGAGACAAAAGGATTAATTTCTGTATTTTCCCAAGCCTTTTCTAATGGAGTCGATAAAACCAGCTTGTTTGCCACATTATCATGCAAGGCTTTCAAAACTCAACTTATAATAAATTTGCCTACAAGTGTTGTGAAATAACAATAATACTCTTTCCCAAACAAGACCATACTGCTTTTGACATCTCTAAAACATTGAGGCAAAAAAATGCTGATAACCTGCATTTCAAGGAAATTCAAATTTTTGTAGAGTATTTTCTGAATCTTTAGGAAGGAATACATCATGTGTTCTAATATTTGGAAATTGATTATGTATAATTGGTGATATTCATAACTGGTTCCCTGACTGTATAATTAACCCATTACCACACTGTTATTCTTTTTGACTCCCCAAAAAATAAAAGCTACTAGCGTTCCGCCCCCTCCCCCCCATCGCCCCCCTGTTCCTACGGGCCTGCAATAAAACATTTAGGCAAAAAGAGAAAATGCTGATCACCAGCATTCTCTTCTTTTGTTTCAATGTTTTCTCACATCCATTGTTTGGGAAAGGGTTGATTAGGAAAGTAATAAAAATTTTCCCTCTCATGTTAAATTGTTAAAAAATGTAGTTACAATAGTTTTGCACTAAGCCCTTGAATTTATCTTTTTGCATCAATATTTTCCATGCTTTTTCATACGCAAATTCTATTTGTATTTATAAACAAGTATTTTTTTCCTACAGCAGCTTTAAAAGGTTTAATATTATATGATTTTTATCAAAATGTTTGCATTTTTATTTCATTTGTGAATATATTGACCTAATTCCTTTTCTTAAAACAAAAATAATGTTGTTTATTGATGATTTGACATGAAAGTAGACGAGTTGGGACAGTAGACGAATTGGGACTCAATGCACTTAAAAAAACAGTAGACAAAATGGGAGTAGACCAATTGGGATGTTACCCTTTAAAATTGTGTACCACTTAGAAACTTTCTTTGGCTTCAGTATGGTGTACAATATAGAATATAAAACATTGAGACAAAGGGAGAAAATGCTGATTATCAGCAATTTCTTCTTCTGTCTCAAATTTTCAAAGTGTTTTAAAAAGGGGCCAACCTCAAAACTAGGTCTTCTTTCTGACAGAGATGAAAGTCAATCTGTGCAGAAACCACACTGTGCATGCAAAAAAAGAAAAGTATAGAAACTATCAACTTACAACAATGTTCACAGCTTAATCATCCATAAACTTTTTCAATGAAAAAACAAAACTTTTCACAAAGATGTGTGCATGTCCCAAATGTGTGTGTATTTTTCATCTATAGCTGTTTCAACTTATTTCATATTTGCTAATATTCACAAAAAATCCTTCAAACAACACAAAATTGCCTGCACAATGACCCCAAAGCTATTTGTAGTTAACAACCATTGCACCACTAACTTGGGACCCCCACTAACTACCCTGCTTCAACCTGTAACCCTTCCACCCATTTCACACTTTACTCATAAAATTCAAAAGCTTGGTAATATCATCCCATAAATGAGCATATAACTCTGGAAGGAAGATTCCGATCAAGCTGAAATTTACACACATGCAAGATCTAATGGTCACCAACATTTTTAAGAAGTTTAGTGTCTATT
Source organism: Fragum sueziense (assembly GCA_963680895.1). Lineage (NCBI taxonomy): Eukaryota > Metazoa > Mollusca > Bivalvia > Cardiida > Cardiidae > Fragum > Fragum sueziense. Next base: position 9,331,298 of record OY804609.1, read on the forward strand.
GATCATAATTCAAAGTTTTAAGAGTGAAAATTGACATTCAAGGGCAGATAACTCCTGACTTTCTTTTTCAATCAGAATGCTTTGAAGGAATCTGATAGAGGGTCACATAAGGATCATTCCTGTGAAGTTTGGTTGAAATCCATCCAGTAGTTTCTGAGAAGAAGATTTTTAAAGACAAGAGGACCAAGATGGTCCTATATCGCTCACCTTAGAGCGCCCTGAGACATACTTTTTAGCAAACCTTTTAAATCTCCGAGGATTTTGAAAAGGAGTCATATGACAATAGTACACACTTAATTTCAAAGCACAATTTGGGAAAAGATTGTCAAAGATTTTTCACTATATCTGTATTTAAAATCAGAAAATCCACAACATATTTCTGAATTTCCATTGCACATAGACAAATCGAAGCATTAATTTTGGAAAGAGTCATTGGGCTATAATATTTAGAAACCATAGAAGGTTTGGAAATTCTTAGACAATTCTAAACCTGTTCCCACTTTTTAACAAGACAATATGACACACACAACTTATATGCACTTTTTTCTGTACAAAATGCAAGAGCCTAAAGCATAGGAATAATTCTAATAGTTCTTAAGCGAGGCAAAAAAATTATCTTCAGGCCTTAACAACTTAAAAAGATTGTCAAACATTGCCCTTTATTATATGGAACCCACAACATAGGGAAAATATTCATTGAACAGTAAGGATTTGGTTATGGTTAAACCTTTTCCAAACAACATAACATAAGAGCAGACATAATTAAAAGCTGCTGTAGATGATAAAACAGGTGTTGATAAAGACTGCATTCATGTATAAAAATGCAGAGAAAATGATGAGGCAAAATGAGACAACACAGGCTATCAAGTTATCAACATTATCTTCTTTTACCACATCATTTAATAGCCTTTTCTGTAGGTGAGGCAAACCTATGTGTGGTAGAGAAAGGGCATAATGCTTTCCCATACAGAAAGGAAATAGACTGTTGGAATTTGAAAGTTCAGAATACAAAATTGACAGCGGTACAAATAGGATTCGTTTACAATAAACTAGCATATACATGTATATAAAATATTGAATAAAATAAAATAAAATATTGAGGTAAAAGGAGAATCAGCATTTTCTTCATTTGACTCATTAATTTCCAAAGCCTTTTCTAATAGGGACTGCAAAACAAGGTCTTTCCAGGAAAGGGTTAAAGTATTTAGTTGATCCCTAGATCCAGTAAACAAACATTAAGTGGATTAAGTGCCTCAGGGATACAGGTAAAAGAGGGTAATGGCTTTCAGAATCATAAAATATCATTTTAATATTATAACACCCTATGTTGAGGGTATTCATTTGAATTCTTAAATCAAGACTATTCAAATGAGTATCCATAACAAAGCGTTTAGATTTTAAACATCAAATATAGAATGTTTTTACCTCCTTTTATCTGTAGCTAGCTAGCTCCAGTGGCGGATCCAGGATTTCTGTGAGGGGGGTTCGTTTTTACAAAAAGGGGGGTTCGTTTTTTAAGTATTACACAATTTTGACTGAATTTCTGCATGAAAATGAAATAATCGGGCTACAGAGGGGGGTTCGTTTGAACCCCCCGAACCCCCTCTGGATCCGCCACTGAGCTCCATGCCTTCTTTATCAGATATTATGATCTGCACAATCTGACCCAAATTGTTATTTTAAGGATATGTGATATGTGATAAAATCTACCTGGTCAAAACAATTCCTCCCTTGAAAATTCCAGAACCCACAACATAGGGCTTCTTTCCTTGCAATGTGATGATTTTTAGTATTCTGTTAGAGGTTTATGAGATGTAAATTCATGCAAAATTTCAAGACTCTAGGCCAAATAGTCTTTGAGAAAACAGTGTTTCTGTGTGAAACCTTAAACCCCACAACATAGGGCCAATTTTTCTTTAAGAACAATAATTTGAAGTATTTTGGTAGAGGGCATTGAGACAATACTACATACAAATTTTTAAGACTCTAGACCTATAAGTTTGGGAGGAGAAGATTTTTTAGAAATTGTGGACAGACAGACGGACAGACGGACGGACGGACGGACAGACGGACGACGGACGGTGAGTGATCACAATAGCTCACCCTCAGCACTTCGTGCTAAGGTGAGCTAAAAAAAGTTGACGACCGGACGCACGGACGGACGCACGCACGACGGACACAGCGCCATGACAATAGCTCGCTGGCCTGAAAGGCCAGTGGAGCTAAAAACCCAAATAAAATAACAAGGAAACCTTTTCCAAAATTTCTGCAGCTTTACAAACTAGCCTTTAGGGTTGGATACCTATAACTGGTACCAGAACCGGACCGAAAATCGTTTTAAAAAGTACAGGTATATATACCGTTTCAAGAAATACTGGTACCGTTATCGGTACCAAGTCAACAAGGAAAGAAAGAAGGAGAGAGATAAAAACGAAAATTTTATTTCCAGATATTGATGTTTAAATGTATAGAGACCATATTTCGCTAAGAATCAAATGGTTCTATCATCAGAAAAGTTTTGGAGCTGTCAAGCTGTCAACGGTATCTCAACTTGACAAGTCTACAGTAGGTGACTGTAATCGAACCCCCACCCTGTCAGTAGTTGACTAGTTGGTATAAAAAAGGGTTTTAGCCTATAAGGTGTACTTTTTCTATATCATATAATTTTCCCCAAAACTAGGCTGCTGCATGTGATTTTTCCACTTTCTACTAGCTGCGATATCGTAGCCACAAACTTGATGATGGGTATTGGCTTGTGGCTACGAGTCCACCCTATTCCTTCATGTGGAGCAAGACAAAAGAGTGGAAAACACACTTTCTTGCATAAATTTTTGAATACTAACATATCTAATCAGATGTGTATCCCATAAAAAGATATTCCATGGCACAAATTCAGTTAAAAAGTATCAACAAGAATTGTTATCAATTATTTCTTCTAACAGAAAATTCAAGTCTCAGTAGAATTAAATGGGTGGGTACTCCGCTTCAAAATTGAATTGAACTTTATTTGAAAGTGATTTCAACATAAAACTATGCTGGATTGACAGAAAAATAGTTAACCTGTTGTCAGGTAACATTCTTACTACATTCCATAGCTTTATTTTGAAGTTTGACTATGCTAAACTTGCTGGAATGAATCATTCCAACACCTGCTCCATTGCAATGAATAGGAAGGAATTGTAACCGAAACCCAGATCCAAATTCACAAAGGTTTCGGTTACATTATTGCAACTAACTTTCTACCAGTGTCCTGTGTCTTCCCCCAATCCTGAAAAAAGCCCTGGAATTTTAAGGTTCAGGTAAATTTGGTATCTACACAAAATTCAAAGTTATTTTTTGCATTTATTCTTAACATGTATATGCCATATTATATATCAAATTAAAGCTCTGCATGAGTAGAAGATGTTAAGCAACTTAATTCTGGTCTACCTTGTAAAGCCTAATCAAAACATTGCGAAAAAGGACGACTTCCAGGAAAACCGAGAACATAGTTATCCTTGAATGAAGTTGACTAGTTTTTCACACAAACATACACCATGGTATAAACTTGGTAGTACTACTACTTACATGAAGTTACTTTCTACAAAAAATGTGCATTTACGAAATAAACTTTGGACATTTCTTCATTTTTCATATGAAATTCAAGGTGGAACTATTTTTTTTAAACTTAAACTTAAACTTAAACTGTTTATATTTGATTAAACGCCTATTTTTATGACAGTTCATATTCAATGGCGTTTTACAAAAATGATTAAATATATATTGCTGGTGGGGGTCAAAACCTCATAACTACAGATTGGAAAAGCTGGAGGTACGAGATTTTGACATCCCACCTACAATATATCTATACACAAAACACAGTGTTAAAAAGATAAGTCATATTTTCTGTTCACCCTTTCCCGAGTAAGACTATGTTTTTTCGTCCAAAGTAGGTTATGAATAATGATGGAAAATATTGAGAGAAAAGAAGAATTCGCCGATATTTAACAATTGCCCTTTCCCCTTAAAATTTTCTATGCTATAATTTGCACTTTATATACTATGTGTGTAATTATTTTGTTGTCTACAACTGGTTTAAAGGCGAGCATTTCAAAATTGTGTCTTTCGGACAAGAGTTAAAACAGAGAATTACAATTTGTGAAATAATGAGTTTTCAACTGTTTCTTGAAACATTCGATTGTTTCACATGATTTCAAACTGACTGGCAGGTTATTCCAAAGTCTCGGTCCTATTGTGCCGAAGCTTCTGTCACTGAACGTCTTTCTGTTATTAAAGGGAACTTGATAACATTTGTCATTGGAATGTGACGATCTCAGTTCACGCCCGCTGGGTTTGGCCAAAAGCAGATCCGTTAAATATGTCGGAGCACGTCCAGTGGAGCACTTGTGCATAAACGTTAAGATTTTAAACGTTATTCTGGCCTTAATTGGTAGCCAGTGTAAGTCCTACAGAGCCTGCCTGGAACTGTCTATCTTTCTACGGTTCAACACAAGTTTGGCGCACATATTTTGTATCCTCTGTAGTTTACATAATTCAGTTTGAGCGATTCCGTGTAAAATTCCATTGCAGTAGTCCAGATGGGAAATGACCAATCATAGCACAAGGATATCAGTGGCTTCCTTCGTCAGATACTTCCGAATGCATTTGATTCTGAAATAGTTCAACATTGCCACCCTGCATTTTCTTTTCACATGTTCCTTAAAGTTAAGAGATTCGTCCAAGAATGCGCCTAAATACCTGATACAATTCTGCAATTTAATTTGATCACCTGCAACATCAATTGATCTAGTGTAACACTTTTGCAATTGTTGTCGACTGCCAAACATGATAAATTCAGTCTTTGATGCATTCATTTTGAGTTTGTTTTGATTCATCCAGTCATTAATTACAAGTGCACATTGCTCAAGATCTTTCACAGCCACTTTTTCACGGTCATTTTCGGGATTTGTAATTCTTTGGTCTTCCTTGGATGATTTAAAACGTGTATTTGCTATATGGTCGTCCGCAAACCCATACACAGAAATTGATGGTGAAATCACGTTGTAGCGTGCTCGCTAAGTTGTTGGTAGGGTTGACTCTTTAATACATAAACTAAGGCGATCTCCCGGGAAAGTACGTTTTGAAACTAAATAAAACTCGTAGACAAAGTAAAAAAAAATCCAAATCTTTAATTATGACTCCAATTCTCCAAATAAGTTCAAATAAATAATTCTAAGTCGTTTACTTTAACAGACAGTTCCTAACAATTCCTCAAAATGCCTGACTTGGAGTCAGCTTTAAAATTCTTAAGTTCGGGAGATCCAGAATAGTGGATTTCAAGGGTATTTATACTAAATCCAACGCGCACAATTTACATGCGCGATGCGCATCAAAATGATGCGCGGTTTATATAGTAAAACGTGCAGGATGTCTTGCGCGGTGAAACCGCGCATGGAAACATTGCGCAGTGCGCAACGTTTCTATGCGCGTTTTTACGGCGTCACCCGACTGACAAAAAAACTGCTCAAACTCATAAAACATGAATGAAAGTTCACTCGAAAATTGCATTTTTAACCAGGAAAACTCCCTAAATTGCTTATATGCACATTGAAATACAAAACAAAGGGTTATTTATGCCTTAAATCGGCGTAAAAGTCAATGTTCTAGGCTTTGTTTACAAAAAGAACGCCGACTGACAACTTTGACAGCTCCCACAATTCCCTGTAAATAACATTCAAAATGGCGGCCGCTAGTAAAAATGTGAGTTATGATCGAGGGAAAATCAATGATTTCTTGGACTAATCACGCTGTCAGAAGATAAATCCTACATCTTTCAACAGTATGTATGTTAAGGAATTGAGCTAGAATACTCGTCACTCGCATCCCTAATGCACTACTGTGTAAAACTCGATCATAAGTGAAGTGGATCAGTTCTCAAAAGTAGGTCAATGTCAGCAACTATCATTGCAGTGAAAAATCAATAAATAAACAGCTTGTGCGTTAGAAGTAATACTCGACACCTCGCGGTATTATAGTCTAAGGCACAAACTACGATTTTAAAAGACTCTGAATAAAGGAAAAATGCTTAAATTACTAAAATCACTGAGAAAATCTGTCAGGCCATTACCCTGGCCCCTACAACGTCAAATATAGTACCGGCATAGGTTAGAAAAAGCCAGGGACCAATACAACTACCTTGGGGAACACTACACTGCAGAGTACGCGGTGATGACAACGTTGACTCGACACTCACACGACAGTTACGCGGACGCAAGTAGGAGTCTATCCAGTGTAGAGCTGTACCACAGACTCCATACTGGCTTTGAAGAACATCTATCAGTATGTCATGATCAACGGTGTCGAACGCTGCGCTAAGATCAATGGCGATTAGTGCTGTTACTTCCTGGTTTTCCATCGCATTGAGCAGGTCATTCACAAGTCTGATTAAAGCTGATTCACAAGAGTGGAATTGTCTATATGCTGATTGATTCGTTGGCAACAAATTATGCTCACTTGCATGTCCATTCAATCTGTATAATGCAGCTTTTTCTATCAATTTAGACAGAAACGACAGGTTGCTAACTGGCCTGTAGTTTGAATATTTAAGTTGTAGTCCAGACTTTTTAAGTAGAGGTCTAACTATTGCTTCTTTCCACTTTGACGGAAAGACTCCTTGCTTCAGGGACAGGTTTACTAGATTTGTAATTGTTGGGAGTAGTTCGTGTAAGAAGGACTTGAGGACGTTCGTAGGCAATATATCCAACTCTGAAGATTTAGTTTGTAATTCATTGATGAGCTTCTTTACTTCTTCTTGCGTCAATTCATCCAAAGTGTTTATAGGAGGCGCATTCTTTTTGTCAGGTTGATAGTTGGCATAACTGCTCAGCGAATCACGTATTTTGTCAATTTTGTCCATGAAATGGTCTGCAAATTTGTCTGCTAGGCTCTCATTACTATTGGCTGTAGGTAGCGGATTGTCAGATTTCGTCCCAGTCAATTCCGACACAAACACTATGTATGGTTAAAATACTTGGCCATATTCTCAAGCAGTCAAAGTAAGTTTTCTAATAAAATTGTTATTTTTCTTTATTTGATGAACTGAAATAAATCAGTGATGGTTCCTACAGTGAAGACATGTGTCACATGATAATAATTACCTTTCCCCATTTTTCTATTGACACACCACTTACATTTTTCATATTGATTCCAAAAGTGTAAACATATTTTCAAGGTATCTTGTTATCAGAATTGTGTTATAAGTTAGCATAACATTCCCTTTGTTGTAATGTTGTATTGCTCGGTAATTTCAATGAAAATTATCAAAAAAAAAGCATGATACATATCTGGACGCTACTAATTTGTAATGGTCGTAGCTTTACACCATACATTTCTTAAATTATGCTACAATATAATTTCGTTTGATATATCGTTTGAAATATTTTTTGTGTAGAGACGGAATGCATATTGTATTTAGTATGCATGCACGTTTTGTCTTTGCGAAATAAAATAGTTTTCGAAAAAAATTCAATACATGAAGAGAGTCCATTTCCGATGCAAATTATTTCATATTTATGCAGGGCATAGTCCAAATTCTTTGAAAATCGAAGAATAGTAATACGTACACCACCTTTCAAATATCAATTCTAATGTATCTGACAACTCACCATTCATTAAATATGTTTTTTACGCAGATCTGTTCGATGTATGCCTTTTTGTTTACAAATTCGAGGATGCTGGTTCCCGGCACAACCAAATAACGCTGAAAATAGTTCCGAATTTTGCGAAACTTTTTTGTTGATTTACCGATCGAATTTTTATAGATATTTGTAAATATAATAAATAGGATAATTACAACTAAAAATCTTGATAATCACGAAAAATAACTTTTATCAAAGATACGAATATGCGCGTATGAAGCTACTGTTTACAAGATGGACCCTTCTTCGGCCGGAAACGATTGAGTGACATTTAAATCGACGATTATATGAAGGTGAAGACGCGATCGATGTAATGCATCGTACTTGAAGATGAACAATGAGCCAAATTTAAAGGTACTTTTCATTTTTTTCGCTGCCTACCTTTTTATGCCCCAAAAACACTACTGAATAGGAGTCGATGGATTTTGCAAATGGCGTCCGATGAAAAAGCATGGGCGGGAATGGTCTTTGGGGAATATCATGAAAACTGCTGTGATATATTGACATATCAAGGTAGTACTACCTGGACTAGAATGTGCACATTATATTGGCATATCTCAAAGAAGAAAATTTGTTGTCTAGAAAAAGTTGCTGGTTTTGGGAGAAACGCCAAATTTTCGACTTGTCTTGTTGATTTTGGTGCTCAACTTTGTTCTTTCTGTCAAATGAACTATGACTATGGCATGTTTTAATCATGATGTAACAGAACATAAAACAAATTTTAACTGAAAAACTTGTCCAACTTGGAGCCAGCAATGGCGAAAATTCACTGTCAAACTGTTTAGCGGACCCTTAACAACCCTCGATATGTACATGGCCTGTTTAGGATTAGGAAAGTAATGTATACAACTCTTTGGACCTGCAAAATTTCAAGGCCTTGCAAATAACGAAATCTGGTTGTCTGACTTTCTTCGGGATCCAAAAGTACTATTTAAGAACGACTACAACAACAACATTGCACACAAAAATTGACAGATGGGTTCCTCAACCATTTCTTGCAGTCAGATGGAGACAACAGGACATCATTTTTGGAATAGAATATGTAAGGATTGATGCATAGATGCTTTTGAAATGTACTTTACTCAGTGTGCTTCTCTTTTTATCATACTTACGTGGCAAATGTGCAAAAACTTCAGTTGTCAATATTTTTGTTCGCCATTTTTATGCTAAACAATAGTCGGGTTGAAGGGAAAAATTCCCCCTCAAGAACAAGGAAAATTAATGGACCCGATATCAAAATTTGGATACCAGTCTATTTCTTCGTAAGCAAAGGGATAAAAATTATGGAAAAGGAAATAATTGTGAACTCTAACTTAACCCTTTCCCAAACAAGATATAATTTTGGCGTCCCTTATAAAATAGGCTTGAGAAAACATTGAGGCAGCAGAAGAAAATACCGATATAATCAGTATTTTCTTCTTTTGTCTCAATGTTTTCTGTGCTACATCATCAACAAATTCTACCTTCAGTTAGGGCTGTTAGGCTAATACAATAGTATACTCAATTTGTCGTCTACAGTATATTCGAAAAAATCAGAACAATCCACATTTTTTGCCGTCAGGGTTAAACCTTTTACCCAAATAAGTCCTGGTTTAAACGTGTCATGTAAAGGAGTGTTGGTAAAGCATTGAGACAAACGAGGAAAATGCATTTTCTCCTTTAGCCTCAATGTTATCCTACTCTGAGAGCTCTAATTAAGGTGCTTCATAAATACACAAATCATATATCGTCGGTGTAAATGCAAAACCTCTTATCTCGTTTTAGGAAAATTTTAAATGAAAAGGGACAAAAATGTAATAACTTTTCCCAAACTAAAAAGGTTTTACTTTAAATTTGGACATATAGTTCACAAAGCTTTACTGTGAAACCGGCCCCACATAAAACAAAAAAATGTGTCATCAATACTGATAAATAAAGATATCTCACAAACTGCGAGATTAAATGGACACACAAGATTTCACTTTGAAAATCGCAAGAATCGACATACGATGTTTTGCATTTACACCGACGATATTTCGATGCCTTAGAAGAATAAGGTCGTAAGTGGTACCTACGACCTTTTATGATGCATACATTTTTGGAAAGGGCATTCCAAGCTCTACATATGGTGCAAATTTCATAGACATTTGAACATGTCATGCTGGTCAATTTGACTATAGAAAAAAGTCGTTATTCTTTTTTTTTTCCTTTTGAAATAAAACTGTTTTTTTTTTCAGTTTTCTGAAAAGTATGTTTTTTGACTTAGGCCTACGTCCTTCTTCTTCTAAGGCATAGATTTATCAATTGATATCCAGTTCTGTCGTCATCAGCAACTTTCACATTAGGGTGGGCCGAATTTAAAATTCCAGTAGTTTGGTAAAAGCTTGAATCCCTTGCTACAGCACAGTTTCAGACTAGATCTAGATGTAGCCTATTCCAGGCGCGTATCTAGGCAGAGGTCTGGAAGCATGTGCGCAGAGGCCTTTTAAAGAAAAAAATGTGAAAAACAGACCCCTTCATGCCACGGAACCGCACCCCAACCCAATGCAACATGATACAATTTTGGACTCTTTCAAATTCAAAGATGTTGTACATGACAATTTCAAGTAAATGTTATTTTACATTTTTGATCTCTCGGGATAGCCTTTAGAAAACATTGTGGGAAATGAAGAAATTGCTTCTTACAAGCAATTTCTTCGTTTTCCACAATGTTTTCAATATCTTTTTTTTTTTGGGGGGGGGGGGGGGGGTAGGTGCCAAAATGCGTGAATGAGACTAAAAACGCATGGGGCTTCAACATTACAAAATTCCTGGCTACGCCCGTGTATTCAATTTACAAAGTTGATTCAGACGCGACGATTCCCCCATTAAAGTGACATTTCAGATTTTTTTTTGTCATAAATTTTACTTTTATTCTTATCTGAAAGAGCATATTTCCTTATGAAAATTCTGAAAATTTCAAGCCAAAATATTGCGCCGTCTACGAGAAATTTATATTTTTGTGTTAAAATTGAACAAATTGTTGTGGAAAACAGTTCGGATTTATATGCAATTTATCGATTATGTCCCAACTTTGAATGCGTGTTTCTCGCTTATCGGCAATAGCTTAAAAAAACCAATAGTTTTTATACGCGCTAGAATAACCAATCTTTGCATCAATACATACTTTAAAAAATTGAAATTGGAATGAAATGTCCCTTTAAAGAATGAAGTAACTATGAAAAAAAGGATTAAAGGGACATTTCATTCCAATTTCAATTTTTTAAAGTATGTCTTGTTGCCAAGATTGGTTATTCTAATGAGTATAAATGCTATTAGTTTTTTGAAGTTGTTGCCAATAAGCGAGAAACACGCATTTAAAGTTAAGACATAATCGATAAATTGCATATAAATCCGAACTGTTGTCCACAACAATTCGTTCAATTTTAACACAAAAATATAGATTTCTCGTAAACAGCGCAATATTTTGGCTTGAAATTTTCAGGATTTTCATAAGGAAATATGCTCTTTCAGATAAAAATAAAATCAAAATTTATGACAAAAAATTCTGAAATGTCACTTTAACAAAATGCACCAATAATAACTTGCCCGTAACTTTATATTATAAAGGATCAGACTATTTCACTTTTACTCTTTCAAATGATGAAAAATATGAACTCCAAACTGTGTGCATCAAACAGAAAAGATGTCAATAGGAACAGAAAAAATAAATTTCATAGTAAAGATTCGACATTTCCTTCTTTTACTTCGATGTTTTCTAATACCTCGTATAGTAATACAATAGCAGGTCTTGTTTGGGAAAGGATTAAGGCCACGTTTAGAAGCACTGATTTCAAGACAGCCATATTCATCGCAGGCCTGTAGGAAGCAATTTCATAGGGGGTGGCTTAAGTCCCTGATCGACCAGTGTCTGAATATGGGGAGGGGGGGGGGGGCTAAATTAGATTCATTGTTTACAAAATGATAAAACAATCGGTATTTTGGCCAAATTTTGTGTGACATATTTAGCCCCCACCCACCATCCTGTTCCTACGAGCTTGTATCGCGGTGGCTGTCCCCAGATAACTTAGCCATGGATTCCGAGCATTTCTAGGCCTAGCTCTACAAACATTATGCCCGAGCTTCAAGCTGCTCTTCTTAAGTCGACGGTTCAAACATGTCATCCAATAGGTGAGAGATAGTCGACTTTAGTCAAATGTCAGAAAGGGCGTTGGTCAAGCAGATGTTCGAATCCCCGACTTGCGGATTTGATAGACTGAGTCACTTGGGCGTTATCCTATCCTAACTCGATGTAATTAATGCATGGAGGCTAACAGAATCTCGAACTCAATACACACTATATAGCCACCCACATAGCACTAGCCTACTCGGCGTTAAGAACTTTTGTCATCGCCCTTAACTCTTTATCAATACCAGACGACAAGTTGATGAAATTTGAAAAAAAAAAAAAAACATTTTGGATCATAAAATATTGCGGAAAATGAAGAAATTGCTTGTCACAAGCAATTTATTCATTTTCCACAATGTTGGTGACAAGCAATTTCTTCATTTTCCTCAATGTTTTCCCAGGCGTTTTCTTGCGAGGGAGTCATAAGGCGTCACAGTGCAGTAATGGGTTAAATAAACACGACAAACGCGGGCCCACAGTCGGATGTCACTTTGAGGAGTCTCGAATTTTGTAATGCATATGTACGATCAAAGGTGTATAGGAATTGTGCATGCACTTTTCATTTTCATTCAGAGAGGGGTTTGTCTTAGTCCCGGTCGAATCCCCTGGTAACAATGTCTGTATCCGCACATGTAAATACAGATAACTTTTTCCAAGTAGGCCTATGTGGACCTTTCAGTCTGGCCTAGTATAAATATTTATATGATATTGTGCAGTAGGACCGGTTGGGCGATTTACCGAAACCGACCGAAACTTACCGAAACCGACCGAAACGTACCGAAACCAATACCGAAACGGGCCGTATTGTACCGAAACGGTATCAAAACATGTCAACCAGGCTGGCAATTTCCCCAGAATTTGAAGTGTATACATGTTTTCTTCTTCTTCTTTTCATTTTTTGAGACCTATATCGATTTCTTGTACGCAGAACCTCCAACCCTTTTAAATGTGCGCATTCTGGACGATGATCAATAGTTTTTAATTTTTCAATTACGTATTTTTACACAAAAAACAAACTAACAACAAGAACAACAGCAACAAAAAAGCAATATGCTTAAATTCATGTCGGTATAATCAGGAAAATTTGTCATAATACAAAGTTGGCTATTAAAGAAAAGTGAGTACTCGTTGAGTACAGATTAAAACTAAGTAGGCCTATTATTCTCAAATCGCCATATCATAAGTCAACAGATAACCTGTATTATTTTGTTTTCGTTTCTTAAAACCAATCACCACCTTCTATAATCAGGATAATAGTGGTTAAATATCATTATCTAATGATTTTACACTTCTATTGTTTCCTAATAGAAAATAAGAAACTTTGTTATAATACGTCATAAGTCATAATGAGCATTTTATGATATATGCTACCATACGATATCAGATGCATTTTTGATTTAACATAATTCCTTTTATTAAAGATCAGCATAAATATACCATATACAAATACTAGATTATGATACAAACTAAAGCCTCTCTTACAACCCGTCGTGCGTCTTTTTAAATCGTACGTTTTAAAACTCTGCAAAATCGCACGATTTATAAAGACGCACGACGGGTTGTAAAAGCGCCTCAAAATATGTACGTTCAAAGCAGGTGAAAAGTATGAATCTCTTTCGAGAAAAGTACGCATTCTTTGTGGATTTTCTGGAATTTCAGATATCGTTTCCTGCGTCACACGCACGCATGTCGTACGTGCTCCGTACTTCTGTCTTGCGTGCTCCTGGCGTTCTAAAAGGCACAGAATGGTCGTAGCAAAGAATTGTCGGGTCAATTCTTTGCTGTGTGCAGTCTGCGTCGTGGTTGCGTCTACCAAAATCGTACGTTGCAAGTGCGTGCATCGCACGACTAAACGTACGTTTTAGACACAGACCGCACGCAGGAGCACGTACGACCTGTTGAAAGAGAGGCTTAAGACTATGCGAACAGAACATGACTTTACCACGAAAAAGGATATGAACGACAAAAGGGCATTGGTTTATCATAAGCCTTTCTCAGATGACAAAATGTTAGTATGGTCCGAATTGAACGGAGTAGCAGTCGACATTAATAATGCAAGACCTGGTTTTGACGTCCCTTGTAGAAGTCGATTGAGAAAATATTGAGACAAAAGAAAAAAATGCCGATCAGTGTGGAGCCAGATCAGCTTATGCATACATGTTCACGGTGGATAATCACGTGATACAACAATTACAGAAAATCCTCAATAGTTTTGTTAATACGAGACCCATATGAATTTGGTTTTGAGCAGAAAAGGTGGACAGACGTCGTGCATTAGATGGACGTGGCGGATTTTTTTTTTTTTTCAAAATTCAGTTTATTAAAAAAAAGTAATAGGAGATCAACCATATTTTTGGTTGATCTTAATTTTTTTTTATTAGCTGATTTTTGAAAAATATACCACATTAAACTCTTCCAACCTTCTCTTCTTCAAACCGAATTCAAATTGGTCAAGCAGCCTATTAACGAAAATATTGATGATTTTCTGAAATTCTGAGTCACGTGATTATCCACCGTGATGTTGTCTGGTTTGATCCATGTTCTTTCATTCTTCATAACTTGTAGCAACTCTATGAGAGTCTTTTGAATAGAATTTGAGGACAGAAATACTAAAAAGCCTCTCTTACAACCCGTCCTGCGTCTTTTTAAATCGTACGTTTTAAAACTCTGCAAAATCGCACGATTTATAAATACGCAAGACGGGTTGAAATAGCGCCTCAAAATATTGTCCCGTCAATTCTTTGCTGCGTGCAGTCTGCGTCGTGGTTGCGTCCACCAAAATCGTACATGCATCGCACGACTAAACGTACGTTTTAGACGCAGTTCGCAAGCAGGAGCACGTACGACCGGTTGTAAGAGAGGCTTAAGGACCTTTTTTTTTACATATCCCGATACATGGATGTGTTTATTTTTATGCTCCCCGAAGGGAGAGCATATAGTCGCCGCTTTGTCTGTCCGTCCGTCCGTCATTCCGTCCGTCCGTCCGTCCGAAGTGATTTCTCCATAACCCTTGGGTAAAATCAAATGAAACTTACTATGTGCACTCCCTATGACACAATGCCGATGTACTTTTCCCGGTTTTTGGATTTGAGGCCTCGTCATGGGAAAAGGGGACTTAAGGTAAAATACAGTTTTTCTCTAATTTCTCCTAGTCTAAGTGTCAGAATTTGATGAAATTTCATATTTGAGTAGCAAATCAGATGCCTTTGACAATAAAGTGCTCTCCATGGCATACATCTATGCTGTGACAATGCCTTATTCGGGGAGCATTGTCCGTCTCTGACGGCCCTTGTTAAAGGCCTATTTAATCGATAGTTAAACTAAGGCGTTACATGTGACGATACAAGTCAGATATTGCTTACGTAGAATTATATTTTTGAAAGTAAGAAATAAATCATCGGAATGTAGCACTATATTATGTGCACCATAGTTATATAAGCCAACTGAATATACAACTACCTCTTCGGCGAGTTACCCTGTATGATTTTTTGTGACAAAACAGTTACAGTTTTAATTGACTCTTTCCCAAACGGCAACATTTTAGGGTTCATATTCCAATACTGCTGCAGAGGACAAAAGCGGATATTGAGAAAGACTGGATAATTTGTCTACGATATAATAGCATATAGAATCAAAGTGCTGAGAGCACTGTAATTGGACGTCTCTGATTGATTGAGCGCAATTGTACATGAACGAAAGATATTTTATTCATTCTTCTGTGTTTAATTCTATATTCTATATTTCGGTTTCGGACATACGAAATCGGCTTTATTACCAGAAAACCCTTCTCATAATTTAAATTTATTTGATTGCCGTTTCAAGGCAACTGATTTGTCTCTATGAATAATCACTATTAATATCATTACCCAATTCAATTAAGGCCATGTGATTAGCACTTTTGTCTTCTTGTTTGGGTTAACTATGAGTATTGTCGTAAGTTACACCTTTTGCTGATTGTATAAAGGAATATACAAAGCAATTTATTCAAAATGTAAGCCAACGCGCTACATAAATGAAAGCCGCGATAGCTCACTTGGCAGAGCACTCACCTTGTACTCTTTACACATATCTATATCTGGAAGGCCCTGGGTTCGAATTCTACTCAGACATTGTTCTTTTTTATCATCTTTTTTTACTTTTATCTCCACCATCGTTAGGGAAAAAACGACCGCAGTGATTTAGAATCGATCTAAACACAAATTCAACGACATAAAGAAATGAAACACCGATCATTTACATACAATTCTGCCAAATCAATCAGAGACGTCTAAATACAGTGTTCCAAGCACTTTGATTTTTATTCGAGTTTAGAGTAAAAAGAAAAAGAAAAAACACGGCAGCAGTTTTCCCCGGTTGTGGTTACAAAACAAATTCAATACATACTTTTCCTGAAACAAAATACCAGATGAATTGGAGCACCTAACCATGGATTCCTCATACCATTACTACCGCAGCATCCTTACATCTACAGATGTGCATACAAAGAAGAAATTGGGAACCTGCCGTCGGGAAAATGGCAGTGGATTACAATACGCAATTAAAATCTTCATATCATTATCAACAAAAAAAAAATTGAGAATAGCAATGTCTCTATCTGTAAACATATTCATACGATCATCCAGGTACCATCGTCACTGTTGCAGATCTATTGCTTTATCTTCTTAGCTCAATACACGCAAACGGTTCACTTAAACGTAAAAAAAAACAGATCGCTGTCACTCGTACATAGACTAGTAATAATCATTGTTGTCATAATCATTGATCAGTATGTAAATATGTCATGATACTGTCGAGTATCAGTGATACAGATGCCGGAGAAAAAAAAAAAAAAACTCCTAAGAGCAACTATTTTTCTGAATAGGTGGATATCACTAGCGTCTCATCTGTGGCTGTTCAGATGGAACCCCGATTTGCCATCGAGTCGAACCCGAGTTGCGAAATGAACTCACTCCCCGATAATCAATTTTAAAACCCTGTTTCCAAAATACGTCTCGTGGAAACCCCGTTCCTTTAAATATGTCAAAGACTTAAACAACAATGATCAAAGAAAAAGAATTTGTCATACACGATACGTGCATTGAATTGAGTAATCATCGTAAAAGGTCTGTTTTCAGTAAACACATCAAGAAAAACCAACGTTTTAACAAACTTTATACAGAAGAAATAATCCGAACTAATTTCGAACCAACGGCGTCCCAAATTTCATACTGAAAAAAGTTTGCGATGTTAATCCTTACCCGTTTGAGCTATCGCTGCTGCTGATGATATAGGGCGTTTGTTTACTTTATAAACATAGTGTATGCATGTATCGCTTTCTAAAGATCTTGCCCTTTACACAATAATACGAAAGTCAAATCACTACAAGAAAATGATTAAATCTAAAAAAAGATCGTAAAGTTGGTTAAGACGTGGCATGAATTGGATCGGCCAAAAAATCTTATAGTGTTTGTTAGAGAACACATAGAAGGCAGGAAAAGATACGACAGTTTTCCTGTATGGTCGCAAAATCTGTTTTGAATTTTGGTCAACTGGCAATTGAGTCTGAGAAAGGGTTTTTTGGTAACGAAAACCCATTTCGCCTGTCGAAAAGTGGTTATAAGAATTGGACGTCCTTTCGGACGTCCAATGAAAAATTGAGGAAAATGAGAAAATGCTGATTATCAGCACCAGTAAGGAGTTATCTAATTCTAAGACCATTTCATCTGACCAATCAAATAATCGCTTACAAGATTTTGTCCTCATTGAGGACATAACAGTTCAGTACAAACTCACGAATGTGTTTGCGTCTGCTTCTCATGGAAAAATTATTTTGATTAGTCAGATGTTATATAGCAAATTTCGGTTTTTGCAAGTTCGTAGAAGATGAAACAGAATATGTTTTAGCTATGCGAATCTTGGCTGTCCACACGTTGTTCTGCCTGGAATGTCTAGCCCTTTATCAAGCTCCGTTAATTCTTCCTAAAAACCTGTTGTGACGTCTTTAACAGAATATGCTCAAAAACATATAGATTGAGGCAATAAAAGAAAATGCTAATTAGCAATCAGACAACAAGCCTAAATTACTTTTGATGATGATTTAATACGAGTACTACTCAGTCGACTGAAGAAATATATAATAATTCTCAGATCTATAAAGGCAAAGCAGATGACAAGATCTGTATTCAAAACTTAGAGTCATGAAAATAAATTACCATGCGATCTAAATCAAATGGCCAATGAGCCAACATCTCACTGTTACAACACGAATCTTTGTTAAGAATGACATGACCTATTACACAAATGAAACACAGTGAGATGCTGGCTAATTGTCCAACCGTAACCTGGAAAAGAGTGGATTAAAGTAACACTCATCAGGAAATAACTTGACTCTATAAGAAGATAAAAAACACTACCTTCAATAGAATGAAATTCAACAATTCAAAGCAAGCAATTTCCTTCTTATCAATAACTTAATTCACGCATAAAGAACAAATGCATAATAAACTGGGACTGGGTGGGAGGGTAAGAATTTCTAAATAAATGTCGAAAAGCGCGACTGAGAATAAGACAATACAGTGAAGAAACGCGGGAAAACAGAGCATTTATATGGGGATGAAATAATTCAGCCAATCAGAGGCTTGTTATGCCATTGTAAATTACCCAGTTTTACAACGACGTGCCATGCAAAACTGAGCAGTAAATCGATATTTTCTGTGATATAATTGAAACAAATTTCAATGTTTTTAAATTTTAAAATGCATTTTGTTGTCTCGAAATCTCAAAAAAGTTCTGCTCTCAAAATTATCAAAAACGTTATGCTCAAAAAGGATTGTTCTTAACAATATGTCTGTTTGGGAAATAGCTCAAAGATCGTAGAAAGAGGTAAAATTTCCGAACTTGACAATTCATGAATATGAAATCTGCAGGACATGTGCGTCATTGCAAAATTTTAAGCCAAATGATTTTCCCTTTGAACAGCGAGTTTGGAATATGTGTGAAAAAAATCTAATCGCCCGTTTAATCTACTACACAATTCATTTTAAAAAAATTACACTAGATCTTTCCAGTTTAGCTCTCTCTTATACAACCTATTGACGTCTCAAAAAAAAAAAAAAAAAACAAAAAAAACAAAAAAAAAAAAAACAAAAAAAAACAAAAAAAAACATATAACGTATTGATCAGCGGCGGACCAGGGATTTCTATGGATGGGATTCGAACATAAATGGGTGTGTGGGTACTTTTTCTAGTAGTATGTAATTGATAGATCTATGCTGATTTAAAGATATTTGGACAAAAAACTATTTCGACAACTATAGGCCTAACTCATTTCATATTAGACCAGACTTAGATTGGCCTACACCCTGATTGAATTCGCTACATGTCTAGATGAAAACAGCTTCATGTTTTGATACCGTTTCGGCACAATACGGCCCGTTTCGGTATTGGTTTCGGTACGTTTCGGTCGGTTTCGGTACGTTTCGGTCGGTTTCGGTAAGTTTCGGTCGGTTTCGGTACGTTTCGGTAAATCGTCCAACCCAGTAGGACTATACAATAATATAATTATTCTAAGTGAGTTTGTACTTCTGGACTAATACAGTGGCGTAGGAAGGTTTATAATATTGGGGGCCAAATGTTAAAGTAAATGGAAATATGGGTGTATTATGGGGGCCATGTGTGGCATGCCCCTTTTCTAAATTATTGGGCCAATTTGGGGGGGCAGGCCCCATGACCCCCCCCCCCCCCCCCCCTCTTCCGACGCCTATGTAATAGTGAATGCCAGCCCTCTGCTCTCTTCCAAGAACGCGGAAAGTGCATGATAAGCTTCAAAACGTGTCTAAAATCAACAGCACGAATTTTAAGAGTAAAAACTTCAAGACTGAATTTGATTTTGGTGGATTTTTACCAGTCTAGATGTTCTGAAAACTCCAGTCTAATTTTACAATAATTTGCGGTATCCAGTCTACACGACGCGGTCAGCCAGTCCAGCCCAGACGGGACGAAAGTCAACAAAAGGTGGCAAAATATTTCAACAAACCATAACATGGCGTTACTGGAATGGTAATTAATTAAGGCAATACAGAACCCAGACATATTGGTTACATGATACTGACGGTTAAAGCTTGCCCAGTGTCATTCTCATTCCGAGATTATCCCCCTTTTATTTTGGTCTTGTTTTGGTCCGAATGGTGGTCAGTCACACGTTATAATAAATCCACTTTCCAATTCCGTATCTCGGATCTCCCAGACATTGCGAAAGCTCAAAAAAACTGTCAGACATTCGGTCTGACAGGCTTGAAAAATCTGTCAGACCGAAAACAAATCTGTCAGACCGAAAAAAACAAGGAAAAATAACATGTAACCACCTTTTTTATTCTGAAGATATAAAAACATGACTGACACTCTAATCATTCACGCCCATAGTCCATAAGCCTTTCAAAATTAGACAATTCACTTTGCACCCTCGAAATATTTAAGGGACGCCATTATACTACGACAGTAAAAGTAATATGTATTTCGATTGGCTAATCAATACCTGTTTCAGCCAACCACAATCCGGTTTACAAATCAAGGGAAATAATCGGCAAAACCACGATATAATAGTGCCGTCCCTTCGTACTTTGTTGTTTATCAATTTTCTCGCAAACAGAATGACAAATATTTTGGTTATAAGCTTCCATAATTATGCAAACGCGAGGTATTGAAAAAAAGCAAAATGGTCAAAATATGTCGGACATACGGACCGACGGTATCGAATTTTCAATCGGACCGAAGTCAAAACTATCGGACAATGTCCGCGGTCCGACGTCTTTCGCAATGTCTGATCTCCTATGGCTTCAAGCGGTTTAACCACAGTATAGTACTGTACTGTCTATTTGACAAGAAACTTCCTAGTTATAGGGCATGCAGGAAAAGGGGCAGATCCATGATTTCTTTCGGGAAGGAGTCGCGGGAGGGGGGGGGGAGTTAATGTAGTTCACCCTTAATGAGAATCATGCAACGTGGGAATTTTTTGTACGATGTTGTTAGAAATTGTTACGCATTCGAATGGTTCGCAATCATTATGCAGTGGGCCTCCACTGGAGTCATGGTCATGGTATTTCTGTACAGAAACGTCATGAAACCATGGTTAGGTTCTCCGTCCACCACAATTGAACTGAGATACTGTTGATATAAGAATTAAACACTACTCTTTGTGAACAACAAATTTGGTGTCGACAGTAGCTTTCAAATTCAAAGTTACCTCGAAAGACAGGGGTCTCATTAATCCGAGTCTTCTCTGATGTAAATACGCTCTTTGATATTTTGATTTTTCGCTATTTACATCAGAGAGCGTTGCTCTTTGAAAACAGCGGAAAGTTCGGTAACGTTACAAGTAACTTGAACAGGTTGGTGAAATTTCCCGATCGGGCAATATTGCCCAATCGGGCAATCTTGCCCAGGCTGTCCAGCGTCCCTAAAATTCCTAAAAAATCCTAATTTTTTTGGACTTGGCTAAAATTCCTAATAAAATGGTAAAAACAAGGGGAATTCCTAAAAAAGCCCTTATTTTTTCTTGCAATTCCTAATTTTTTACCTCACCTGAGCACGAAATGCTCAAAGATGAGTGATTGTGAGGGTTCACTTTCTGTATGTCATAATGTGTCTGTGCACAATGACTTAAAGGTCTCCTCCCACTTAGCTGTTTGCCCTAGAGCTTTGAAATTTTAAATAGCTGTTTTTCAACAAAAATCTTGTAACTGCAGCTTCTTATGACTACAGTTGGGAGTTTTTTGTTGAAAAGCAGTGATATATATGGATTTGTCTTTTTACCCTCCACCAATATCTATAAGCTAATATACTTCATATTATTTTTGTGCAATGAAAATTACCCATATAACTTTGGATATCAGGTTTCAAATAGAGAATAAGTTTTTCCTTAAACCATTTGGCCTAGACCTTTGAAATTTTGTGGATAGCATCATCTCAGGGATAAGCCCTACTAGACAATACTTAAAGATATTTACCATTTTTTTTCAAACCATAGTTGGCCTAGGGCTTGCCTTCAAATATTTTCATGTGTAGCATCTTCAAATTATCTTAATGATTTGAAAATCAGCTATATACTGGGTCACGCAATAGGTCAACACACTTTAAAACACAAACAGGGAAATCTTTTACAACCTTCTCCCAAACTGTTTGACCTAGAGCTTTGAAATTTTTTGTTTGGTACAGTATCAATTTATTTTGGAATATACTTCAAATATCAATAATTATGTATTTTAGAAAAAAAAAATTTGGTTCCTTGGTTTAACATAAGGATTATATAGGGATGTCTTTAACCATATTTCTTTCCAAACTGTTTCTCCAAAAGCTTTGAAATTGAAATTTTGTATTGTCTCATGAATCTCTCCCAGAATGGTATCATTATTATTGTTGTGCATTGAAAATATGCCTAACGTTGTGGGCTCCTGTTTATGAAGAAAGGTTTTTGCAAAAAACAAAAGGTATGGGGATTTTAAATTTTGTATCCTGGATCTATACAGGGATGCTTCAAATTATTATTATGCAATGAAATTTCAGCATTTTTGTAGGCTCTTACATTTTTGAGAGGTAAAGAGAAAAATCCTTGACAATCTTCTTCCAAACTAAGCTGTGGAAGTTATGGTGTACCATGGCCTCATGACTCCTTTCCAGTACGCTAATGGCCTACAAATTATACGTGGAACACCAGTATATGTCTTAATGTTTTCTCATGTGAGTGATGTAGGTCCATCTAGACCTTTTGTTTAGTCATTAGTTGGCTATCTGGTCATTTTTCTGTGTCTTACTCATCTATGGTAGTTCAAGGCAACTGATAAGAAGTTCAAATGCCCAGCTGTGTGTTGGGTCTGATTTGTATATATACAAATAGCTGAGACATTGAGATTGTAAGATGCCTTGACTGCTATGAAGATAAAAAAACTAGTCTTTTAATATCAAACATGAAATGTTCAGTCTATTTTGAAACATTTTCCACCAAACTTTTAGCACTGAATTCCTAATTTTAGCCCTAAAATTGCCCTAATTTTTTCGATTTAAGTCCCTAAAATATGCCCTATTTTTTTTACTGGAGTTGCTGGACAGCCTGTCTTGCCCGATCGGGCAATAGCAAAATTGAAATGAAAGAGCAAAAAGTCAAATTGCAGTGAAATGTTTCGGTGTCGAGTAGCCAAAGTTTTTGGGCATATTGGTTAGACGTCCCGTCACACATTCCCAAAGAAATCTCCCATCAAAGTTGTCTATCTTCATGCGCCCAGACTGGGGAGGTGAAGATAAGATTACAGTGTACACCAAAAGTCATGTTCGTATTTTTGCTTGGAGTAATGGATGAACCTGAAAACTTAAAAATGTGTTTGTTTTTATCCCAAATAAACATTTTTCATTTTTTAATCAACCATGGTCTTAAGTACACACAGCAATCATGTTGTTTTGATAGTAAGCACAGGATATTACAGTACTTAGTTTGTATTACCCACATGAAATATGCCACATAACTTTTGGGTGTACACTGTGCTTTTATTTTCACCTCTCCATAGACAAGAATATGTCGTACATTGGTGGTTTTTACCTGTCTAGAAATAATCAAAATGGCAGACCCTGGTTGGTGAAAAAAGTTTACAGTGATAAATACTGGGAAATGCAAGGGTTTGTTCATTTAGTTAATTTCCTATTCATTCCAATGTAACCGAACAGAGTCTGGGCGCATGAAGATAGACAACTTTCATGGGAAATTTCTTTGAGATTGTGTGACTGAATGTCTAACCAACATGCCCAAAAACTTTGGTTACTCGACAGCGAAACATTTCACTGCAATTTGACTTTTTTCTCTTTTCTTTCAATTTCGCTATTGCCCGATCGGGAAATTTCACCAACCTGTTGAAGCTTTGTTTTTGTGTATCATATCGAATCACTCGGTAAAACACTGTAGGGTATACATCAATAAATCATTTTTTGTCATACCTGACCAAAAATTTCATTTCAAATTGGCCTGCTGGATGAGTATAACCTTTGGTTTTGAATGGAAAGTCAAGGTAAACAAAGGCTGCTCAGGTGAGGGTTGTTGCAAAACATTGCCCATTAACCTTTTAGAAATACTTTTTGGTTGTAATTTTTTCAGCAGCCATAACAATAAATAGTTCATTTATCGATATCATCAGGGGTTTTAACGATAGCGTTTAAGATCGGACGGTGAACGATGCACAACAATTTGTTGCGAACTTCTTGATTTTTTCAAAGAGCAACGCTCTCTGAGTTGCTCTCTGAGTCTGATGTAAATAGCGAAAAATCAAAATATCAAAGAGCGTATTTACATCAGAGAAGACTCGGATTAGGGTCTCATTTGCCAAAATTTGGGGCCGATATTCGGCCCCATTCCCAATGGCAAAAAGTTTCTTTTTTTCCCAATTCTCTGGTGAAAATTCCCAATGAGGACCCAGAATGTCCCATGTTAAGACCTCATCTTCATTTACAAACATTTTGAAGACAGTATTAGAGTAGATTCTTAAACAAGAGTAATGAGTATGTACAAATGCATTTTACATCAGTACAGTCTATTTAGCAGCTGAAACTGAGTGACAGTATGAATACAAACTAGTTTTAGTTTTTCCCAATTTAGGCAAAAATGTCGCTATTTTCCCAATTTCACTGGCCCCTGGCCCCAAACAAAAATTGGTAGCAAGACCCCTGAAAGACCAATGTCTGACAGAATTTCATATGAATTTGAAATTGTCGTCTGCAACATCTTTGAATTCAACTTAAATTTTGCTGTCTTGTAAAGAGTTAATCATTTCCACACAGTGTTTTTTCTCATAGTTTTGGGAACGGGTCCGAAACCAGGCAAATCGGGAAAAATGTGTTGTTATGTCAAATATTGGGAAAACATTTTCATCACAGACTCCAACAAAAATTGAGTCCTGTGTATAGTTAACTATATGAAACTATATGAAATCAACTGAAGGGACTTTCAGATTGTTTCTTGATACTTCTTCTCAAAATATGAAAGGGAATGATTGAATTTTCAATCAAAAAGAAGGAATAACTTTTGCATTGGGAATTTTCTTTCCAGATTTAGGGAAAAAATTACCCTATTTGGCATTGGGAACAGGTCCTTTTTACGAACCCGTCCAAAGAAGGAGAAAAAACCCTGCCACACATTGACGTTTTTTATGCCTCATACAAGATTTAAAAGCTTTTCAAAGCATTGTGGGAAATGAAGACATTTTTTGTCACAAGCAATTTCATTATTTCACACAATGTCTTGTACAACAAAAGATCAAAATTGTAAAATTTCGTTCACTTGAAATTGTCATCTGCAACATGATCATCTAAAATTTTGCCTCCTTGTAAAGGGTAAATGGGCTGCATTATGCATCATTTCCATTTTTTGCAGGAAATTGTTGCTGTCTTCTGAATATCAACATTGATCATAATGATGTAATGAGATGGACCAGATGGTGGTGAAAAACGGCGAAGTTCTCTCAAAACTGAGCAGATCAAGAAGAAAGAATAAAGAGCCAATAACGTTGAAATGAGGAGTCTACAGAGTTGGTCCGAATGGTCGGCTGAATAGTTTGGTATTAATTGATAGCTTCAAAAAACAATTGGCAGCTTTTTAGGGCTTTATTCTGGTGATATGTTTTCATAAAACTTCTTTAATTTGACTGTGATATACTTGAAAATGATAAAATGACAAATGCAAAAAGAATCACAGCCGTTGTTGGGGACTTTTGTGATGAAACTGTAGATCTACTTTAAGCAATAAACTACTGACTAGATCTATAATCAGACATATACATGTAGTTTCAAATCTCTAGAGCCTTCAAGTGATTCGACAAAGATGGATCTATCATTGCCAAAAAAGTCCGCTCCAGAAATTTTGGAGAATAATTTGCCTTCTTCTACCAAAGAGAATATTGCTGATTGGGATGACGATGAATCGACCAGATCATACGGAGATGAGGATAGTCAGCAATATTTAAACACAGATCAAGATCAGCATGAATCTGTAACGGAGAATCATGATAAGCCTTGTCAGGGTGATGAGAATGTTTCAGGCATAGATACAGATGTCAAGATGGAACAGGATGATGAGAATATGGCTGCTTTTCAACAAAAACCTCGTAACTGCAGCTTAAAACAAGCTGCAGTTACGGGGTTTTCTATGAAAAGCGAAGATATTCCGGACGTAAACACTGATGTCAAGATGGAACAAGAAGATGGTCCACAACCGGTGAAATGTAATCTCTGCAGCTTTGTATGTATGGACGAAAGCTTCATGATGATTCACAAGTTAATGCACGGCTATACGAAAACGTTAGAAGACGAAAAATTAAACGCAAGTAATCAAAACAAGGATGAAAACGATGATAAAAAGCCTGCGGATGGGAAACCTTTTATGTGCGATGTCTGTTACAAGACGTTTACCGTGAAAAGCTCGTTAAACCAGCATATGCGTTTACACACAGGAAACACGTCACATCGATGCCATGTGTGTGATCGTCCGTTCAGTCAAAAATCGCACCTAGTCCGACACTTAAAGACACATACCGGCGAGAAGAAGCATAAATGCGAGCTGTGCGATTACGCGACGAGCGAGATCAACAACCTCATGTGTCATATGCGGAAACACACGAATGAACGTCCGTTTCCGTGCGATTTGTGCGACGCCGCGTTCAAACAAAAAGTTGGATTGATACGCCACAGAAAGCGGCATTTCGGGATAAAACCGTTTCAGTGTACGTTATGTGATTACGGATGTTACGATTCGAATCGTTTAGTTAGACACATGAGAATTCATACGGGTGAGAAGCCGTATAAATGTCCGGACTGCGATTACACGACTGCGAATAAAACAAACTTGGTCTCCCATAGACTCAAACATTCCGGGGAAATGCCGTTTAAATGTGAACACTGCGGTAAAATGTTTCGTCGACGTGGCGATATGCGGAAACACATTCGTAGAGGTCATCCTGGTCTCCCCGTCCCTCCTCCTATAGTCAATACACGCACCAGCATTCCATTAAGCCTTGTTGCCTTCCCGGATAAAGTTTCTTCCGTCGATAAAATTAAAACAGAAGTTGCTTTCCCTGGTGATTCGGGAGATTCCATCCAAGAAAAAGATCCGGTGTCAGATGAAGCTGAAGATCTTACCATTAATAAAGATAATAAAGAACTGGTTCCTGATAGAATTGATGAACTGTTACCAAATAAAAGTGAAGTTGTTTTTCCCGATAGAGGAGAAGTTTTGTTTCCTGAAAGAATTGGAGATCCTCCAAAATTGAAACAAGACAAGGAAATACCTGTATGCTAGTATAGAGTAAACAATCTTGTTCAGGGCATTGTAAAGTAATGGTTTAGGGCAAAGATGTAACAATTTGATATTTGTGACCCGTCACGTTAAAAGTGACCTTATCGGATGTGTGACAAATATCGACCCTAGTCAGTCTGCTCAGTCCGCGCAGCCAGACTAGGGCCGTCACTTTTCACTTTTATGTAATTTTCTAAATCTAGAATGTTTTTCCTATCTTACTATATGTTCATTTTTCGCACACAGTGTCTGGTTCATCTGTAATTTTTATTTTTGGGGTTCGGATAAGGTCCCTTTTAGCGTGACGGGGCACATTTTATAACATTTTTGTCATGTCCGGCCCTGAATATTTCAGTTATTATACAGGCAGTATAGAATTTAACCCATTCCCATGCATTGACATTTTTTTGATGCCCCACAAGATAATGGCTTGGGAAAACATAGTGGAAAATGAAGAAATTGCTTGTGACAAGCAATTTCTTCATTTCCCACAATATTTTCAACCCAAAATGAGGAAGATGTATAATTCCATTCGCTTGAAATTGTAATCTGCGACAACTCACAAAGATATTTCAGGCTTAGAAAATCATGAAGAGAAAATATCATGTCCACTCAAAAGTTTATATATGAATTCCCAGTGATGCATTTGACCAAATATGTCGCTAAATTTCACATTACTGTGAGGTTTTTCTACAATTAAGTCTGGCAGAAAAAAGGAGCAAATCTCCAAAGATGTGACCTTATCTTACACTGTAGACCTGTTTGTTATCAAATGTTTACAATGGATAGGGATGCACCTTACACGACAACTATGCAGTTTCAACTTTTCATGTCGCCCCAGTTCGTCATATATTTGAAACTTTTGAATTACTGTATTTTGTTTTCAGTTACTGTTAGTATACATATGTTTGAATTAGGATATGGGAAAAGGAATGAGACTAATAGGGATCTTGATCAGCCTGTGCTGCACAGTCTGATCATGATCCTCAGCATTCTCTTGTTATTGTTACAGTCGACACTCGTTGTGTCGACATCGGATAAGTCGAAATTCCGCTTAAGTCGAAGTGAAAGTCATGTCCCATCATCAACATATGGATATGAAAATGAATTCCGAAACAAATACAGCCATTGAAATTTAGTAGGAAAAGGATAGAAATTGCTCGTTTCGAGCAATTTCTTTCATTTCCCTACTATATTTCAATCATGGACACATATGATGCCCATCAAAAATGGTTAAATATCGTTTTCATAAAAACTAATCAAAATCGGATTAGTCGAACTCCGGATATGTTGAGGTATTTTGAGGGCCCCTCTGACTTCGACACAACGAGTGTCGACTGTACATGTATGTAAGAGGGACTGAGCTGATGTGATTTTTGATGGCCATGAGGGCCCTTTTTCCAGATCCTTGGCCCTGTATTTTCAACGACCTTATGATCGCATTTTTGTGTAAACTGTGTAACAAAACATCAGATTGCACGAGAAATTAGATTTGGCCATTCAGGTTTGCTGTTACAAGTAATTACGCAAAAAATAAACATACAATCGTTGATAATACAGGGCCCTGGCTCGCATGTTTTTTAATTAATCGTGAATATTTTGTTTTTGAGACTCTTATGTTCAGTTAAAATGTACATTTGAACAAGTAGATTCTTCTGTTATTTCTGTTGAATAGTATATAGTTTTATAGACACAGTTCTTTTTAATAATCGCCCAAGGTGGATGTATATTTTGTATCATCTTATCTGTCTGTCTGTTCCTGAATACAATCGACACTCGTTATCTCGACATCGGATAAATCGAAATTTTGCTTTATGTCCCATCCTCAACATATGCAGTGTTTAGGCCAGGATTCAGATTTAATGGGTCAATGTAGCCCATTACCAACCAAAAGTAGGGGTCAATTTCTGTTGAAGTGGGGTCAATGAAATATTCACTATCTTATGATCTAGAAATTTCAAAAAACCCATAAATTCAAATAAATTTCCATAACCCAACCACACAGCCCTGATTTATCATGAAATGTATATGTTTCATATATGTGTCATGGGGTCGTACAAGCCCGAAAATTGTTTGTAAAGAGATTAAAGGAATTCACCTTTTTCACGGATACAGAGTGAGCAAAACAATAGAAAACTAATGCGTATTATATTATTATCGACATTTTTAAAACTTTCCTCTCATAGAAGTGAAGTCTGTTTGGTCATCGGTCTTTTGCCTTTTCACCTCTGATTCACTGACTAAACCACCAAAGAATGTCAGAATTTACTTTCATTTTTGCTCAGACGACGTCATGATTACGTATTGCTATGATCGGGGTAGAATATCATCTGGATGCTTTCATTAAGATCTTTGTATACAAGATAAAGCGCCTGATGATAAAAATTGATATAACCAGTCTACGAAATTTTCCAGTCTAAAATTGCCGAAACGCTTTCGGTTTAGCAAGCGTTTGGGAAATCCCTAATGTAAACAAAGAAGATTGACAGTTCACCCATAATGGTCAAACAAAGAAGTCGGTCTTTTCTCAAATTTCGATGCGCCAAAATGACCCATTACTGCAGATTGGGATGTGCCATATGAGAAAATGCCGCGTCAATCCTGCAATGGTGCGGCCTGGCCTAAACACTGCATATGCATTTCAAAATGAATTTCGAAACAAATACAGCCTTTGAAATTTAGTAGGAAAAGGATAGAAATTGCTTGTGTCAAGCAATTTCTTTCCTTTTCCTACTAGATTTCAATCATGGACACATGATGCCCATCAAAAATTGTTAAATATTGTTTTCATCGACAATAATCAAAATCGGATTGGTCGAACTCCGGATATGTCGAGGTATTTTGACGGGCCTTCTGACTTCGACACAACGAGTGTCGACTGTACATTGACATAATGTCAATCCAACCCTGTCATCTGTGGACAGATTTGGATGAAATTTCTCAGAATGTTTCTAGTCACCTGTCCAGGCCCTTTTGCATATTGTCATATATTGCCCCATATTTGCATATTGGGCTTTGCAATACAGGAAAAGTGGACTCGATGCAAAAAAGTAGTAAATTGTGACTGGCTTTTTTGTTTTCATTTAGTATAATTGTGTATCCAACTTGTCAAGTGAAAAAGGATCCTGAGGCTCGTTCTTTAGAGCAAGATTTTTTAATATTTCTTAAGATGTTTTTGATACAGAGTCTTTGAGACCGAGATTATAAGCGAGGTGTTCCGAATGTTCCATACTTCATACAAATGATGACATCATGACGCATTTGTATGAAGTACAGAGCCTTCGGAACTCCGCGGTTTATGAATCATCGAGCATTCGGAACAAATCGATCAATTTTCTCCCATATAGATTCTACAGAATTTACCAAGGTGTTCCGAAAGAAGTATAGAGCAATGGCGGCTCCCAGTGATCTTCATAAAAATCTTGCTCAGAGGAACGCTTTATCCTAAAACATCTTAAGAAATCTCAAGATATCTCGCTCCAAAGAACGCACCTCTGATCTTATTCTTACTTACTGGTAGAACCTAAGGGCTTATTTTTGCAAAATAACCAGAAAGTCCATATTTGCTTGACATATCACAAAATTGATATTTGTCTATTTATCTGTTTGACTTGTTACTAGGCCAAAATATTCATGAATCATTATCATTACGTAACCCTTTTCCAAACAGCAAAATGATATAGACTGATGCAAAATTTAAGTTCTTTCGGACTGCAAAATGAGTATTTGAATTTAACCCTTTCTTAAACGACAAAATATGAGGGTGTTTCAATTTGAAAGCTGCTGCAGATGTCTTAAATGGATGTTACTAAGGGTGCAATTTGTGAGAAATATAGCACAGAAAATATTGAGACAAAAGGAGAAAATGCTGATTATCAGCATTTTCTTCTTTTGCCTCAATATTTTCCCAAACCTTTTATATTAGGGACGTCAAAACCCGGTCTAGTTTGGGAGAGGGTTAAGGATTACAACCCATCACTAGATACGGAACACTTACGCATCTCCGGAGGCGCGTTCGTTAGAGCAAGATTTCTTGAGATATCTTAAGATATTTTAGGATAAAGTTTTTTAAGACGCTCAATGGGAGGCGCCATTACCCTATACTTCGTGCGGAACCCCTCGGTCAACTCTGTAGAAATAATATAAAAGAGGCTTGACCGAGTTGTTCCGTATGCTCTATAATTTATAAACCGCGGTGTTCCGAATGCTCCATACTTTATACAAATGACGTCATATGATGTCATGATGACGTCATTTGTATAAATATGGAGCATTGGGAACAGCTCGGTCAAAGTCGGTCTTAAAAACGCTTTATTCAAAACACCTTAACTTAAGAAATCTTAAAAAATCTCTTAAAAAAGAACTCACCTCTGTATCAAAGGAAAGTAATAAGAAATCCTTATGATTATCATTTCTCGGCTTCATTCATGGCAACGGAAATTTACGAACCGGAGGGATACCCTCGTCAATTTTGTTTATCCCTTTCCCAAACAAGACCTTGTTTTGACGTCTCTGACAGAAAATGCATGAGAAAACATTGAGGCAAAAGAAGAAAATGCTTATAACCAGCATTTTCTCCTTTTGCCTCAACATTTTCTTTGCTAAATTGTACACAAAAACACAGTCTATTTTCATAAAAATCATCTTTGTCGTGTGCAGCAGCTTTTGAATTGGACCACCCTAAACTTGCCCTGTTTGGGAATGAGTTATACAGATGATGCCAGAAGATGCACAAAATGTTTTGTAATTACTGATAGGTAGTAATCCTTAACCCTTTCCCAAACGACAAAATTTTAGAATAGTCCTATTTAAAAGCTACTGCAGATGACAAAATTTAAGGTAAAAAGGAACGGATTTGTGTACAATATAGCATAGAAAATACTGAGACAAAAGGAGAAACTGCTGATTATCAGCAGTTTCTTCTTTTGCCTCAATATTTGTCCCAAGCATTTTCCGTTAGGGACGTCAAAACCAGGTGTTGTTTGGGAAAGGGTAAAAAAGAGTTTGTATTCTATTTTGAATTCTGCAACACTTTTCTCTGTGGAATTGCCCATTATTTTTAGCTCGACTTTTAGAAGAAAAATTAATGAGAGCTTATACTGTCACCCGGGCTTCGGCGTTTCAACAAACATCAATAATTTCCATACTATCAAAGGGATTCAACCCAAACTTGGAATACTTATTCACCATCACACCCTCTACCTTACTACCAGGGCCCATGACCCTGACTCCACTATATTTGGAGTTATGCCCCCTTTACACTAAGCAACTTAGAAAGTCGAGTGCGCTGTCTTCAGACAGCTCTTGTTTTTCTATTTGTGAAAAGGGCAAATAGAGGTGACACCAACATAACCAAAGCCTTTTAAATTAATATATTTTGTCTTTTGAAATTGACTCATGCATTGAAGTAGCATTCCATGTAAATAATCAGGTGATAGTCTGTTGTGCAATCTAAGTTATGGTACTTCTGTCTATGTCTTAATATACCTGTGAAGCTAAAAGGACCTTATGAGAAGGCCTCAAAGCCGAATAGTGAGAGACGGATCAGACTCTACCAGTCTACCAGAGGTGCGTTCTTTAGAGTGAGATTTTTTAAGATTTCTTAATTTGTTTTGGATAAAGCGTTTTCAAGACTGAGTTTTTGACCAAGCTGTTCCGAATCCTCCATATTTACACAAATGACGTCATCATGATGTCATTTGTATAAAGTATGAAGCATTCGGAACACCGCGGTTTATGAATTATGGAGTGTTCGGAACAACTCGGTCAAATCTTTTTTATATTGTTTGTACAGAGTTGACCTAGGGGTTCCGTACAAAGTATAGGGTAATGGCGCCTTCCATTGAGTGTCTGAAAAATCTTGCTCTAAAGAACGCTTTATCCTGAAATATCTGAAGAAATCTCGCTCTAAAGAACGCACCTCTGATGTTGTACTTGGAAATTGAACACATAGTAAGATAGAGTTAACATTCTCAATTTATAAAATTATTTTAGAGTGAGAAGTACTGACTGCGCAGCTAAGCGGCAGCTTGACTAGGATCGATACCTGTGATGCTTGCTATAAGGTCCCTTTTAGCATGTCAAATAGATTTATCCAGGCATTTTTGTCTTCAATACAAACTTAATTTAACTAAAGACGGGCATTTTGTTACATGTACTTGTAGGAAGCATACAGGGAAAAGTAAAAATGCTGGCATTTCATCTTTTCCCCTAACACTTTCCAAAAACACAGAAATTTAAACCAACCCAAATTCAAAGAAGGTACAGATGGCAAAATTTATTTGATTTAAATTCAATCTGAAGATTGTTATGTTAGTTCATTGTAAACATTGTGTGAATTTTTAGCTTTTCTTAGTTTCTCTGAATGTTTTCCAATGCTTTGTTTATTGGTAACATGAAACCTGATATTATTTGGGAAAGTGTTGGCTCTTTTGTAATTTTAAAAGTAGTAGTTGTATTAAGTAATGGTATGGGTAATAGTTGAATTTATCTTGTACATTATGTTATCAACTCTTTCCCAAACAAGACAAGGTTTTAATGGCCTTTAGAGAATATGCTTGGAAAAACATTGAGGTAAAAATATGCCAAATAAAAATTGACCAAACGCCAATGGACAGATGGCTCCGCCCAACATAGAATTTAAGACAAACAATGGGGATGTGATCGTTAATAGGGAACGATTCTATCCAGTTAATCGTGACGTTAATTCGGACTAACAAAATAGTATATCGTAGGTGTTGTTGTAAAATCTCGTAACTACGGCTTGATTTAAGCCGTAGTTACGAGATTTTATAACAACACTGACGGTTTATCAAAACATAACGGTCAACCTAGTCTATTGTTAGCACAAAATTCTTTGCCATTGGCATGTCAATTGTTTTGATTGTCAGTCGATAAATCGATACAATAACACATGCAACGAAGAACAATTGGGGCATGACATTTTTCTGATCGTCCATTGGCTTATAGATGTTTTTGATTGACAGTCGGCGTTTGGTCAATTCTATCTCTATCAACATACCTTTTGTCGTTTGCAGGAGCATTCAAAATGAACTAGTCTAAATTTTGTCATTTGAGAAAGGGTTAAGATTCTATTTTGACCCTATCCCAAACATGACATGATTTTGAGTTATTTGATTGGTAAAAAGCTAATTTTATTTCTTTTCCCACACAAAAACGCTTTAGATTCCCCTTATTGTAAAGAAAGGTTAGGGAAAGTATTAGGCAGAAGAAGAAAATGCTTAAAACCAGTACATTTTCTCCATTTGCCTCAACATTTTTGTGCTGAATCGTGCATGATTCCATTTTCATCAACCTCTATTTTGTTTTCTCAGCAACAGTCATATTGGAACAGTCCGATTATTTTCCGTTTGGCTTTTAAATATAAGTTGTTAGTTATCATGCAATAGCAGAGCTCCAGATAATTGTTCAAGGCAAGGAGTATTTACCCCTCAGAATTTTTTCCAATGCGTACTTCCAGATATTTTTAGAGGCAATGAGTATTTACCCTCTTGTTCGGGAAAGGATTAAAAGTAACAGGAGCACCCCACCGGAACGACCTACTTTCATTTTCGAGGACATCTAAGCGCGATATGTTTCCGGCCATCAAGACTATTTAGTGTTTTTAGCTCACCTGAGCACAAAGTGCTCAAGGTGAGGTATTGTGATCGGTCGTTGTCCGTCGTCCGTCCGTCCGTCCGTCCGTCCGTCCGGCCGTCCGTCCACAATTTCTTTAAAGATCTTCTCCTCCCAAACCAGTGGACCAATCTTCTTGAAATTTGGCAGGAATGATCCTTGGGTGAAGGGCTTTCAAAGTTGTTAAAAGAATTTGATTCCATCAAAGACTCTGGCTGCCGCGGCATGAGAAAAGGGGAAAATAGCCAACTCTTTTAAAAATCTTCTTCTGCCTAACCAGTTGGCCAATTTTCTTGAAACTTCACATGAATGATCTTTGAGTGAAGGGCTTTCAAAGTTGTTAAAAGAATTAAATTCCATCAAAGACTTTGGCTGCCGCGGCATGAGAAAAGCAGAAAATAGCCAAATCTTTTAAAAATCTTCTTCTGCCTAACCAGTTGGCCAATATTCTTGAAACTTCACAGGAATGATACTTGAGTGAAGGGCTTGCAAAGTTGTTAAAAGATTTTGATTCCATTAAAGATTTGGGCTGCCGCGGCATAAGAAAAGGGGAAAATAGCCAAATCTTTTAAAAAATCTTCTTCTGCCCAACTAGTAGGCCAATATTCTTGTAACTTAAGATGAATGATCCTTGGCTGAAGGGATTTCAAAGTTGTTAAAAGAATTTGATTCCATCAAAGGCTTTGGCTGCCGTGGCATGAGAAAGGGGCAAATAGCCAAATCTTGTTAAAATCTTCTGCCTTCAACTAGTTGGCCAATATTCTTGAAACTTCCCATGAATGATCCTTGGGTGAAGGGCTTTCAAAGTTTTTGAGAGACTTTGATTCCATCAAAGCCTTTGACTGCTGCGGCATGAGAAAAGGGAAAATAGCCAAATCTTTTAAAAATCTTCTGGCTTACTACATGTAGTTGGCCAATATTCTTAAAACTTCACATGAATGATCTTTGGGTGAAAGGCTTTCAAAGTTGTTATAAGAATTTGATTAATATCAAAGCTCTTAGTGCAGGGGCATCAGAAAAAGGGCAAAAGAGCAAACACTTTTGAAAAGGCTGAATTTTGTTTCATTCTTTTGAAAAACTAAGGAAAAGGGGCTTTATTGCAAAATTCTTAATTTGCTGCTATACAGGTCAAAATGTTTATTTCAACAAGGCAAAAAATTTCAGGTGAGCGATCTAGGGCCATCATGGGCCTCTTGTTTTCTGAACAAGATTACCATCATGGACTATCTTTGTCTGTACTGTAGGGCCTCTTCAGAAATAATATCGGCCAAAATCGCCTTTACGATGTGCTCAGAGGTGGATTTACTGGCTTTCCGATTTAAAAAGAAAACAAACTTCTTCGAGTTGCAATTTCCGATTTACGAAGTGATGCAATGGCCTGATATTTATCATCCAATAAAAATCGAGTGAACAATTTGCTCCGTATAAAAAAAATAACAGAAATCAACGATTGACTGAAATTCGAATAAAATACGCCACTCGGCAGCATTCGGTAGAACTATGGAATAGCCGATTGTGA
This sequence comes from Fragum sueziense, assembly GCA_963680895.1. Lineage (NCBI taxonomy): Eukaryota > Metazoa > Mollusca > Bivalvia > Cardiida > Cardiidae > Fragum > Fragum sueziense. The sequence continues at coordinate 9,367,579 of OY804609.1, forward strand.
TCTGCATTCGCTCGGCTGGTGACGTAATCGGTATTCCCAAATAATTCCCGGTTTTGGTTGGCTGAGTCGTATTAGACGCTTCGATAAGTTATTTTTACAGACCAAAACGTTATTTTTAATCTTTGAAATTTCTATTCTATGTGTTTGTTCCGGTGCTCTTCGATCTTGATACGCTAACTGACGATTATCAAATGCGTATTCCTAATTTTGAATGCGTATCTGTACGCATTTTCATAAAAGTAGATGCGTATTTAGACCAAATCAATGCGTATTTTACGCAAATACGCATCCTATCTGGAGCTCTGAGTAAGTTTCATGCTTGGACTTTGGTTTTCCCTTTTCATATGATACTTTAATAATATAATAATATAATTTTACCCATGTTTCACCTAGTTTGTAAGATTGTTTGATTGGATGAAAATGTCAAAGTTTAGAAAGAAGTTGAAAGAGAAATATAGGGTGGTAAAATATTCTGAAATGCAGCGCTGAGATTTATGAGTGCTTTGGTTAACCTAAATAGCCTTGGGTTGGCTTTTCATTTTTCCGATTTGATTTCTGCTTCTCCCAATCAAGCAATCTGACCACATGACTGTATTCACTGATTGATTTTGTCACTGTTTAATGTAAATGAAGGCGTGCTACTCACATTTAACCCTTTCCCAAACAACAAAATTTCAAGTAGTTCCATTTGGCAAGTTGCTATAGATGACAAAATTAATGTTAAAAAAGAAGGAATTGTGTACAATTTAGCACAGAAAATATTGAGGCAATTTTGTCTAAATGTTTTACCAAGCCTTAACTAAAAGAGACGTCAAAACCAGGTCTTGTTTGGGAAAGTTTTAATACTAAGAAAAACTTACAAAGATGATATATCTGGCAGACAAAGATGATATATCTGGCAGATATTTTCCACCCAAATTAACTCGGGACAACTTAATTTTCGTGTGCAAAGTCTGTTAGTTGAGCATCTTAACAAAACATTGTCGAAGTTGGGTTATACCATATTTAGTTGTACCGGGTTAATCTTGCTGGACTATATGAACATTTTGTTTGCTTTAAACCCTTCCAAAAGATTACCTGGTTTTGATGTTCCTGGTAGGATAGGATTGGGAAACCATTGAGACAAAAGAAGAATATCTCTGATATTCAGTATTTTCTCCGTTTGCCTCCATGTTTTCTGTGCTATACTACAACTTTAACCACGATTTTTATGTAACAAAGCACAGAAATATTGAAGCAAAAGGAGATAATGCTGATAATTCAAAAACAGGTCTTGTTTCCAAAAGGGTTCAACAATTAAGTATCATAGACATTTAGTGTTACTGTAGGTAAATAGAGAGAAGAGAGAAAAGGCTGATCATTATAAATAGGGATAAATCTTTGCTAAAGATAGACTGGTTCAACCAGTTTTACCTGATAAAATGTAAGTGTTGTTATAAATTCTTGTAACTATGGTTTCAATCAAGCTGTAGTTGCGAGGTTTTAGAATTGCACATGTGAAATACTGTTGTTTGTCCGAAACTATGTCATGGTAAGGTTCAGGGCTACAGATAAGTGGGGGTGAAGACATTCTAACTTTGTTATTTCAATTCAAAACCCTATGTTGTGGGTACTCATTTGAATCGTCTCGGCGAGACGATACAAATGAGTACCCACAACGCCGAGATGATTCAAATGAGTACCCACAATATAGGGTTTGATGAACAATAACAGAATTATTGCAGTTTAAAAAGTTCCCACCCCCCCTCTTATCTGGAGCTCTCATGGTTTATTGGATAAAAACGGTTCCTATTGTGTTCCTTTCCCTAATGTTATCACTATTATAGCTTTATCTTCTGGTGAATGTATGTTTGAATGATATATTTATGTTAAGTATTTTTTATCCAAATGTACACCTTAACCATATTACATTTCCGTTCATGAATGTTGTGTTTCTCTTAGATTTATCCCATTTTAGGGGGAACTTTTTGGAGTGGTAGGCCTAATGTGCTCCCCAACATTTCGTCTGTTTATGCAAAAGGTCGTATAACGATTTTTGCGATTTTCAAAGTTAAACCTTGTATGTCCAGTTTAGACAGTTCTTGCAGGTGTTGGGATAGTTTTACTTTTCAGTATTAATGACACATTGTATGTGAACAATATGTCCACATTTCAAGTAAAACCTTACAGTTTCGGAAAAGTTATTAAAGTTTTTATCTTCCCATTTAAAACTTTCAAAAAACGAGATTCAAGGTTTTGCATTAACACTGACGCTTTGTGTCTTGTGTATGAGACTTTCATATATTCAGGACTGGACCTACATAATGGCACTTTTTGAAGCTCCTTCAAGACAAAGGCATCTATAGAAAAACATTACGTCAAAAGTAGAATTTTTCCATTATGTTTTCTATTGGCATCATCAAAAACTTTGATTTTGACAAGTCTAACAATTTACCTATGGTAATGGGTTAAAACCTTGGTCTATTGTGCATATGGCATTGGTATGACAATTTGTAGTTAGCTTTTGCAAGAAAACGTTTCTGGTACAAAAGGCTTAGAAGAACATTGAGGCAAAAGAAGAAAATGCTGATTAACAGCATTTTCTCCTTTTGTCCCAATATTTCCTGTTATATCGTGTACACAAATCCAATCTTTGTTGCCATCCATTTTCCGTCTGCAACAGCTTTGGAATTGGATCACCTTAAATCTTTGTTGTTTCGGATGGGTTAATTAATGCCCAGTCTGATAAGCCTAAATCTGGTGATACCCAGATGTCTGAATGCAGATTGAAACACATCATGTATTTGAGTCTGCCGAGCCGCCCAGTCGGTAACGTCGGAGTCTGTCAATTCAGGGGTCCTGGGACAATATTCATTTCGAGATTTGATAAGTCATTTGTCTCATCAACGGATGTGAATCATCTATGTGAGAGAGCAGCTGGGGGGCTCTGATGGGATTTTGTGGAAGTACTGGTTAGATAAAGCCCGGAATCAACTGTTGGGAGCTCCAGCCGCCGCGACCATAGCAGTTGCAAGAGGCTTTAAGGGGGAATGCTCCAGTTTCCTAAATTCTTTCCCAATAATAGAATTTGTTTATATTTTTATGCCCCCTTTCGGAGAAAATGGGGGTATATTGTTTTGCAAGTGTCGGTCGGTCGGTCGGAAGGTCGGTCGGTCCGTAGGTCGGTCGGTCTGTCCGTAGACCAAACCTTGTCCGGAGAATAACTCGAAAAGTAGTAAAGGTAGAATCATGAAACTTCATAGGTGGATAGATCTCCTTATGGAGAGGTGCAGTGCACAAGAACCGTAACTCTGGCGATCAAATTTACTGAGTTATTGCCCTTTGTTGATGTTATAACTTGATTATTGTCCGGAGCATAACTCAAAAAGTATGTAAGGTACAATCATGAAATTTTACAGGTGGATAGATCTCATGGAGAGGTGCAGTGCACAAGAATCGTAACTCTGCTGATCAAATTTTTTGAATTATTGCCCTTTGATGATTTTCAAACTTGATTCTTGTCCGGAGCATAACTCAAAAACTATGTTAGGTAGAATCATGAAACTTTACAGGTGAATAGATCTCATTATGGAGAGGTGCAGCGCACAAGAACCATCACTCTGCCAATCAAATTCTTGGAGTTATTGCCCTTTGTTGATTTTTACACTTAATTCTTAACCTTGCCTATATCTCGTGTCCTTTTACACATACAGCCTTGATATCTCACTCATAGATACCTCTGTAACTGTAACTCTGCCGATCATATTTTTGGAGTTATTGCCCTTTGTTGATTTTCAAATTTGATTCTTGTCCGGAGCATAACTCAAAAAGTATGTAAGGTACAATCATGAAACTTTACAGGTGGATAGATCTCATTATGGAGAGGTGCAGTGCACAAGAACCGTAACTCTGCCAATCAAATTTTCTGAGTTATTGCCCTTTGTTGATTTTATAACTTGATTCTTGTCCTGAGCACATCTCAAAAGATATGTAAGGTAGAATCATGAAACTTTACAGGTGAATAGATTTCATTATGGAGAGGTGCAGTGCACAAGAACCATCACTCTGCCAATCAAATTCTTGGAGTTATTGCCCTTTGTTGATTTTTACACTTAATTCTTAACCTTGCCTATATCTCGTGTCCTTTTACACATACAGCCTTGATATCTCACTCATAGATACCTCCTATCAACATCGTTCACATTTAACCATGACCTTGGACCTTGTGACCTTGACCTTGGAGTTTGACCTACTTTAAAAAAATTAAACCCGGCATATATCTCATGACCTTTTACAAATACAGCCTTGATATTTCACACATGGACACATCTTACCAAGACCTTTCACAATTGATCATGACCTTGGACTTTGTGACCTTGACCTTGGGGTTTGACCTACTTTTAAAAAACTTTAACCTGGCCGATATATCATGTCCTTTTACACATACAGCCTTGATATTTGACACATGGCAGGGGTCTCGTTTGCCAAAATTTGGGGCCGTTAATGGGCCCCATTCCCAATGGCAAAAAGTATCTTTTTTTCCCAATTATCTGGTGAAAATTCCAAATGAGGACCTAGAATGCCCCATGTTAAGACCTCATCTGCATTTACAAAGATTTTGAAGACAGTTTTAGAGTAGATTCTCAAACAAGAGTATGTACAAATGCATTTTACACCACTAAAGTCTTATTTGCAGCTGAAACTGAGTGAGAGTATGAATACAAACTTGTTATAGTATTTCCCAATTTAGGTTAAAATGTCGCTATTTTTCCCAATTTCACTGGCCCCTGGCCCCAAACAAAAATTGGTAGCAAGACCCCTGCATGGAAACCTCCGACCAAGACCTATCACATACGACTATGACCTTGGACCATGTGGCCTTGACCTTGGAGTTTGACCTACTTTTAAAAAAAATAAACTGGGCCTATATCTTATGTGCTATTACACATACAGCCTTGGTATTTCACACATGGACACATCTTACCAAGACCTTTCACATTTGACCATGACCTTTGACCTTGTGACCTTGACCTTTGACCTACTTTAAAAAAACTTTAACCTAGCTGATATATCAATTCCTTTACACATACAGCCTTGATATTTGACACATGGACACCTATGACCAAGACCTTTCACATTTGACCATGACCTTGTGACCTTGACCTTGGTGTTTGACCTACTTTAATAATACATTAACCTGGCCTATATTTCATGTCATTTTACATATACAGCCTTGATATTTCACACATGGTCACTTCCAACCAAGGTATTTCACTTTTGACCATGACCTTGGACCTTGACCTTGTAGTTTGACCCACTTTTAAAAAACTTAAACCAGGCCTATATCTCATGTCCTGTTACCTATATAGTCTCAATATTTTACACATGGAAACCTCCTACCAAGACCTTTCACATTTGACCATGATCTCGGCCTGTGTGACCTTGACCTTTGATTTTTACATACTTTTAGAAATCTTTAACATAGCCTTTATCTTATGTCCTATTACACCTACAGCCTTGATATTTCACACATAGACACCTCCTACCAAGACCTTTCACATTTGACCATGACCTTGAATATTGCAACCTTGACCTTGGAGTTTTACCTACTTTTAAAAAGACTGAAACCAGGCATATATATCATGTCCTTTTACACCTTCAGCCTTGATATTTCACACATGGACACCTCCAACCAAGACCTTTCACATTTGACCATGACCTTGACCTTGGCATTTGGCCTACTTTTAAAAACTTTAACCTGGCCTATGTTTCATTTTACTTTTACATATACAGCTTTGATATTTCACACATAGATACCTCCTACTAAGACTTTTCATATTTGACCATGACCATGGACCTTGTTAACTTGACCTTGGACTTTGACCTACATCAAATGTAGGCCCTTGAGGGGGCATATATGTTTTACAAACATCTCTTGTGTATGTTGAAATTACATGTTATAACCAATTGAAAAATAAAATAAAAAAGGGTGGTCAGCGATCTTGTTTGAATTTTATAGGCATTTGTATCACATACCCCTACATCTAAAAAATGCGCAATTTCTTGCACCTGTCCAAGGTCACTAAAATGCTAATAAAATGCTATATATTCATTGTTTAGTTCCGAAAACGGACTTAAAGTAACGTCTTACATTCAATAAGAACAGAAAACCCTAAATATGTGCTATTATAAACGCGTACATGTATAAAACAGCATGCCTACGTCTTCGTTTAGATCAACGAAGCTGGGGTGTTTTATATCAAAATTTGCATATTTTTGGAAATATTTCAAGTTCTACATAATAGAATTTGATGAAACTCCCTCGTAGCATTAAGCAACATGTCCTGGTAACAATTCAAAAAGAAAATGTATATATCAGCGCACTTATTAGTGAATTACAGCATATATCAGCTACACATGAATAAAATGACGCAAAACAGTGGTAACTGCATACACACTTACGACTGCCTTGCTCTAAATAATCGATTTCCATCTTGAGGAAATCAGTTTCGCATAATAAATACACTTTTACCGTCGAAAATGGTAAATTGTAATGATGTGTTATATTATTGAAAATATGGTAGCGAAACATATTGGTACGAAACATTTAATTTACTACAGTAATGACCGAGTGTTCCGAAAAACTGGAGCATTCCCCCTTAAACCCAATTAATGTATTTGAGTCTCAAACATTTAAGGGAGGCAACAGTGACATGTCACTGTCACATTTTATACCATCAGAGGTTGAGTAGCCTACCTCCCTTGATAAAAAAGGAGTAGACTAGACTACATAAGTGTCTGTTCTTTTATTCCATAACTTTAATACTAGACCAGGGTCTGTTCCAGACTTTTGTTGCTTGTATAGAGTCTACTGCATGGATGTTTTGATTGGCTTGATCCGACCCCCACTTGGTGCAGTTGTCTGTATCCGCATATGATCGTTATTTTCCTATTAGTGTCCTAATAATCGACACTCTCCAATTTGACCACACGAAGTCGGTTGCGGCGGATCCAGGACTTGCGTGAAGGGGGTTAGGACATACTAATTGGGTGGCGGGGGTCGTTTTCCTAGTATTACACAATTTTGACTGATTTTCTATATGAAAATGAAATAATCAGGCATCGGGGCAAACTCCACACAGCGACAATGCCTTACATTATCACTGCAGGCATGTAATCACGTGACCATGGAGAATGCCACGTGATATCGTAAAGGTGGCGGAAATTTATTTATATTTCTGAAATCATTTTTTAAATCCAGTTATTTTTTTTATTTGGATTCATATCTGACACCTCATATTCTTAAAACATCACTTAAAGCATTTTTACCTTTTTAGCTCACCTGAGCACGAAGTGCTCGAGGTGAGTTATTGTGGTCACTTTTTGTCCGGCGTCCGTCCGTCCGTCCGTCAACATTTGGGGTGTTTACACTCTAGCATCCACAAAAGTTACTCAATCTTGATCAAACTTGGCCAAAATAAGTACGATCATAAGTTCTCGGACAAGTTCGATTATGGGCCTGATCGGACCAGAAAGTGCGGAGTTATCTGCCCTTGAATGTCAAAAAATGCTGTTTTTAAGTTTGTTTACACTCTAGCATCTACAATTATTGATCAATCAAGACAAAACTTGGACATAATGTTGGAGACCATAAGATCTTGGATGAGGTCAATTTTCAGTGTGATCTGACCAGAAAGATGAGAGTTATGTGCCCTTGAATTGGGCAAAATTGCCACTTTTTTGCTGTATTCAAAAAAAAAAAAAAAGAGTTAATCTAAGGGAAGGAACTCTGACACTACTGTTCTTCAGTATAAGTAGAGTTATCTAGTTTGATAGAGGATATAAATAGATTTACACTCTAGCATCCCATTACCAAATAACAAAATTTTAGCCTAGTCCAAAATCATAGGTGTTGCAGACGACAAGTTCCACTGAACAAAATTTAAAATTTTTTGGTCTTTCTCGGTAGAAAACATTGTGGGTAATGAAGAAATTGCTTGTCACAATGTTTTCCAAAGCCTTTATTTTGTGGGGCATCCAAAAGCGCCAATGTGTGGGAAAGGTCAATCAAGACCAAACTTGGACACAATGTTGGGGACTATAAGATCTCAGATGAGTTTGATTTTCAGTCTGATCTGATCTGAAAGTCAAGAGTTACTTGCCCTTGAATTTGACAAAATTCCAATTTTCGGCTATTTTCAACCTTTTTTACACTCTAGAATCTACAATTACATGTATTATTCAATCAAGACAAAACTTGGACACAATGTTTTGGACCATAAGATCTGGGATTAGTTTGATTTTCAGTCTGATCTAATCAGAAAGTCAAGAGTTATGTGCCCTTGAATTTGACAAAATTGCTGTTTTTTTTTTTACTGTTTTCGACTTTGTTTACACACTAGAATCTACAATTATTGACCAATCAAGACAAATTTTGGACACAATGTTGGAGACTATAAGATCTCAGGTAACTTCGATTTTCAGTTTGATCTGATTAGAAAGTCAAGAGTAATGTGCCCTTGAATTTGATGAAATTGCTGTTTTTGGCTGTTTTCGACCTTGTTTATACTCTAGAATCTACAATTATTTATCAATCAAGACAAAACTTGAACACAATGTTGGGGACTATAAGATCTTGGATGAGGTTGATTTTCAGTCTGATCTGATGAGAATGTTGAGAGTTATGTGCCCTTGAATTTGACAAAATTGCCATTTTCGGCTGGTTTTGACCTTGTTTACATTCTAGAATCTACAATTATTGATCAATCTATACAAAACTTGGACACAATGTTGGGAACCATAAGATCTCATATGAGTTTGATTTTCAGTCTGATCTGATCAGAAAGCCGAACGTTTTGTGCCCTTGAATTTGACAAAATTGTTGTTTTCGGCTGTTTTCGACCTTGTTTATACTCTAGAATCTACAATTATTTATCAATCAAGACAAAACTTGGATACAATCAGGGCTACAGATAAGTGGAGGTGAAGGCATACTAACATTGTTTTTTCGAATTCAAATCCTATGTTGTGGGTACTCATTTGAATCGCCTCGACGAGACGATACAAATGAGTACCTACAACATAGGGTTTGATGATCACTGACAGCATTATTGCAGTTTGAAAAGTCACCACCCCCTCTTATCTGGAGGCCTGTACAATGTTTGGCACCATAATTTAGATCTCGGATGAGTTAGATTTTCACAACCTTATTGACCATAAGTTCTTTTTCAGTCTTAAAGTAATAAATATTGATTGAATTGAGCAAAAGTGTTGCTCATATCATTTAGGTTCAGGTGAGCGATATAGGACCATCATGGTCCTCTTGTTAAATAAAAATCAAAATAAAAAAAATCAATTACCTGAAATCTTGGAAACTCAAGCTGTGTCGGCAGAGATCTCCCCAATCCAAATTCAGGGGAGATAACTGCGAATGAGATTGGCAACGGGGAGGGGGTCTTTAAAAACCACTGAACCCCCTCTGGATCCGCCATTGCATGGTTCGCTGATGGGATCTACATGTATACTATCAAACTTTTATTACTAAAATAAACTGTTTATAAATCACTACTTTTTCACAAAAACCTCATAACTGCAGCTTAAAACAAGCTGCAGTTACGAGGTTGTTGTTGAAAAGCGACGAAATAGTTGTACAGTGCACTCCATGTATAACGAGTTCGGGTAATACGAGATACCGTCTATAACGAGTATGTTACGAAGTCCCTGTCATTTCCCTTCTATTTTCCTTTTGTTTTATATCGGCTAACACGAGATTGGTTTGAGCGAAAAATCGGCTATAGCGTACATGTTTCATTGGTCCCGACTCTATTTTTCACACATTGTTAACGAGGTCCGGTCACAAAGCATGTCGTCTGCAAATATTTCTCAGCCCGGCTGTATTTTTCACACCTTTTTACGACTTTACTAGGTCCTAAAGCGTGTCGTCTACAATAGCATTTCAAGGTAATTATCGATCAATTAGGCTATCAGATTGACACCATCCGATCTACCTATTGTCATATCGTCAATGTGTTATTGAAAAACATAGTAACTCAGACTTTAATTCAGCTGGGATTATGAGCATTTGTACTAACATCGACGATTTGCAAGGTTTGTTTGCGCTCAGGGCTTTAATCATGAAAATCATCCATGTGGTCAAGAATTTGCAATTTGGAAAATACGAGAGAAACTACTAAAATGTCGAATGCTATTTCCTTAGAGTTGAAATTTGAAATCATGAATGGAATAGAAGAGGGATTTACCTCAAAAACAATGAAAAATCACAGTTTTTTTTTCAAATAGATATTTTATGATGGACACATACATTTTTATTTTTAACACATATATAAATTGTACAGTGTAATGTTCGTATTTTACTTTTAGTGGTGTGTATTAAAATATCAAGAGTTATCTATCTTTATACTCTCTAAAAAAGGAGGTTATAAATGTTCCTTTGTAAACTTCCTGTGAAAGCGAAAGTAGACATAGGGAAATGAACAATTTTCTCGCATTCTGTTCTAATTCGGCTTTAGCGAGACATGGCTATAACGAGACATCGATCGATGTCCCGGCGATCTCGTTATACACGGAGTGTACTGTATATGATTCAAGTAATTTATTCATTCAGACATGCGTGATATGGCATAAGTGGGCAAATAGTTGTAGGATGATATCTTTTAGGTTATGCTTTGATGTTCTGTTTGTTTTTCCTATAGTGCAAAAAGGACATAAACACGTCGTTAGGTGCACCAGCTGGCTCAACAACAGTGTAAATCGTGAAATCCTCCGCAAAGAAGTCCTATACAGTCGACACTCGTTATGTCGACATCGGATTAGTCGAATTCCCGTTTAAGTCGAAATGAAAGTCTGGCCCGTCCTCGCCAATGGATATCAAAACGTTAAATAAAATAATTTCGAAATAAATATAGCCATTGAAATTTAGTAGAAAAAGGATAGAAATTGCGTGTTTCGGGCAATTTCTTTCCTTTTCCCTACAATATTTCAATTACTAACGCACTTGATGAGCAACAAAAATGGTCAAATGGCATTCAATTCGAAATTGAACAAAGTCGGATGAGTCGAGCTCCGGATATGTCGAGATAATTTGACGACCCCTCTGACTTCGACACAACGAGTGTCGACTGTATTTGGCTACAGGCAATATAGATTACCAGGCAGAACATCACTAGCTACTACATGTAGCAAAGACAGCTCTGCCAAGTCATTTGTGAGCTATACCGGGATCACCGTCTATCATCAACACCGGAAATAGATTACCAGCGAAGCGAGAGTTGGCTTACACGAAATGTGACAGCTCGTCAAAAATCAGTTTTGATGGTTTTAACCGTGAAATGTTTTAAGATATTTTAATGTACATACATAGCGGATATATAAAGCTTTTGTTGTAAGTAGATCGTTTTGTTAATTGACGAGACGGATGGATTTGAGGAGCAATCATCCGACGGCTGGTACCATAAACAAAGCATGCTTTTGACGTTTACAACCAATTCATCTGAAATATATGCGGATATTTTCGAGTTTTTGAGTTCTGAGCCAGAGAACATACAGAATGTGAAGGTATCCTAGAATTTATAAACCGAAATCCAGAGATTAAGCAAAATATTTACCAAAACAAAAAGTTAGATGTGTACGGCGAATAGAACATGATGCGTACGGCTTATAGTAAAATTATCCAAATTATGTGTACGGCAAATAGTCATCGAAAAATCGTTTAAATTGAACGTGTAGAAAGGGACACAATGAAAAAACGAGCCACCTCAGAGTGCCCAGAATAAGAGAACCGCTGAGATAAAAAGCAACAATAAACGAACATTTATTGACAGACAATAGCTCTCTTTTTCATGATCGAGGTGATTATAAAATTAGAGTAAATGTACTGGCTAGCCACAGGGGCCCTTACAACTAGCCGATACAGGCTTAACGTACGCGCTCGTGCGACTAGCCTTTATTCACAAGCCGTACGAGCGTGTACGTATAGCATACTCTATGTGGATTGTCTAGTCGTATGGTCGTACAGATCAATAAAATTGATTTTAGATAGTGTTGTCTTTTTAGACCTACATAATCTCAGCAACGGAACCACGGCATGTGCAGTCAAAGACAAATATAAAGCTTCTTTCAGCGTTTCACGATAATATGTTCGTACAATGTTTTACCATGAAACCCAACTTTATATAGTGAAAATGAGGTTTACAGTGGTATACATATTTATTTACTTATTTATTTATTTCGAAAATAAAGATTGGAATTTAGCCTTAGTATTCCTTAGAAGTTAGAACCGACCACTCTAACTGACCTTAATTTCCAACACACAATTATACATGTAAATACACTTCACATAAGTTGATATATCTTGACGGATTTTAAGATTGTGCTTCAAGAAGGAAATAATTTACAAAATTTTATATTATTTTACTCTATAAAGTCACATACAAGGAATGTAATTCTGAACATTTTTGTCAAATATTTCCATAAGTTTGCATTAATTCAAAATTCTAAACCGTACAAAATGCTTAATTTTGTATTTGGAATAGAAATGTTACACAGTTTAGGAAATTTTACTGGCACTTTTCAAATTTCACACCTGGCTCTTCAATGGTGCTAATGATGGGTTACATGTACCTAAAGAAACACGATCCATATTTGCCTTTGAATATACGACTGTAAGCTCAACAACTACAAGCATAAAGCAAATTAGGGTCAAATCTGGTAAAACATGACAATGTAGAAATTCTGCAAATTTTCCAAAAAACAATTGAAATAATCAAGCTAGAAGTTACCTAGCCTCGTGTTTGAAATTTATTGTTTGTCCGGTAAGTCTCCGAACGTCATTGTGTGTAGTTTATGTACACAGTGACGTCATTCGGTGTTGATATGACGTTTGCTATGTATAATGTGACTTTGTTTAGTCTTGTTGACTTAATGTGTAAAATTTCTCTATTTTATCGCAAGGTTAGACTTTTTTTTTTAGATTTTGCCTATTTATCTGCGGGGAATTCAAGTTTTTGTGCCATATCTTATCAATGAATACTTAGTTTTCAAGCCCTTTCCAGACGAGGAAAATGTGGAGGCCGCGGGTCCGATTAAAATAGGTCACATGAATATCAATGAGGAAACCCAGGAAAATGTAAACACTGACGTCACTCGGTTTAATCAAGAATTTTGTAAAAATGATTTTATGTTCTTTGAAAAATATTCATAATATATTTGAAAAGTTGGATCATAGATAAAGTGTATGATTTCTTTTTGTTATTGTTTTTCTTTTGCGTTATGAAGATGGTACCTAGCGGTTTGATAGACGGAATGGAATGGGTGCACAGACTTACCGGACGTGCAGACTCATTGGACTCAACTTATAATAAAAATGATAATAATAATAATAATAATAATAATAATAATAATAATAATAATAATAATAATAATAATAATAATAATAATAATAATAATAATAATAATAATAATAATAATAATGATAATAATAATAATAATAATAAATAATAAATAATAATGATAATAATAAACATTTCACTTGATATGCTGCGCTGCAGAGTGCAAAATGTCTGATGGTGCAAATATATTGTTCGTTAAGTGGATGTCTTCCTCCACCAAACTAACCTCCAATATTCTAACGAACAGGTAACATGAGATACTGCATAACTATCATGATTTTGTAATAATTCATTTCTGGATTTTAAAAAGAAATGAAAAATATACGACGTAAATCTCGTTTACATATAACGACTATTCGCCGTCCATGACTTTGACTATTCGCCGTCCAAAAAATACCAGCAAACAACTATTCGCCGTATACCTCAAACATTTTTGTTTCAGTAATTAGGGGCAGAAAATTATCAAACGAACATAAGAAACACATGTTAGGTAAGGCAAAATGGTATTAAGAATAGGGAATGGACCTCAAACCCGAAACACAATCTTGTTAACCCGATAAAACATGTGTTTTCGCGACACGATGGTCTTAAATTCCGGTACCAAGCAACGAAAAAAATGTCTAAGGGCAGCTATTTCGATACACAGGATAAAATAGACCCACACGCCGTTTTATTTAATCTCTTTACAATATGCCTTACATGCACTGGTTAGCCTGTAGTTAATGATAACGCTGGTAATCTATTTCCGGTGTTGATGATAGACGGTGGGGATGGCATTCAGTTTCACGAGCCAGTGTAAAACCCAGTAGGGGTTAAGTATACTTCAAAATTACACAATGTCAGTCAATCCGATTCATTGGCCAAGCCATACGTCGGCTTGTAATGTAGGCAGATTTAGACAAACGATTAAAAAAATTTTGGTGAAGATGGACCGATTCATTGATATGACCAACATTTATAACCAGGAAACCTCGTGTTGACTGAAATATGGGGAAATGGACCATAATCGTTTGTAACTGTAGTGGGGAGTTTACAAGAGTCAATATGTGGGTATGGCTAAAGGGCCATAGAATCGACCTGATCATTTGATCATACTATCTGTCTTAGATGAATTGTAATAAAGTTTGTCTAATTATTAGATAAACAATTAAATTTAAAAAGTAGTTTAACATCTGTTTATCCCTTAACACTGTACATAGTGTGAACGCAAATCTTGTCATTTATACCACTACGAGATAATTCTAATACAAACAACTTATTATTCCCAACTCAGAATCGTATCAAATCTATCTTTAAGACAAACAATTTTTAGCTCCACTGGCCTTTCAGGCCAGCGGGCTATTGTCATGGCGGTGTGTCCGTCGTGCGTCCGTCCGTCCGTGCGTCCGTCCGTGCGTCCGTAAACTTTTTCTTTAAAAATCTTCTTCTCAGAAACTACTGGATGGATTTCAATTAAACTTCACAGAATGATCCTTGGGTGACCCTCTCTCAGATTCCTCGAAATTATTCAGATTGAACAAGAAAGTCTGGAGTTATCTGCCCTTGAATATAAAAAAAAGCTGGTTTTGACTTTATTTTTACTCTTAAATCTACAAATATTAACCAATCAAGACAAAACTTGGACAGAATATATATAAGCGCGATATCCTGCCTGGGTATAATTTTCAGCTTCATCGGAATTTTACATCATGAGTTATGTGCCCTTTAATTTGGCAAAATTGCCATTTTCGACTTTGTTTTCACTCTAACAACAATAACTGTTAACCAATCAAGATGATATTAAGACAGAATCTTGTTGACAACAAGATCTTGCTTTTGTGCAATTTTCAGAATGATTGCATTGCTACAATCAGAGTTATGTGCCCTAGAAATTGACAAAATTTTAGTTTTTGACACTTTTTTCACATTTGTGGCCACATACATAGACTAATACTGACGAAATTGGGACAGACCATAAGATCCTGCTCAAGTTTAATATTTAGCTTGATTATTGTAGCGTTCAAGACAAATTATCAAGTCAAAATCATAGTTTTAGATCAGAATGTCTCTTTATTTTCATGACCACCATGTTACTGCACAATCACAACTTCTTGAACTAATTATCATAAAGAAAAACAACTCTTACTGAACTTTAAATTGCTCATAACAAAAGTTACTTCCCTTTTAGTCTACCACAATTATTAACTCACATACTGAATTATGTGCCTTTGAATTTGGCATAATGACAGTTTTCAACTTTATCATCACTCTAAAAATCCCCAAAATATTGGTCAATTATTTACCTTCTTTTCCCTTTGACCACATGATTGCTTCTTTTTACTTTGTTTCTGCTCTAAGAATCACAAGAATTTAAAAATATATCAGTTTAAGCATTTAGATAAATTTGTGAAATTTTTTATAGTAAACACAAGAAATTCAGGCCTGTGGAGCGACTCAAGACCTTCAGGTCTTTCTAGTTATGAGACTATGTATGGCTTTTTTTAGGATTGGGGGAAGACACAGGACGCTGGTAGAAAGGGGAAAAATCACATGCGGTATCCTAATTTTAGAGAAAATTGTATAATACAGAAAAAGTACTTTTCATAGGCTTAACCCATTTTATACCCATTACTGTTGACTTGAGAACAAGCAGGGCTAGTTTGCAAAGCTGCAATGATTGTGGAAAAGCTTTTCTTGTTATTTTATTTGGGTTTTCAGTGTGATTTTTTTTAAAAATATATCTTGGGGAAAATTTACCTTTGGGGGGAAAATTGCATTATTCCTGGAGAGGAAGACGCTGGAAACCAGTGTCACTTTCTTAACCCTTTCCCAAACGACAAAATTTTAGGGCAATCCACTCCAAAAACAGCCACAAATGACAAAATGGAAGTTATTAAAGATAGAATTTGTGTAAAATATAGCACAGAAAATATTGAGACAAAAGGAGAAATTGCTGATAATCAGCAATTTCTTCTTTTGTTTCAATGTTTTCCCAAGTCTTTTCTACTTTGGACGTCAAAACCAGGTCTTGTTCGGGAAAGGGTTAAGGGGAAAAAACCCTGCTATGATAATAAAAAACACATGTTAAAGTTAAATAATGGGTGTCAGCGGCGGATCCAGGATTTCTGTAAAGGGGGTGCGTTTTTACATCAGCATTTTCTTCCTTTGCCCCAATGTTTTCCCGGCCTTTTTCTTCTAAGGAAGTCAATACCAGAACTTGTTTGGGAAATAGTTAACCCTTTCACAAACAAGACCTGGTTTTGACGTCCCTAATCGAAAAAGGCTTTTGAAAACATTGAAACAAAAGAAGAAACTGCTGATTACCAGCAGTTTCTCCTTTTGCCTCAATATTTTCTGTACCATATTTTACACAGATCCTATCATTAATAACATCCTTTTTTTCATTTGTGGTAGTTTTTGAAGTGGGCCATCCTAAAATTTTGTCGTGTGGGAAAGGGTTAACTCATTGACCTTAGATGCCATTATGAAGAAGTGCGGTGCACAAGAAATATAGGCTAAATCTGCTGATGATATCTGTGGAGTTATTGTCAATTTGCCCTTTGGGTATTTTCATTCTTGATGTAATACTTTATAGTGCTACCATCAACATTGAGACTCAAATGTACTTTTAACTATTGACTGTCCTACGTGAGAGGGGTGTTGTGATTACATCTAACGGTAAACGCCTTCTTAAAACCACGACGTTTACATACTTGATTAACCTGTTCAGTTTGACTCGTCTGTCCAGAGGTCGTGGTTTATTTATACAATTGGAATGCTTCATTTGTTAAAGGTAGGTCCTTGGGGGCATACATATGTTTTGCAATCATCTCCATTTATCAGTAATTCCACATTAACTTCATTTAATTATAGACATAGATAAACATTATTACATGTTATTATACGTATGTCTCTTATTTAAGGTATAAAGTGCCTAATTAAAAACACCACTTTCTAGCCATACGAAATGTATCAAATTACACACACTTGTAAATACACTTCACATAAGTTGATTCACCGTGCAAGATTTCAAGATTATGCTTCAAGAAGAAAATAATTTACAAATATCATTTTACTCTATATTCATATGCAAGGGAAATAATTTTGAACATTTTTGTCAAATATTTCCATAAATATGCATCAATTCAAAATTCTAAACCGTACAAAATGCTTATGTTTGTATTTGGAATGGAAATGTAACACAGTTTAGGAATTACTGGCACTTTTCAAATTTCGCCGCTGGCTTTTTGGTGCTAATTAGGCCATTCTTACCTTAATTCAATACTTTTCAAGGCCTTCTCTGATAGGATCATTAAAAGCAAGTATTGATTAACATTATACCTCTGTTGTGGCGACTTTCTGGCCCTTCAGGACTTTGATTAAATGCTGATACATCTGACCGTTCGTTTACACACCGTCTCATGCGCAATTCTATGGTGTATAATCACGTGACTCAGAATTTCCGATAATCTTCAATATATCTTTTTTAATACTTGACAAATTTGAATTCGGTTTGAAGCAGAGAAGGTGGGAAAATGCCAGGAATAAGCTGGACGTGTTGGATTTTTGAAAAATCAACTGATAAAAAAGTTATTGAAGATAACCAAAATGTTGGTTTATCTTCAATAACTTTTTTATCAGTTAATTTTTCAAAAATAAACCACGTCCATCTAATGCGTGAAGTCTGTCCACTTTCTATGCTTCAAACCGAATTCAAATCGGTCGAGTATTTACAAAGTTAGTGAAGATTTTCTGAAAATATTGTATCACGTGATTAACCACCGTGAATTCTATGGATACAGAGGACGAATACCACTTTATGCTAGTTTGTCATGTTTACGATGACATAAGAAAGAAATGTATTCCAAAGTCTTTCCATGTTAGACCCAATGTTTTCACATTCATTTCACTTATTGGTTCAAATAATAAATGCATTATTAGAAAAGCTAGTAAATAGGGCCTATATCCGTGAGTCATTCATCTTACCCAATTCTTTGCTGTTAAACAATTCTTACATTTTGTTACATTTACCATGTTCTTCCTCCAACAAGTAAACAGCATTACTGTTTTGTTAACTTTTTGACTACATATTAACTTTGTTAATTGTTTTCCTTTTGTCAAAATTCCTGGTTGATCTCATTTGAAAGCTGACGAGGTTTTAACATTGCAATGGAAAATATTTAGGGGAAAGCATTAAATGTTGGTTACCAACATTTTATTCTTTTGCTTTCATGTTTTCCTAAGTAAATATAATCAGGGAATTCAAAACCAGGGCCTTTGCTCGGGAAATTGTCAAACGATATAACTAACCTTTCACACGTTTTTCTTTGTTCAACGTGTTATTTGTAAAATGACCAGAAACTTAGTATAAGTTTGTGTCAATAAAGTATATGTCTATGTCCATTAAAACATCTTCAACTTATTTCTCATATCGTTAGTCAAAATTTTGTCGTCTGATAATGGGTTTACTGGGTGTGAAGTCACGTGTGTGTTACGTCATCACGCACCACGTGACACGCCTAGCCCAAAAGCCACCCAAATTATAATAAACCCGGTTTTGCTTAAATCTTCCGCACTGTTACCTGGGCAACTCATTGGACCGGTTCAAAATAATTTCGACAAAATACAATATTTTCGATCATTTTTGTATACTTTTACAATAATTTTTGAAAGATTATTAAAGATGTCTCGTTTAATGGTATTTCTCGGCGCTCTGGCTGTCCTATACGGAAAAGCAAGTAAGTGTTGTTAACTTTAAGTTTTTTATTTAGATTTTTTTAAATTTGATTTAGATTATGCTTTCTTCCGAACCATTTACTTTTTTTTCTTCAAAACAACCGAGGAAGAACTTAATGGTCATTTTAGCCCCCCCCCCCTCCCAAATGGCGATAACTTGGGGTTGAACATGTCAAACCCAAAAGCATGCAGCTGCATACGACAAAATGGGTGTCGATGGGTGTACATTTGTGTATAATTCAGCATAGAAAACATTGAGGCAAAAGTAGAAAATGCTTATTATAAGCGTTTTCTTCTCTTGTCTCAATGTTAACACTAGCATTTTCAGTCAGTGATGTCAAAACTATGTCTAATTTTGGGAAAGGGTTTATTATTTTTTCTCCCCCACGTTACATACATTTTATTGTTGCTATCGCACATGGAGGTGCTAGATCTTTGACCAGAGGTCGTTTAGGCACGTACCAAGAGAGTCCCATTTACCAAATCTAAGCTCCATGGTTTTCTTGTAAATGCGTAGTAAAGAAAACACGTTGAAAGAAAAAGATATATCCATAATTAACAGCATATTCTTCTTTTCTTTAGATAATAAATTCCATTTTTTTCTTAACTATGGAATCTAAGCTGAATATTTAAAGGGACAGATTTATATCGAGACGAAGACGAAGTGACAATTTGAGTGTTTAACCAAATCCGAAATAATGTTTTGACGTCCGTGTTAGAAGGAGCTCATGAAAATATTGACACAAAAGAAGAAAATGCTATTAATCAGCATTATCTCCTTTTTTTATTAATATTTCTGTGCTATAACATATTAGAATCACATCTTTATCAACTTTCGTCTTGTCGTCTGCAGCAATTTTCAAACTGGGCCACCCAAACTTTTGACTTTTCGGAAATGGTTAATTCAAATCGGTTGAAATTTTGCACTAACCCAGCAGCTTTGAATGAAACGATTCACATTTCCATTTTATTTTCCCTTTTCACATTTAAAATACTTATTCAAATCGGAGGATTTTATAATTTACACCAATTTAACGCCAATTGAATTTCAGCAGGGCAGTTGCAGACGAAAATAAGCAATGTCATTACAATCATTTTATATAAATTGTATGTTAAATCATTTCAAGTATTGAATGAAAAGGAGAACATGTTGATTAACGGTTTACGAAGTATTTTTACATGTGATCTTTAATTTCCTCTTTCGATACCATTGAAACCCTACTGAGGACAGCCTATTCGTTTGAATCGTTACAAAAAGGTCAGTGTTTCCATTTACATAAAAAAATATTGAGTCCCTGGACCCAGTGCAGTAGAAAAAGTTGAGTCCCAACCACTTTCAGTTGAGTCCAATTTTGACTTCCACAAATCATCTTCAAATTAATTGTTGTACTTGTACGGGCCCTTTCCCAAACAAGACCTAGTTTTGATATTCCCAGTTAACTTAAAGTGGCTTGGGGAAACATTGAAGCAAAAGAAGAAACTACTAATAATGTGCATTTTTTCAATTTGCCTCAATGTTTTCTGAGCCAAGTTTTATACCTAAGTTATCACAAATTTTGTGATCTCCAGCAGCTTTTATCAGCCAGCCTTTGAACGCCGGATCGGCAAGCCACTGGTCTTGAAAAGACCGTTAGTGTTTCTTTTTCTTGGCTGGAGAAGCCATTATTGTTAACAAAATGAAAGTAACAGTTGGTTTCCGGCTATCAAATTGCCCACAAAACAATATATTTTAGACAGTTCGTGTACCAGACGAAAAAGCGGAAATCCCAACAATCGCAACTTTTCGGTTAGACGTTGGCGAAGTCTATTTATAGACCAGTTTCATAATATCAGGTCACTAATGAATTATTCATGAGGAGGCAAAAGGAGCCCTACTGATATGCCTCCAATAGTAAAACCACATTAATTAACACGCTGTTATCTCAATACCAGGTGTTGTGACAAAGCCAATTAACGTTTATAATTTTAGCACCCTATATTGTTAGTACTTGGGAGGACTCTGAGTACCTACAACATACATTTCCACGAAATATGTATTGTTAAAGTTAAGCTGGTATATTCATATTTCTGTTCATAATGCTAACCTAAACAATTAACAACAAAAGCTTAAACCCTGCCCAAAATTAGACCTGGTTTATAAATAGGCTTGGGAAAACACTGAGGCAAAAGAAGAAAATACTGATAACCAGTATTTTCTTCTTTTGTCTCAATATTTCCTGTGCTGATATATTGTACATAAATCAGGTCTATACTTCAACATGTTGTGTGCAAAAGCTTTAATTTTGAGTAGCCTAAATTATTTTTGTTCTGAGAAAGGATTTAGATTAGACATAAGGACAATTATTTTGTTTAAATATGTGGATATAGCGGACGAGAATCGACCTGGCAGAGCAGTCCATGCTAATCGAATGGAATGCTCTGCCAGGTGAATTCTCGTCCGCAATAATTGAATTAATGATCATAGGGCAAATTATAGACCATGTTGTCTTTTGACAAAGAATCATTTTGTAAACATAAAAATGAGCCAGGATCTGGAAAAAGGTCCCTTAAGACTTTTAAGCCCAACATAGTTCCAGATCAGCCTGCATATACATGCAGTCTGATCAGGAGCCATATTGTTCTCCATTGACTTCTTTATGCCCATTAGCAACCATAAGAGAGCAGTATGGATCCTAATCAGACTGGACTTTTCAACAGGATGATCTCGAATCTTGATTTTCCAAAATGCTTGAAGAGACATTTTCCAGATCCCGGCTCAAATAGTTTTTGTAACAATGGTTATGAAAAAAACTTTCAGAGTAAACCTACAAAGCATCCTTGAACTGAATTTATTTGTTGCATGATTGTACTGTATCTTTGTGAAAAGGTAAGAATTTATTATTGGTTCTCGGATACACAAGCTGACCTCTTCACACATTAATTATTGCACTATCAAGAAATAGTGATAGGCCTACATGTCCAGATTATACTATTTAATTCAACTGCACTTGTTATACTCAGTTATGGCTTATCAGTGGAATGTTTTGCCTCCCGTGGCGAGGCAATTATGCAAATGAGGTAAACTGTGCTATAAATAGCAATTTTGAAATTGGTTTATAGTAACTTTGGAAAACCGGTGACTTTGCTTCAAATCTGTCGTACTTTGTTCACATTTTGGATTGTTTTCGCTAGTTATCTGACGTTTGTCACGTTTCTTCGTAAGATTTATGAAAAAACATTGTTTTTGCCTCTCATTTTATCTTGCGTCCCACGGACGCGACGGGTATAAAAATTTTGCGTCCGAGCTGATTTTCATGCGTATACAGATACTTTTACGACGTAAATGGAAACTCTGGGTCTGATAAAAAAAGGAAATATAAAATTTTGGTTCAAGTGAACATTCATCCTTTTCAAAACAACACGTTCTTTTCGGTGAAGAAAAATAGCACCAGAAAATGTTTTCTGTGAATATTTTTTGGTTGAAATATACAATTAATCCTCTTTAGGCACCCATTTATTTTGTTGTCTGCCGCAACTTAAAAATAGACCTAGTATTTGTGTTGCTGTTTTAGAAAGGGTTAGAAGATGATAATCGCATGAAAAATTTAAACAATTTATTATTCATTTAACCATTTTCGCTTATGAAATTATAAGGTGTACATTATTTATTAACACAGAATCTTGAGAAATAGGCAGCTTTCGTGTGTGCTTGTGTAACATAGATATTTTCTAAAATTTCGAGAAACCGTATGGAATACAATATCTTTTTGTTTCTTAACTTAAGACTCTTTCTCACAGAGTTTGTGTCCTAAACGTATGGGGCTTTTGAAAACGACAAAAACAATGCTGATCGTCAGCATTATCAATTATCTTGCATTGTTTTCAACTCTATCATAGATTTTTTTATAGACCAGATTAATACTTAGGAAAGAATATAGGCCTATTATATTTGATTACCTGCACATTTCAGTCAGTCTGATTTTGACATATGAGAAACTGCTACACATATTGGCATATTTCTGTTTGAGGAAGCAAAACTTTAACTAAGCTTTGTCTCGAAGAAATGAAAGTAGTAAGGCATATTTTCCTCCTTTTAGAAAAGGATTTTGTTCCATTATTCTGGATGAAAACATGGAAGTAATTTTCATGGTTTCATATTTTGTCACGCTAGGCCATCGTGGAATTGTTGTATGTAGCTCACGATAAATGACCTGGCAGAGCTTCTCAAGCTAATTGATAGAGACATTCTGCCAGGTCATTTATCGTGAGCTTTACATTCAAGTTCGGACAAGACTTGTGACATCAAATATCATCATGAACAACAACAAAAAATTAGGATCTTTCCAAGTTGAAAGTCAGCAAAATATATTAAAGGTAATCCATCCATCATTAGATACCAGAAATTTCGTGTATCTTCAGCGTCATTCGTGTCAACGGAAATTACCGAGGGTATCCGGATTTTTAAAATCCGGATACCCTCACCAATTTCCGTTGTCACAGGAATCGGCGAGTGTAAAGGCGAAATTACAGCGAAAAGTGTTTGATATCTAATCATGGGTGGAGTATGTTAAATGAAAGTTGGACCCAATGCTTTATTGGGAGTTAAATGAACGTTGGACCCAATGCTTTATTGGGAGTTAACCCTTTCCCAAACGACGAAAATTTAGGGTAATCAGCTTCAAAAACTGCCAAATAAGACTAAGTGGATGTTCTTAAAGATAGGATTTGTGTAAAATATAGTACAGAAAATATTGAGACAAAAGGAGAAACTGCTGGTCATCAGCAGTTTCTTCTTTTGTTTCAATTTTTTCCCAAGCATTTTCTACTAGGGACGTCAAAACCAATTCTTGTTTGGAAAAGGGTTAAGACAAGATGAAATAAAGCTTCTAAGACACAGGCCTACTAGTGACAATATTGCAACCGATCCCTAGTTTGAATCTTTCAGATCACTATTACTTAAACATCACGTTCGTAGGTACGATATTGCTGCCAACCCTGTACATGTAGTTTTCGAATGCTCAAACGTTGAAAATTAATAAAGATGATACGCACAAAAGGGTGATGTTATCTATTTTTTTTTAATTAAAAACAAGTGGATAATAATATCGTCGCTTTTCAACATAAATCTCGTAACTGCAGGTTGTTTTAAGCTGTAGTTACGAGGGTTCTGTTGAAAAGCGGCAATATTATCATAAGCTGGGACATATGAAAAAAAAGCTATTGTGTCGTTTTAGTACAACATGGATCTAGATCAGCCTGCGTTTACACGCAGTCTGATCAAGATCCATATTGTTCCAAGATGACTTGATTACTACCGGTGGAATCTGTCAAAGATTAGGATGGTTCTTTTTATCACTGTAAACCGTGCTTGGGCGAAGGCTAATCTGGATCCATTGCGGTCGAAAATGCCACAAAATTAATGCTCATTGTTTCATTTTCTAGTGCATATTTTCTTTTATTTGTCATGCAAAATGGAAGGCCAAACAAGGACAAAATGTATGTAACAAAGTCTAATTAGAGTCGGAGATTTCACGTTTATGCCCACGATTATGTGGCAACTTTTTTCGTAGACAATCTTCTGAACCCTTTCCCAATCAAGAGCTAGTTTTGGCGTCCCCTGACGTCTGGGTTGAGAGAACATTGTGGAAAATGAATAACAATAATTCATTTACCATGATGTTTCTATCCATAAAGACAAAAAAGAAATGTAAAAATTAAACTCATTCGCTTTCATTTTTCTTCTGCAATAGGCATATCTCTGAATTTGGACGAGTCTAAAATCATGCCTTATAATGGGTTAATCACTTAATGATATGCAAAATTGAAATAGTGTTAATACTGGAATAGAATGAGCAAGAAAAGTGTTGATTTTTTTTTTGTCAAATTGCCTTTGAAAAAAATCCATACATACCGATGTTATACGCAATGGACTGTAAAGACCTGCCGTAAGCAACTTTAAATGGATACTTTTCAACAAAAACCTCGTAACTGCAGCTTAAACAAGCTACAGTTACGCGGTTTTTGTTGAAAGCGACCAAATACTGATCCAGACCATCAGATAAAGCATTGTTTTATTTGTATTTAGTACCCCACTATAGTCCAGTCACGATATTATGGCATATGTTTACAAATTTTACCCATGTAAAGAAAGGAAAATGTGCTCTTAAGGTTTACGAACTGAGAATGAAAACACCACTTTCTAGCCATACGAAATGCATCAAATTACACACACACACACTTGTAAATACACTTCACTTAAATTGATTCACCATGCCGGTGTAACGTAGTAAAGTGACCCCCATAGTAAACTGACCCCCGGTCACTATTCTATATAGAATACTGACCCCCGGTCATAATATTATGACCGGGGGGGTCATAGTATTATGACCTCCCCACACGTAGAAAAGTGACCCCTCACGTAGAATTGTGACCCCCCATAAAATTTTGACCCCCCTTCCCCACATGCACACCAAACGTCCTACTCTAATATAAACCAAACTATGGTACACGTACAACATCATTATTTCCATCGATAGGCATCGGAGAGGTGCAATGGCACTCGTCCGTGCATGCGTCTGTCCGCACATACAGAGTGCTTTGACCACAACTTTTCATTCATTAATGGGCGAACCCGATTCAAACTGACTGGTTAGACGCTTCAACCGCATCTGAATTGATTTGATTTATTGGAGTTTTCAACTGCAATGGCATATTGCAGCGGCTGGAGCACCTAATATGGATTCTTGGTATTTCTCGCACCCGTACTGTCACCAAATACAAACAGAGCCTCCGTCTGCTCTCTCATAGACGATTTACAGGGTGTGGGACAAATGACTTTTGTCAAATGTCAGAATGGATACATACCGAGTCAGGTTCGAACTGACGACCCATTGATTGGCAAACCCCCGACGTTACTAACTAAGGTATTCGGTCTCGGGGCATATGTACTGGTTCTTATTCGTATGTACATGGATTACGACCTACTACCGATGTATATTTGTGTGGAAAGGACAAATGAGTTTAAAAGGTTTCTGACCGAAAATCACTTGTCCCTCAGCGTTGTGAGTTCGAAGCCTACCAGAGTTTTGTATTTGTGTCTCCCATACGCACTTTCCTACCTGGTGGTTGCATATTAGAGTGGTTATGTTAACATTTAGTCACTTCAAATAGCGAGATTGTTATCTAGGCTTCTCAATCTGATTAAAATCCTGTGTTGACTTGACAGTAAAATATTACAGGCACCAGTAAGGGGTAATCTTCCTGACCAATCAAATAAACTTCAACGATTTGCGAAACGGTTTAATCCGAAAAATAGGACATGTATTCGCACGTGTCTGTCATGAAAAAAGCAATGCAAAACCTCGTATCTCGTTTTTGGAAAATTTTAAAGGTGAAGGAAACCAGTGTAATGACTTTATCCCAAACTGAAAGGTTTTACTTGAAATTCGGACATCAGCAAATATATCTCAAAACCTGCAAAAAATATTGTAAACTGGACACACACTATTTTACTTTGAAAATCGCAAAACTCTTTGAAAGGATAGACGCCATTCTTAACGAATTCTTGAATATCACTATACATGTATTCATTTTCGTCCATCGTGCAAGGTTTGACTGATTGATTGCCTCCGCAGACCTTTATATATCCATCCGTGTACGCAAGGACTTTTTGTTTTACCGCCAACAGCTCTCGGTGTCGCTTTTGTTTCCTGTTGCGTTGACCGAGCGGTTTTTAAGGGGGGGGATGCTCCAGTTTCCTCAATTTTCCCCAATAATAGAATTTATTCATATTTTGTATGTTGAAATATCTTGTTATTACCAATTGAAAAATAAAATGAAAATGGATGGTCATCGACCTTGTTTGAAATTTATAGGCATTCGTATCACACACCCCTACGGCGAAAAAATGCACAATTTCTTGCACTTTTCCAAGGTCACTAAAATGCTTTTAATAATGCTGTATTATCATCGTTTAGTCCCGAAAATGGATTTAAAGTAACGTCTTACATTTAATAAGAACAGAAAATCCAAAATAATCAGTGTTATTATAAACACGAACATGTATAAAACAGCATGCTCACTTGTTCAGTTAGATCAACGAAGCTGAAGAGTTTTATGAAAAAATGCATATTTATACCCCCCACAACAAAGTTATGGGGGGTATACTGGAATCAGGTTGTCCGTCCGTCTGTCCGTCCGTCCGTCCGTCTGTCCGTCTGTCCGTCCGTCCGTGGACATAATCTTGTGTCCTCTTCTCCTCCCACAGTTTTTGACCAATTTTTCTGAAATTTCATCAGGATGTTTCCTATCATATGAAGTTGTGCACCTGCAATTTTCATCTTGATCCAGTCATTAGTTTTAGAGTTATGCCACTTTGAAGTTTTTTTGGAAATGTTTTAAGTTCTACATAATAGAATTTAATAGAACTCCCTTATTGTATTAAGCAACATGTCCTGGTGGCTGGTGGTAATGCAAAAAGAAAAGGTCATCGCACTTATTAGTGAATTACAGCAATTTTGATCAGGTACACATGCATAAAACGACGCAAAACAGTTGTACCTGCAAACACACTTACAACTGTCTTGCTCTAATAAATAGATTTCCATCTTGAGGAAATCAGTTTTGCATAATAAATACGCTTTTACCTTCGAAAGTGATAAATTGTAAATACGTGTTATAGACCCTATTATTGGAAATATGGTAGCGAAACATATATGGTACGAAACATTTAATTTTTTACAGCAATGACCGAGTGTTCCGAAAAACTGGAGCATTGCCCCTTAAAAAGTTGATCATAAAGACTGTTTCCGGAAATGATGCAGACACCACCAACTTTCATCATTTTGACTACTAAGAGTTACCCGAAGTCTAGTTTTAGGACAATTTTGCCGAGGTATGAATAAAGGCTATCAAACGTCAGACGCAGAAGAAAATAAATGATGCAATCAAGTAAAAAAAACCCGATGATAATAACAACAACAACAACAACAGCAACAACAACAAACAAAAGCCGTTAATAGTGTGGTGTAAATAATCTGAATAATTACTCAAATATAAAATGTCATTTAATTCTATCTAGATTAAAAGAAAAATGAGAAAACACTTCTACAATAAAGCCCCTTTTCCCATAACACGTACAGCATCAAACTGAGAAACCGAGAGAAAAGGTTCTTGACAGAATTTCATGAAGTTCAATTTTAAGTTTCGTCCAATTTGGTGCAAGAATTGAGAAGATTTTGCTTCAGACAGACTCTAGACGCAATGTTATACATTTAGTCCCCTTTTCACATGACAGGATTTTTGTACATGAATTGTTAATAGAATAAGCTACAGAACATCGCATTGATCACTGAAGAACAAAATTTCACTGAATTCTGGTCATCGAATGAAGAGAAATTAGAGAAACACTTATTTCTACATTAAGGCCCCTTTTTATGAGACACAGCCTCAAACTGAAACAACAACAACAAGAAACAAAAAAAAAAGAAGAAAAAAAAAAAAAAAAAAAAAAAAAAAAAACACGAGAAAACAGCTTCAAAAAGTATTTCAGGGATTACACTTGTGAAGCTTCATTGATTTTGGCCTAAAGGTTGCTGAGATGTGACTGTAAACGGACGGACGGACAGACAGACGGACGGATGGGTGGACGGAGAGATAGCATGGCGACTAAATGCTCCGCGAAACTCTTTTCGGGGAGCATAATAACACGGATGTGTTTTGAATATATACATGTAGTGTATGTTAAATAAGCAATAAGCTAGGTGGGGTGTCAGTATTTTATAGATGAAATCAGGGGGGTCGTTATTTTACATGGGGGTCAGTATTTTATAGAAAGGGGTCAGTATTCTATATAGAATAGTGACCGGGGGTCAGTTTACTATGGGGGTCACTTTACTACGTTACACCGGATTTCAAGATTATGCTTCAAGAAGAAAATAATTTACAAATATCATATTACTCTATATTCATGTGCAAGGGAGGTAATTTGAACATTTATGTCAAATATTTCCATAAGTATGCATTAATTCAAAATTCTAAACCATACAAAATGCTTATATTTGTATTTGGAATGGAAATGTAACACAGTGTAGGAATTTCTGTCACTTTTCAAATTTCGCATCTGGCTCTGCATTTCATTCTCAGTTCGTAAACCTTAATTTTGAATACAATTTTGAATGTGTTGGTTCGAATCTTGCGGGTGTGAGACACCCGCAAGATTCGAACCATAACATGCAAAATTACAGTAGTTTGGAGTTTGCTTTTCTGTTATTTACATAGATAAATTTTGTAAACATGTGCCATGATATCATGACCAGACTATACTTTGGTTATGTCCATTTGGGCTTCTATACTAAAATTAGCTCATCGTCGATAATTCGTGAAAATGGCATGTGACAGAAAACGCTTCTGGGAAAAACACTTTTCAGTATTCACGAATGTTTTAAACTTCATGATGAGAAACAATTCTTTCTGCAAAGAAGACTTGTCGTTTCAGTGGGAAAGTGTTACTTGACAAACAGGTTTGGGTATAAGTGCATTCCCATTGCAAAACAGCATTTAGTTTTTCATTTGTTGTAAAAGCAGCCACATGAAATGAAATGCTCATGTCATGGGCCATTTACCAGGGAATGTGAAAGATAGATAAAATTATCTTATATAAAGTAAGATTTTTTGCTTTAACGAGTCAGGGTGCAGCCTGTCGTATTTTTGTACAGGGTCAATAGAAGTAAATGTATGTCTTGTCAATAAAACATTGAGCCGGGATCTGGCCCCGGTTTCTCGAAAAAACTTAAGTACGTTCTCAGACTCAAATCTGAGCACCATGCTCAAATCGCACGAAATCCATGTCAACTTCAGTTGAATACCAATCAACGTTGATTGGTATTCAATTGAAGTTGAGCATGAAGTCATGAGTATGTACTTAAGTTGTTGGGGTTTTTTTTTAGAAACCGGGGCCTGGACTGATTCCTGTTCTTCTCAAACGCCAAGTTGAGAGAAATACTTGAAGTCATTGTTCAGAGCTCCAGCCTCCGCGATATTAACATAAGTAGCTAAAAGTGGCACATGAATCAACCAATAAACCGATCAATCAATCGAATATTTCAAACACTCCTTGATGAAGGATGATGTTTGTTTATTACTATCTCACTTTCATCTAGAACATAAGTTATAAAACATCACCATTTGTCGGTGAATCACCAAGGCAACCAAATTTCTCCTTATTTGGGCATGTTTCGTAAGCGGGTAATTTACAACCAAAACCCATTTTTACGATCTGTAACTATTTTGGTGACCCTTTGTCGAACGACAAGTGCAATCCGAGCGATAAATGTAATCTGAGCATGGGAGGAGGGAACGGGGTTAACCCATTACCATACAGTGTCTCCTTTTGACTCCCCACAAGATAATGGCTTTGGCAAACATTCGGGAAAATGAAGAAATTGCTTGTGACAAGCAATTTCTTCATTTCCCACAATGTTTTCTACCCAAAAAGTCATACAATTTCCAAATTTCATCACATTGAAAATGTTGTCTGCAATTTCTTTGAATTTGGATCAGTCCAAAATTTTGCCGTTTGGTAATTGGTTAAAGAGATGTCACAAATACTGTTGTAGGTCATTGGTACTTAACCCCTTACCAAACGGCAAAATTTAAGGTGATCCACTTCAAAAACTGACACAAATGACAAACTGGAAGTTATTAAAGATATAATATGTGTAAAATATGGCATAGAAAAAATTTAGACAAATGGAGAAACTGGTGGTTATCAGCAGTTTCTTCTTTTGTCTCAATGTTTTTTCAAGCCTTTTCTATTAGGGACGTCAAAACCAGGTCTTGTTTGGGAATTGGTTAATCTTTTCCAAACTAAGGCATTTTCAACATTACTGATAGATTTGGCTGAAAAAAAAAAATGATGTAAACAGACCCGTATGAAGCAATTTTTCATAAGGGGCGAGCGGGGGGTGTGAAGCACCTGTCTGGGCCAGCGTCTGAATATTGAAAGGGCTGAATTGCATTTCCCCTAAAGTTTCAGTGTAAAGCAATGAAAATTCGGGATTTTTGGTCAACATTGGGGTTTTAGCCCCTCCCTGTTCCTACGGCCTGACAAAAGATGATCAGCATGTTCTGGAATAGGCCTAGATGCCATAAATACTGTTCTTTGTTCGACAAGAAGCATTTGTAGTTAACCTTTTCCAAAACAAGACATGTTTTAATGTTACTGATAGACTTGACTCAAGAAACATTGAGGCAAAAGATAGTCAGCATTTTCTGGCAGAGAAGCCCGTGATATCGTTCTTAGGTCGACATCAAGCACTGGTACCGTATTAACCCTTTCTATAACACTGCGCAATTATAACATTACTGATAGAATTGGCTCGGGGAAACATTGAGGCAAAACAAGAAAATGCTAATAACCAGCATTTTACGCTGTTCAATTACATTATTCTGAGACACATTAGGCTATAAACAATCAGCGTCTGTTTGGCAACATCCTGATTAACCCTTTCCCAAACAACAAAATTTTAGAGTGATCCATTTCAAAAACTGCCATAATTGACAAAATGGATGTTATCAAAGATAGGATTTGTGTAAAATATGGCACAGAAAATATTGATACAAAAGGAGAAACTGCTGGTTATCAGCAGTTTCTTCTTTTGTTTCAATTTTTCCGAAGCCTATTCTATCAAGGTCGTCAAAACCAAGGTCTTGTTTGGGAAATGGGTTGAAATGAATCACAAAATGTGCGCATGAACAGGTTGACTATACTTCCTTCTAGGTTTAGGGAAAATACTTTCATCCTGTTCCACAAAACAAAATTATAGACTGGTCCAGATTACAGATTCAAAAGACAACGAAACTAATAACGAAACGCATGATATAACGATAAAATATTGTTATTAAACCTGATAGTATCGACATCATTGAGGAAAATAAGAATATAGTGATTAGAGTCGTCATTTTTCTCTCTCATTTTTTTCCAGACATGCGTTGATATGGCCGTCAAAAAACAAGCATTATTTTGGGAAAGGATTAAATCTGATGGTGCATGATTTGTAATTTTAAATGTGCAGAAATATTTGACAAGTCGGGTATTATAAGTAAACTGATGAATATTTTGCTTGTGTAAACCTTTCCCAAATGGCGAAATTTTGGTGTACCCCGATTTGAAAGCTCTTTTATAGACTTCACAATTATTGATGTAAAAATTAGAAAGATGAATATAGAAGCATAGAAAAATATTGAGGAAAGGGGAGGAACTAAAGACGATTAGCAATTCCTTTTATCTCAATCAATGTTCCAAAAATCAGTTTTCTCCCTAGGACGTCGAAAACAAGGTTTCTTTTAAAGGTTTCTAATATAGAAAGTTTAGCCCTTTCCCAAACGTCTTACATTTTGCCCGTTTCAGTGTGAAAACCAATGCAGACAACAAAATGGGTGTTGATAAAGATGTGGTTTATGTACAATAGGCTATAGCACAGAAAATGTTGAGACAAAATGAGAGAAAAATGCTGTTCAGCATTTCGTCATTTTTGCCTCAATGCTTTCCAAAGCCCTTTCTATTGGGGATTTCATAACTAGGTCTTGTTAGGGAAGAGTCTTAAAGTTTGCGCAGTTTTGCAACCATACCATCTTAAATTGCTGTTAACGTAAGCGAAAATTGTGATTTATTGCAGGCAATCTTTACATCTTTCCTTAGAAGTTTTTATTTCATTTCGTATGTTTACGATCCAAATATGGCTTGTTATATGAATATTATGACACGTCAAATATTTTTCCCACAACACAAAATTCAAGAACATTCTAAGTCCAAAGGGGTTGTCGATGAATAAAATAATAAGCACGAACGAACATATCGCTCCTTTTCAACGAAAACCTCGTAGGCTAACTGCAGCTTAAATCAAGCTGCAGTTACGAGGTTTTCGTTGAAAAGTAACAATATGAAATTATATCAGCATATTTTCCCTTTCGCACTTCTTTCCAATTGTGTGTCTGCTTGTTACGTCAAATTCAGACATTATCATTTATAAAATTGAACTTTGTGTACTTGGTGTCACAAAGAATAATGTGTTGAAAGGAACGGGGCGAATTTTCAGCATGTACTCTGTATGCCTAAATTTTATTTCCGAATCATTTTTCGCGTGAAGATAGGAGACGTCATAACTATACATATAAATATTCTGAAATTGTTACATCTTTGGTATTGGTCTGAATGGATTTATTTTAGTATTGACCAATTATTACCCTATTGCTTAAAAAACATTAAACAACGGAGAAGAGGTATAAAAAGGACCGAATACGCATTGAGATGCTTTTCAGAGGATCACATTAATTAACTTTCATTTCAAGTGAATGAAAATAAAAATTCTTTGGTGTTTAGGATAGAAAACATTATTGGAAATGAAGCAAGCAATTTCTTCATTTTCCACAATGTTTTCCACATTCCCTTTCTATGGGGGAGTCAAACTGAGTCAATGGGTGGCTATGAGTTAAAAGCGGGTGGGTCACATTTCGGATTTCTAGAGATATTTTGACGGGCGTTCTAACTTCGACACACCGAGTGTCAACTGTACTAGTACACATGTACTTGGGATGGCAAAGACTTTTGTGCTAAAAATAGACTTGGTTTATGTTATGTTTTGCCAATCCGTCGATATTGTTAAATACTGTTTGTTTGTCCGAAATCACGTCAATATTTACTTGATAAAATCGTTCCCAATTGTAGGCCTTTGGATTTGTAAGTCAACCACCAGGGGGCGTCGCTAGTTCAGATTTCACCGGGGAAGATATTGTTTGAACAAAAATGTGATTTTGACAAGGAAAATTTCTGTTTTCTCGCAATATTTATCAGCTTTCTCTAGAACTGTTTTCCCTCGTTGTATTCGCATTTGCGTAGTTGCATAAAGATTGCTTTAAAGCTACGGGTATTTTTTCAGGCCCTACCTTAAAGTCTTTTTGAAGTACATAATATAAAAACGATGAAATAGATCTATCACTTATGGGGTATCAACAGATTTAAATTTCATCGTTGTTGTTTACGTGTCTTTGTGCTTATACAATCAGGAAGCAAACCTGATACGGGTATCATTCATTAAATTAAAACTTACGAGGCCCTTTTGTCTTGCCAGATAGGTCCTACACGTCACAGGCTATATTGTTAGCTTCAGGGCGTATGATCTCTTTCTCAAATGGCAACATTTTACACTATTCCAAAATTGAAAACTGACACAAAGGACAATGTAATGTTACGTATACGTTTGTAAAGAAAGACTTTAAGAACGATAGGCTACAGGACAGAAACCCTTGAAGCAAAAGGAGGGGGCTAAAGCCTCATTGTGTGAAAATTGGGGTGGTGGGCGTTGCTAATTTAGATTTTCCCAAATTTTCAGTGTGAAAAAGGGAAAATTTGGCATTTTTGGCCAACTTTGGGGGCTTAGCCCCCTCTAGCGCTCCTGTTCCCTGTGAAATCTTTCTTCTTTTGTTTCAATGTATTTCCAGAGCGTTCTTTTTCATGGGCGTCTTGTTACGGGTACTGGTAACATGAATAGGCCTATATTTTTAAAAGTAGTATACATAAATCACTGTTTCGTTGTTACTTTTTTCATGACACATCATTTCAGTGTATTAATATACAAAATTGAGACACGTTGTTTTTTTGATATCGAGATATTTTCATATTTTGTGATTATTCTAGCGTAA
Source organism: Fragum sueziense (assembly GCA_963680895.1). Taxonomy (NCBI): domain Eukaryota; kingdom Metazoa; phylum Mollusca; class Bivalvia; order Cardiida; family Cardiidae; genus Fragum; species Fragum sueziense. The sequence goes on from OY804609.1 coordinate 9,402,357, forward strand.
ACGTAATATCGCTACTTTTTTCATAAACCTCGTAAATGCAGCTTTAAACAAGCTGTAGATACGAGTTTTTTGGCGAAAAGCTAAGATATCCCCGAGCAGCGTCTCGCTCAAATACCCATACATGTCTACATGTAGATCGTTGCTTTTCAACCAAAACCTCGTAACTGCAGCTTAAAACAAGCTGCAGTTACGCGGTTTTCGTTGAAAAGCGACGAAATATGAAACCTACACGTATGATTTGTGCTTATACTTTTAACGGTGGGGAATCGCGTTACACAGCGATTTCAGACAGTCGCCAATGATTCTGTTAATTTATAAGCCTACGTAGCCAATAGGGAATGATTTTATCTAGTACATGTAAACAGTGACGTAATTTAGGACAAACAATAGGCTATTATATCGTGGGCGTTGTTATAAAATCTCGTAACTAAGGCTTGAATCAAGTCGTAGTTACCGACGGTTTATCAAAATATAACGGAAACCCCAGTCTACTTTAGCACAAAATTCATTGCTATTAGAAGGTGGAAAAAACACTATGATTTTGCTGGGCGTGGAAGACCTTTAAAATTCAGCCGATAAAAAAGTTATTGACGACCAACTATTAATTGTAGATAACCTTCTCATCAGTTGATTTTTAAAAGATCTATTACGCCGAGCTTTCTGGCGTATTTACGCCTTCTCTGCTTCAAACCAATTTAAAATAAGTCACGTATTAACAGAGTAATTGCAGATTTTCTCACTTTGACTCAACATTTTCTGTGCCATTTCCAACACAAATCCTGCCTATATCAACACCCTTTTTGTCATCTGCAGCAGCTTCCAAAATGGAACACCGACTGGGAAAGGATTAAGACCCTAGTTACAAGGTTTTGAGCACCACAAACGTTTTTTTTTTCAGATGCAGGAGGCATCTGAGGTCTCACCGATGATAAAAATAATGGAATAATTAATTATGTTCGTTTATTTCACAGACGCAGGGGGTGATGCCGCGATCACTTCCCCCGAAATGGTTAACATTACTGAAGACACGATGGTCGGAGAACTCGTGATGGCCGTTACTAAAAACACGTAACTCCAGCTTTTACAAGCTGTAGTTAGGAGGTTTTGCCCCTATCTACACATATGTATAAAACATTTTTCAGACGCTGGAGGCCCTGTCATGTTCACTTCGCCCGAAATGGTTAACATAACTGAGGACACGATGATCGGAGCCACCGTGATGACCGTTACCTCTAGATTTTAGATCCCACCGATTAAGAAAATGATAGAATAATTAATAATGTTCCTTTATTTCACAGATGCAGGAGGCCCTGCCGCGATCACGTCGCCCGATATGGTTAACCTAACTGAGGACTCGATGGTCGGAGCCACCGTGATGGCCGTTACCACCGTTAATCCGGCTTTGAAGTCCCTAATATAGAAACGGATTCGTATTACATAAACACTATTTTTCAGACGCAGGAGGGCCTGCCATGATCACGTCCCCCGACATGGTTAACATAACTGAGGACACGATGATCGGAACGACCGTGATGACCGTTACCACTAATTTTTTAGGTCCCACCGACGATAAAAATGATCGTATAATCAATTATGTTTGTGTATACGATGGTCGGAACGACTGTGCTGGCCATTACCACCGTTAATCCATCTTCGCAAGCCAAGGGTGACATCTACGACGTGACGTCGTTTCTGTATTCACCCTTGGCGATTTAGTCCGATTTTCTTGGTCTCCTGGAAAGCATTTTCATTGGTTCCAGCGAGGTCTGTGAATACAAACGTAGGTGGGTTCAACCTTGGCTAGCGAAGATGCCATTAATCCGGCTTTGACGTCCCTAATAAAAACAGATTGGGAAAACATTGAGACAAAAGAAGAAAATGCTAAAAATCAGCATTTTCTCCTTTTGCCTCAGTATTTTCTCGGCTACAAAGTACACAAATCCAATTTTTCTGACCATCGTCTGCAGCGGGTTCTAAATCGGACTTATCTTAAATTCTGACATTTTCCAAACGCTATTTTTCAGAAGCTGGAGGCCCTCCCATGATCACTTCCCCAGACATGGTTAACATAACTGAGGACTCGATGATCGGAACGACTGTGATGGCCGTTACCACTAATTTTTGAGATCCAGCCTCAGGTCCTACCGACGTTAAAAAATACTCTAATAATTAATAATGTTCGTTCGTTTATTTCACAGACGCTGTAGGCCCCGCCGCGATCACTTCCCCCGATATGGTTAACATAACTGAGGACTCGATGATCGGAGCCACCGTGATGGCCGTTACCACTAATTTTTGAGGTCCTACCGACGTTAAAAATGATCGTATGATAAATAATGTTCGTTTATTTCACAGGCGCAGGAGGCAATGCCGCGATCACGTCCCCCGATATGGTTAACTTAACTGAGGACACGATGGTCGGAGCCACCGTACTGGCCGTTACCACCGTTAATCCGGCATTGACGTCCTTGACAATTACGGATTGGGAAAACATTGAGACAAGCTTACAATATACCACAAATCCAATCTTTTGGATCATCGTCTGCAGCGGGTTCTAAATCTTAAATTCTGACGTTTTCCAAACGCTATTTTTCAGATGCTGGAGGCCCTGCCATGATCACGTCCCCGGCTATGGTTAACATTACTGAGGACTCGATGATCGGAACGACCGTGATGGCCGTTACCACGCAAAACCTGGCTAACGTGGTGATCATGATCGAATCGCAGATGCCCATGTCTACCCCACCCAAGTTTAACGTCACTGGCATGAATATTCTGCTACATGATATGCTGGACTTTGAAATGACTAGCTCCTACATGCTTATGTTGAAGTAAGTCGTGCTCAATTTATTATATTCATTAACCCTTTCTCAACACGGAATAAATTTGGACTGGTCCAATTCGAAGGCAACGTACGTTACTGGTGGTAACGTAATTCTGCTACATGATATGCAGAACTTTGAAATGACTAGCTCCTACATGCTTATGTTGAAGTAAGTCGTGCTCAATTTATTATATTTATTAACCCTTTCCCAATACAGAATAAATATGGACAGGTCCAATTCGAAAGCAACGTACGTTACTGATAGTAACGTAATTCTGCTACATGATATGCTGAACTTCTAAATGGCTAACTCCTACATGATTATGCTGAAGTAAGTTATGCCCAATTTCTTACATTCATTAACCCTTTCCCAACATGGAATGAATTTGGACAGGTCCAATTCGAAGGCAACGTACGTTACCGGTAATAACGTAATTCTGATACATGATATGCTGAACTTTTAAATGGCTAGCTCCTACATGATTATGCTGAAGTACGTCTCGCTCAAGTTCTTATATTAATTAACTCTTAAAACTGCGAAATATTTGTACCCAATAGGCTCATGCCCAATAGGGGTAGATTTTTGTGAGTATTGCACTAATATAATATAAATAATAAATAATATAAGCTTATATTATGTAGATCGAGTTTTATCAATGTGTTTGTCCGAATCTACGTCACTGTTTACTTGATGAAATCGATCCATATTTGAAGGCAAGTACAGAAGACAAAAAATTTATTTGATAAAGATACGATTTCTGCATAGGCTAAAATAACTTAAAAACGTTGAGACAAAGGGAGAAGTTGCTGATTATCAAGCTTTGCACTTTTTGACGCACCCGAAAGAAAAAAGCCCTGGAAAGCATTGTTGAAAACGGAGAAATTGCTTGTGATAAGCAATTTCTTCATTTTCCACAATGCTTTCTACCCAAAAGACCATGAGATTTTATTCCTTTGAAATTGTCGTCTGCAACATACCGGTAATTGTCATGCATCACCTTAAAATCTTTTTCAGAGCTATGGACGCCAACGATAATTAATACTACCATGGCGATGCAAAATCTGACTGTTTACGTCAATGACGTTAACGAGCCGCCCATGTTTTCAATGATGACGTACAACGATATACCATCGACAATTATGCGTTTTGACGCCAAACAAGAAAACGAGTTTTGAAAACATTGTGGAAAATGAAGAAATTGCTTGTGACAAGCAATTTCTTCATTTCCCACAACGTGGTTTCTATACAAAAAGACCAAAAATTTAAATTTCATCAACTTGAAATTGACTTCTGCAACATAATTGTCATGTATCACCTTAAAATATTTTACAGAGCTATGTCCCCCCAATGATAATAGTACCATGGCGATGCAAAATTTGACGGTATACGTTGATGATGTTAACGAGACGCCCGTGTTTGCAATGATGACGTACAACGTTACCATCGACAATTTTGCGTTTTGACGCCCAACAAGAAAACGGCCTTGGAAAACATTGTGGAAAATGAAGAAATTGCACTTGACAAGCAATTTCTTCATTTTCCACAATGTTTCTACCAAAAAGGACATTATTTTTCAAATTTTAAATTCACTTGGAAATGTCGTCTGCAACGTCATTGTCATGTACCAACTCAAAATATCTTACAGAGCAATGGACTCCACCGACAATACTTCCATGGCGATGCAAAATTTGACAGTTTACGTTGACGACGTTAACGAGGCGCCCATGTTTACAATGATGATGTATAACGCTTCTGTCGACAACGCGACGGCGGCTGGTAAGTTCCATAGTCCAGTCTATTCGAATATTCTCGGATCTTATCGTTTCTAAAGATCGGCTCGAACGTATTACAGTTGCCGACATGGGTGGATCCCGACCACATCACTCCGCAAGCATAACAACGGAAGCAGACCGAACAACTATTTGAATATACGCCAAAAAAAATATTTGAAACAAACAGCGTTCAAAAGTCGATTACATCCTCATATATGTGGTGAAATTTTATCAAATAAAAAATTGATGTGATTTACCGATTGTCGACAGAACATTTTACTTGAATTATTACGTTAGCAAAAAAAAAAAAAAAAAAAAAAAAAAAATAGAAATCTAATAATGATAATAATAATAATAATAATAATAATAATAATAATAATAATAATAATAATAATAATAATAATAATAATAATTTGTTTTGATGACGTCATTTACGCGCGTCTACTTTCACGTTCAATACGGCGGTCACTGTATTACGATCGAGATCATGCTGCAAACTCGTTCCAAACGGCAAAAGGTTGCAAACAGTCTCGAGTGTCGCGATTGAGTCCATTCATGATGTTACAAAATGTAAACAATGTAATTCAGGTGTAGGGGAGACTGGGGTTAATTGAGCCACCGGGTTAAACGAACCACTCCAATTTTCTCTCGCATGTTTTAAAATTTCACGTTTTCGGTGTAAGTAGTCGAGGCGGGAATGTTTTTAGTATTCATCGGTGAAAATTTCGAGAGATTCTGACTTGTTAGATGAATTCTATGCCCAAAAAACGAAATTTCGACCTTAAAATTGGTTTTCACAATTAATGCATTCCGTCTTCGCACTCCAATGCACAGCAAATCTCAGCAGTATTCTTTACATTTTACAGATATATGATATCTTCAGAATGTAAAATTGAATTCCGTTATTGACATCGTAAGATGGTTTCTTCACAAATGTCAAGTATATGACCATGGTGTGTACCGGGATAAGTTGAACCACTATGAAAATAAATGCAGATAAAACGCTCCAAATAATTCTGGGCCTTTTAAACTGTCTGTTGTATGTCTAATCGAATTCTCTTGAAAACTGAAATAAATGTTTATTCTTTGAACGAAATATTACAATATTATTGCAGGCAACACCCATTTTCATCATTATGAATGAAATCTGGTGTTTTTTTCTCTTTTCGGTGTGAATAATTATCGCAAACATGCCAATTGGTTCAACTTACCCCATGTACTGGTTCAACCTGCCCCGTCAAAGGGGTTAAATGAACCATTTCACCAGCTCTGTTTAAAATGATTTTCTGTGGATTATGGATGTCGAAAATATCTGTCAAAGGTTTAGAAACATACGAGAGATGTTGATCTTTGATATGGTATTGATCAGAGCACTCTGCGTGAAACTAAGAAAGCCCTAGCTGAAATTTATCTAAAAGTGGTTCATGATACCCCGGTCTCCCCTACTGTTCTTAGTGTTCGACGGGTGACTACCGACCTAAACAAATAATGCAAATCTTATACTTTGAAAATAATAGATCTACATCAAAATTCAATATAAAAACGCATACATTTCTGACCATTTTTTTTTCGGGATTGGTAAGTAGACTATAAGAAAAAGGGCTCTTTCGCGGATTTTCTGCACGAAATTTTGATCTGTAACTTGTTTTTTTTTTAATCGTAAATCCTATCTTTTTATATGTACCTAACATGTTTTAACTGTAAGGTACATGTTTTAACCTCTATTCCCAGACAACGACCCTGCTTATATATACTAAAGGGAAAAAAGAAACGCAATAAAAGATAAATTTGATCAATGCGTTTTGTTTTTGTCTTTCTTAAAATCACCCTAATTCAAGTACTTTTTTCAATGCATAGTAAAACTTCATCATTCGACTTTCTAGTGTCAAAATTTCATCTAGGTCACACGTTTTACGTGCCATAAATATGCGTTTAAATGAGAGCGATTTGGCGTCAACGTTAAATGCGTTCTTGCATGCAATCCAATACATGACGTTAACGATTCCTGGCTGAAATTTTATTACTGTACTGTCCATGAATAGCATAAACGGTTTTTTCTCGATAAGAGAATTTGTTTCCATAGGTAAAATAAACGAACGTTATTGTCCTGACGTCGTGACGTTAGGCGTTGGCGACCGCTTTTCGGGCGACCGTCAGTAGTTCCGTTGGTTCTAAGACGTTATCTCAAGCCATATTTTGTCAACAGATTTACACCTAAGTCAGCAGCAATTTCGGGTTGAGATGTTCCATTCGTAAACATCACAATTGCTACCAGACGACGTATTTGAATAAGTCGCAAAATGACATGAGGAGTTAAATCCAAACGAAAATCATTGCCTTTTGTCGAATCGACGTGCATCTACACAAACCAAAATAGTTTTATGTAAAGTTTGGGTATTTAAAGGTGTGCACTTGAGAAACGTGTAAACGTCTATTTCGACGTTATCTCACAGGTAAGACGGGTTCTAACGTAAACTTAAGATCAATATCAAGATAAAGTTTCCTGTAATTATCAGTAACAACTTTGACTCAATAACATAAAAGAATTAACAATAAATAGTTGTTGCGTTTCTTCTTTCCTCTAGTATATACATGTATATCCATGCTTAATTGTGAAGCAGAGTAAAGTAGAAGTGGAAAAGCCTATCTAGTTCGAAGTTAGTAATTTACGTTACTTTTATTATTATTTTTCCAGATGAAGATGTCGTCACCGTTACAGCGAACGACCCAGAAATGGATACAGTAACGTACATGATCTCTGGTAACTATAGTTGTAGTTGTTTTTCACTCGTGAACGAAAGAAACTTTGACACGGTGTGATAAATTTGTGTTGTCTGGTCACACATTATGCGACTTTGAATATAGATGTAATAATCATCAAATTCCCACACAATGACGCCTTTTGACGCCCTACAAGATAATGGATTGCGAAAACAATGAGGAAAATGAAGAAATTGCTTTTGAAAAACAATTTCTTCATTTCCCACAATGTTTTACCCAGAAAGAACAGAACACGCAAAATTTCATTCACTTTAAGGTGTCGCCTTCAATATCTTTGAATTTGGAACAGTATGAGCTTCTGAGTACTCATAACGGTTGTAACAGAAATATTTGAGCCGGGATCTGTACAAATGTCACTTATAGCATTTGATACAGCAATGTTTCAATACTATGCTGTGCCTAGGTGCAGTCTGACCTGAATTCACGTTACTCTTAAATGGTTGCTATAGACTATGACAAAGCTATGAGAGAACAGAATTGTTCTTGGGACCATATTGAGCTCAAAACCTTTAAGTGACATGTTTTCCAGATCCTGTCTCAGTTTCTCTTTACTTTTGAAAAGAAAACAAAACTCCGGTTGATCTAGCATTCGTTTTTTGAAAATCAATGACGTAGGCCTACGCTTCGTAAGCTACGTCAAGAATGTGTAGAAGTAATTGTATTTGGCTCGCGAAGATGCTAGCTAGAACTCAGAGCAACAGAAAAGAGGTGATAAAGACTTTCCTAATTTTTCTTTCAAATCCCAATCCTATTTTGTGAGTACACACTTGGATTGTCTCGGCGATACGATTCGCATGAGTACCTACAGCACAAGGTTTGATCGACAATAGATGATACTTTGCTTTAAAAAAATAAACATTTACACGGTGGATAATCACGTGATACAATATTTACTGAATATCTTCAATAACTTTGTTAATACGGGACCGATTTGAATTCGGTTTGAAGCAGAGAGTGTGAATAGACGTCATGCATTAGATGGACGTGATTGATTTTTGAATAATCAACTGATAAAAAAGTTATTGAAGATAAACCAAAATTTTGGTTTATCTTCAATAACTTTTTTATCAGTTGATTTTTCAAAACTCCAACACGTCCAGCTTATTCTCGGCATTTCTCGGCCTTCTCTGCTTCAAACCGAATTCAAATTGGTCAAGTAGGCCTATTAAAAGAGATATTGAAGATTATCGGAAATTCTGAGTCACGTGATTATACACCGTGTTTACCCTCTCTTGAATCTGTAGCTCTGAACATAGACAACCTGATTAGAATCCGGTGTTCCCTAACTGTAAAATCTGACAGTGATCAGTAAGGGGTCATCTTCTGTGTCATTTTCTTCTGACCAATCGAAGAAACGTTTTCAAGATTCTGTAACCGATTGAAACCGAAAACTAGGCAACGGGGGACATACATTTCAACGAAGAATCATGAGTTTTCACGTGCTTGTCAATCATGGCCAATTTCGGGTTTTCCAAGTTCATAGAACATAACCCCTTACTGTAGTCATATTCATAAGCCCGGGCATATTTTATTCTTTTTCGTAATGGTCGGTCTTATCAGATCCGCCATTTTGTATATATATCACTTCCGCCGAGAGGAAAATGTGGGAGGTTTAGCCTTCAAACTACTATGTCTGAAATCGAAATTTTGATCTTAAAATGGCATGGATTGAAAGATAAATCAATTGTTTTTTCACTTTAGTATGAATTTGAAATGAAATTTTATCTTGTTTTGTTCAAATCAAACCAAATTTCCAACAGCCGTAAACAAAAGCAAGATGACCGACTCGCTCGCCAATTGAAATGAAAACATGTTTCAAAGGCATAATTTAGTATGCAAAGCGATATTTCAGTAACATTTAGCTAGTTTTAAACATTATGTAGTTATTTTGTATTGTTTCTGCCATGCTTTACCTTGAATAGGGACATTGAATGATTTTACATTTGCTACCCTTAACAATCGTCTTGGACTACCCCTTACTGGTGCCTGTCACCAAACTCCACACAGTGACAATGCCTTACATTATCACTGCAGGCATATAAATCACGTGACCATGGAGAATGTCACTTGATATCGTAAAGTTGGCGGAAATTTGTTTTATTTATATTTCTGAAATCATTTTTTTAAATCCAATTATATTTTTCATTTGGATTCATATCTGACACCTCATATTCTTAAAACATCACTAAAACATGTTTACTTTTTTGAATAAAAATCAAAATAAAAAAATCAATTACCTGAAATCTTGGTAACTCCAACCTCATCTTCGCAAGCCAATGGTGACATCTACGACGTAACGTCGTTTCTGTATTCACCCTTGGCGTATTTAGTCCGATTTTCTTGGTCTCCTGGAAAGCGTTTTCATTGGTTCCAGCGAGGTCTCGCTGGAACCAATCAGATTGTCGACTGATACATTTGTTATGAGTAACCAAATCATGACAACGGGCGGGAAAAGGCATTGCATTTGCAACTCAAAAACGCGAAGATGGGCGAATTTTCCGAAAAATTTCACTGCAATAGACAGGAATTCCCTAACTTTAATCGACGAATTATTATACTTTCGACAATTCGACCAAAAAGCAGCTAACTTTTACATAATCCGCATGACGTATGACGCGAAAGACAACGCGCGTTAATGACGTCATCATTAATGGACGTAAACAACCAGCAGAACAACCGCTAGGCGGCGCTTTGCGATTTCAAGAAAATCGGACTAAATCCGCCAAGGGTGAATACAAACGTAGGTGGGTTCAACCTTGGCTAGCGAAGATGCTCCAACCTGTGCCGGCAGAGATCTCCCCAATCCAAATTCAGGGGAGATAACTGCGAAGGAGATTGGCCTGTCACATGTTAGTCCACAGTAAGTTTACACCGGAGTCGGATCATATCGTCTGTGGGAAGTCAAAACCTCGTAACTCCAGCTTATTCAAGCTGGAGTTACGAGGTTTTGACTTCCCACCAACGATATTGTTAAAAAAAGATATCATTTACTTCTCGTTTTACCCCACAGCTGCCAGCAACACGAACATGGACTTCAAGATCGATAACATGGGTAACATAAAGACCAACAAGATGATCGATGGTACCCCGATGATGTACACGCTGGTTGTTATGGCCATGGACAACAAGACGCCATCTTTAACTGGAACTACCACTGTCTATATAGAAGTGACAGAGGGGAATTCTGCTGTGACTGTAGTCTCCGGAATGTTCACATTCTTCATCGCTACATTATATTTCTTATTGTTCTAGAAACACTATGTAATCTTATCTATACTGAACGCCATTAAAAACGCCCCACGGAAATTTGTCAATTAAGTTTTCATTTAGTGCATTACATAATACCGAGCGTGTTGCAATGCATTATAAATGACATAAAGTTGGTATGATAAAGATGAATCTTTTCACCATTGAAATTCATGTTTTGCTTCAGTTTAGAATTTAAGAAACTACCAATAACAATATGAATAAAGTAAAATAAAAACTAAGAAATCCTTCGCAAAAAATGTATCATTTTGTGTAGTTCTTGTAGACAAAGGAGAGCCTTACATTTCTCATTTCGAGTAGTACATTTCCTTTGTCAATTATATGACAATTATACACAGCTAATTTCTACCAGAGAGAAAGACAGAGTGTTTTATGAATAACGATGGGCATTTTGGTTAAGCCTCTTTAAAAACATCATCCTTATTTGCGAATACGCTTGAATTTCACCTAATTTACAACTGATGTATTTTTATCAATATTATATTCCCACTACTATGTACATGTATCTTAAAAAAAAAAAGAAATATCTGAGAAATTATCTGTGTATGACCTCTTATATGTTTACATGCAGAGTGAAGCAGATCATTTTAGATAGTCCACCCCTAATGAGATTCACGCGACGTCGGAATTATTCGGGCGTCGTCGTGAACATTCGGCGGTGGAACATTCCACCGCCGAATGTTTGCGACGTCGTTCGAATAAATTCGGATGTTGTTTACATACAACGAATGTAAAGGTCTAGTAGTACGAACAATTCTGACGTCGTGTGAATCTGATTTTGGGTGGACTACCTTAATCATGTTTAAGACCTTAAGTGTATGGTCCATGTTTTTGCTATTGAAGGACCATCGGCTCACAAGCCAAAGTTTCCTAATCGATCACTGCAAAGGTTGCCTTATACGTGTCATCGACGGTTGACGTACACAGGATATGGAAGATCTTTAAGTGTATTCGGGGATTCTATACGGCCCCTTTTCAAATCTCAAGCTCAATGCATATGACTATAGAAAAAGAAAGTTTAAAAAAATCAGACAGAAAATTTGATACTTAACAAACTCTAATCAAATTCAATAATGTCAAATGCTTGATACATTGTATTTAAAAAAGTTCTATTTTTGTTTGTTTGTATATGTATTATTTCCCCATGATGAAGCCCAACCTAGGCTGATAAGGGGAGAGACTAATTGCACTGTTATATTACAATAAAATTGTTCCAAGAACATTTAGGCCTACATTTTGTGTTTTTATTAGCATGCATATAGCTCATGATAAATGATTGGCCAGTGGGAAGAGCATCGCTAGCTTATAGCTAGGGTCATTAAACCCATTACCACACAGTGACTCTCTTTGACTCCCAACAAGTAACAGACTATGGAAAACATTGTGGAAAATGAAGAAATTGCTTGTGACAAGCAATTTCTTCATTTCCCACAATGTTTTCTACGTAAAAAGACCAAAAAATACAAAATTTCATTCACTTGAAATTGTCGTCTGCGCCATCTTTGAATTTGGACTAGTCTAAAAATTTGCTGTTTGGTAACGGGTTAATGGCTCACGATAGATGCCCTGGCGGACCATCCTTAGCTGATAGCTAGAGATGCTCTGCCACGTCATTTGTCATGTGCCATACGGCGTATCTGTTAGACCTATGCGCAGTCTTTAAAATCCGTTCCATAACAACAGCAATCTAGAGAGGTTCATTCTAAAAGCTGATTAAAGAAAATACTGACACAAAAGATGAAAATGCTGGTCATCAGAATTTTCTTCTTTGTTTCATATTTTTCAATCCTTTTCTATAAGTTGTGTCAAAACCATGTATTGTTTGGGAAAGGATCAACAGAGTCATAACAAAATATCGATATGAATGTGCCGTAGACAAAATTCCCTCGCCAATCGTCTTCGTTGGAAGAACAACCGGAATAAATCGATACTTTTAAACATAAACCTCGTAAATGTAGCTTAAAACAAGCTGTATTTACGAGGGTTTGCAGGAAATCGACGAAACATAGCTTAGCCACATGTTTGTAATGGTATTTTCTTTTCTATTTAACACACGAATCCCTAAGTATAGTTCTTACCACTGACGTCTAGTCACTATCAAATACCATCATATGAACCCAGATTTTTGTCTGGAGGACAGTTCCTATCATATACCATACTCCGAATCCAGATTTTTGGCTGGAGGAGAGTTACTATCATATACCGTACTCCGAATCCAGATTTTTGTCTAGAGGAGAGTTCCTATCATATACCGTACTCTGAATCCAGACTTTTGTCAGAAAGGGCTTGGGATATGCTACTTAGTGTCGACTGTAGATCTTACCACTGGAGCAAAGGTCCTATCGTATACCATCGTCTGGCTCCAGATTTTGGTCATAAACGGTCTGTTAGTAATTGTCGACTATAGAAATAGCCGTTAGAGCAGAGTTCCTATCAGACAGCATCCTCTGAGTCCTGAATTAGGCCAAAAAGGGCCTCGGAAATATTAGTTAGTGTCGACTGTAGAATTAAACATTTGAGCGAAGTCCCTATCGTATACCATTCTCTTAATCCAGATTTGGTTAAAAGGGCCTCAGAATAATAAGTAAATGTCGACCATAGAACTACAGGTATGTTTTATCTAGTAGCAAGAATGTTGAAATATCAATCTACAGTTAGTATTCAAAGCAGGCAGTTTTACAGTGCTTACAGCACTTTCATTTAAAAGTATCAATTTTAATCATAGGGACTAGTCCAAATGTTTTAGATTAATTTTTGGTGGATACATGTATGATAATGACATATAAATTAAGCACTACAATTTTGGTTTCGCATATCGTCGGTGTTGTAAAAGCAAAATAATGTACGTTAATTTTATTTTTTGTGATTTTTAGAGTTATACACTGTATGTCCATTTTAGAAAATTCTAGCAGGTTTTGGGAAATTTTTACTTATCAGTATCAATGTCGCATTATATTATACAAATAAATTGGCCAAGTACCTTTGATTTTAACATGTAGGCCTACATGTATGTAAGCCTATAGGACATAATTATTCGCCAGCCTTCTACTATCATTTTATACATACTTTAGGCCTACAAGTTAGGCCTACAACGGTTGAACTATTTAAAAGTGTAGCCAAATTTCGGCTAAGTCCGCATAAAACCCACTTTTTTCAGAATTTCGCCAAGACGGGGTTTCTAGGCAACATCAGAAAATCAGCGAAAATTCCTGACATGCCTCCATAATACCATTGCCAAAGTAACATCTAACTTCATGTGAGATATGATTTGAGCCAGGATCTGGAAAAACGCCCATTATAGCATTTTAGAAAAGTGAGTTTTAAGATCAGCCTGTGGACAAATGCAGCCTAAATATGATCCATGCTGGCATATTCAAGTTACTATAAGTCATGAAGAAGCTTTTAGAGAACATCATGGATCCTGATCAGACTGCGTATGCACAGGCTGATCTGGATTTATGTTGTTCTCAAATGCTACAAGGGACGTTTTTCCAGATTCCGGCTCATTTTAAGAATAAATAATATGAAACATGCATATAAACAACTTTGATGTTATATTTCTCTAATTTCTGTAGTGTTTCCTCTGAGAAACAAATGTTAAGTTTGAAGTTGGATTTTTAGTATCAAAACTACATGTATCTATAATGACAAACTAACATTGAAGTCTATTGCATTGTCACGGTGTATAATCACGTGACATAGATCTTACATTTTAAAAAAATTCTTCAATACTTTTGTTAATTTATAAGGGACCGATTCGAATTCGGTTTGAAGCAGAGAAGTTGGGCAGACGTCGCGCATTAGATGAACGTGTTGGATTTTTGAAAAATCAACACATAAAAAAGTTATTGACGATAAACCAAAAGTTTACTGACATTTTCTAGACTTCTCTGCTTTAAACCGAATTTAAATTGGTCAAGTATTGACAAAACAATGGAAGATATTATCTGAAATTCCGAGTCACGTGATTACACACCGTGATTTTGCTGCTTTAACACGGTGGGATCAAATTGTACTAGATCTACGTATGCATTAGCCATCCAGATAAATGAATAAATTGTCATTGTAATAGATATCAAATGTAGACCAGCCCATAGCTCTAGTGTTTACACTTTTAGATTATATCAACCATTATTGTGAGGTGTGTGCATAAAAATAATCATTTTAAATTTGTTTTGTTAGAATCTATAATTAAGTAGGGGCCTAAATGCTAGGGAAAAATCAGGAGACTGGCAAATAATTATTCAATAAATCATGTCCCATAGCACTGTACTTCCGAAACGCCAAAGTATGAAAGTGGTCCAACAAACGGCAAAACATGAAAATAGCCCATTTTAAAAGCTGCAGCAGACGACACAACGCATGTTGATACAGAGATGTTTTGTGCAGGCCCTTCAATATTGTACAAAAAAATGTGGGAACATAGGCCTACTGCATGAAATTATCTTTTTTTTCTTTTGCCTCTGTCAACCCCAGATCTTGACAAGGATTTAATTTAATGTTAGTGTCAGTTAGCAAGGGTGAAGTAAACCTTTTGATTAAACACAAACCCATACATTTAACCCTTTCCCAAACAGCAAAATTTTAGGGTTGTCCGATTCAAAAGCTGCTGCAGACGACAAAATGGATGTTAATCAGAGGTGGATTTGTGTACAATAGAGTTACTTTACTTTACTTTAGGATGATGGGGGTTTTGAGTTAGGCGGTTGCCTCTTGTGTCCCATGTCTAATTCGGTTGTATCGGTCCAGACGATTCTTGAACGCATTAACTCCTGGCGCTGATATTACTTGATCTGGTAGGCAATTCCAAGCATTGATTACTCGCACGGTAAAGAAGTTCACTCTTTGTAAAACACATTTCTCAAGTCTTGGTTTGTATATTTTCATAGAATTTCCTCATGTAGGCTATTCGAGTTATCTCTAAATGTAAAGAACTTTTCACAGTCGACATTCTCTTTTCCAGTTACAATCTCGAAAGTTTCTATTAAGTCTCCTCTTGTGCGTCTCTCTTCTTAAGTTGTTAAGTTTAATGCTTTTAGTCTGTCATTGTAGTTTAAATTCCTTAATTCCGGTACAAGTTTCGTAGCTCTACGCTGTATTTTTTCCAAGCAGTCTATGTCCTTCCTAAGATAGGGGTTCCAGGCCTGCACTGCAAATTCCATATTTGGTCGAATGTAGGTCTTGTACAGTACCGAAAAACTTTTACAGTCATAATGTGAGAAAGTTCTCTTAATAAAACCTAAGGCTTTTGATGCCTTTTTAGCTGCTTCAATACACTGCATACTAGGTCTTGTATCATCTGTGATGTATACACCAAGGTCTGTTTCCGTAGTTACTTTTTCCAGTTCAGTATTTGCTAATTTATAAGTTTGCTTGGGACTATTCTTTCCAAAGTACATAACTTTACATTACATCAAATCTCTCTGCAATGAAATATTTCTTGTCTGATCTTCATACATTTTTGTGTCGTCTGCATACATTTTTACTTTGGCATTTACAACTTCAGGAATGTCATTTACATATAAAATAAACAACAGTGGTAAGACAGAGCCTTGGGGTACGCCGCTTAAAACATCAGCTGGATCTGAGCACTGTCCTCTAATAAAAACTGTTTGTTTCCTATTCGCTAAGAAATGTCTAATCCAGTTTGTGTAAACGTCGCCGAAACCATATTTTTTCGATTTTGTAGAGTAATCTCTTGTGGGGTACCGTATCGAATGCCTTTCGATAATCGAGAAACACCATATCCGTCTCTTCACCTTTGTCTAAGCTTGAAGTTATATCCTCTAATGTCTCGAGTAGGTTTGTCAGACAGGATTTGCCTTTCACAAAGCCGTGTTGCTCTCTGGAGATGAGATTATGTTTGTCAAGATGTTGCGTCATACTATCTCTAATAATCGACTCCAATATTTTGCATGGAATAGGCCTACTTGTCAAGCTTACTGGCCGAAAATTTCCCGGATTATTTCTGTTTCCCTTTTTGAATATCGGTGATACGTTTGCATTTTTAAAGTCACTTGGCAATTCTCCTGCTTCCAAAGATTTCTTGAATATGACATACCAAGGTTTAGCTATAGTATTTCTATACTCCTTGAGAATTCTAGGGTTTATTCCATCAGGACCTTAATTGTGACTTGTCTGCCTTTAGGGCTGACAGTTTCAGACAATAATGAGGCAAAAGGAGAAACTGCTGGTTATCAGCAGTTTCTTCTTTTGTTTCAATGTTTTCCCAAGCCTTTACTATTAGGGACGTCAAAACCAGGTCTTGTTTGGGAAAGGGTTAAAGTATCGGGGCAATTGATACATCTAGTATCGAAACATTTTTGTACGAATCACTAACATTATCATCGATCCAAGAAAAGTTATTCCCCTTAGTTCAAAAGTCGCCATTTACACTACACCAATCTAAACCTTTTCGTCGTTGTAATTAACGCAAGTTTCCTTACTTAGTTGGCCAGGTGGGTGAAAATGAAACAACTTAACCCTTTCCCAAATAAAAAATTGGTTTTATCGTCACTGATTGAAAAGGTTTGGGAAAACATTGAGACAAAAGAAGAAAATGCTGATAAACAGCATTTTCTCCTTTTGCCTCAATATTTTATGTGCTCTATTGTATACATAGGCCTTCTGCTTAGTTGCAATAATGTAAGCCAAACCTTTTTGTATCTTCATCTGGGCTACACAAACCATAGTCCTGTCAGGTTACTGTTATTCTGTGTAGCAAATCTTAAATTCTTCTAAGTCCCTATTCATGGTAAAGTGAGGCATAAACAATGAAAAATAACTACATTATGTTTATAACCACCTTAAAGTTACTAAAATACTGATGTGTCAATCAAATTATGACTGTGAAACATGTTTTTACTACAATTGGCAAGCCTGTCGGCCATCTTGCTTTTGTGTAGGGTTGTTGGGAATTTGGTTGGATTTTTCATAAAACAAGGTAATTTTTTATTTCAAAATTATACTGAAGTGAAAAACAATTGATTTATCTTTCAATTCATACCATTTTTAGATCGAAATTTTGATTTCAAATGTAGTAGTTTGAGGGCTAAACCTCCGAAGTTTTCCGCATGGCGGAAGTGCTATAGACAAAATGGCGGAAATGATAAGACCTGGCATGACTTCAAAGATAAAATATGCCAGGGCTTATAGATAGGACTACACAAACCAATATCCTACGTCAAGTTTGTGGTTACGATCTGGCAGCTAACACTGCCTGGATTCAATTTTTGAGGCGCCGAGCCCGGATAGCTCAGTCGGTTATGTCGGAGTCTGTCAATCCAGGGGTCTCGAGTTTGAACCCTGGCTCGGCCAGTATCCATTCTGACATTTGACAAAAGTCATTTGTCTCTCACCAATGGGTGTGAATCATCTATGTGAGAGAGCAGCTGGAGGCTCGGTTTGGATATTGTGGTTGTTCTGGTGCGAGAAATACGAGGAACCCATGGTTAGGTGCTCCAGCCGCCGCGATATGATCATAGAAGTTGAAAACGGTGTAAAACCCCTATCAAATCAATTTTTGAGGTGATTTTACGTATGACTGAGTACCCAAAACAATGATTTGATAAACAAAAGATCATAAGGAGACATTGCATTTTGAATGGTCAATACATCCCTTATCTGTAGCTCTGAATGTCATTCCTTTATCAGGCGCGTCACTTGGTTTAGAATTTTGGGGCGGCAGACGGGGATCAGAGATAAAGATTAGCAGGGGCCCAGTCGCCCATCATGGCCATGGCCCCTAGATTTTGGGCTGGGCCCCTGAATATTTAAAGAAAATGCCCATACCCATAATGTTAAGTATCAAATTTTGTTATTCTGGGCCCCTAAGTTCAAATTGTCAGTCTTTATCCCTGGGGGATGGTTTGGGAGGGGTGTCCCCTTCCTCTACGTAAGAAAATTTCATCTATGAGTAAACAAAATGACATCATTTCCTGGACTTTAAAGCCTATTTCTGTCTTATTTTAACAATATAGAATCAGGTATAATACAGTGTAAATATATCTATTTCAGACTGAATACAAGTGTGAACCATCAGTTACACACAGTACCGTGCACACTTGTATTCTGCTGTATTTTTATTTATCTAAATCACAAAAACATATTCGTGTTAACATTTTGTGATAAAGTAAGTTCTGGATTTATAATCAATACGCAAACAAATTATCAATTTGCTTTCGAGTTATTATTCAATAAGCTAACCCATTTAATCAATTTATAAGTCAAGGTAAAGTATTTAGGGTTTGTTGCAAAACTATTGCATGTGCTATAAAACTATCTTCACCTACAGCAGTCTTGCAATAATCCTTGAATGTATAGTCGAACAGGAACTGCTTATTGCTTTAAAGTGTGACAGTGCTCTAAAAAACCCATAAGTATTGAAATAACCAATTGTTTTTTTGCCGTCCCAAACAACAAAATGCCTTTTACTTGCCGAATTATTGGGACAGCAGTCGCCGCCCCTGCTGCCCTGCATACAACATCACTGTTTATTAGCTCACCTGAGCACGAAGTGCTCAAGGTGAGCTATTGTGGTCACTTTTTGTCCGTCGTCCGTCTGTCTGTCCGTCCGTCCACAATTTCGTGTTTACACTCTAGCATCTACAAATATAAGCCAATCTTGACCAAACTTGGTCAAAACATGTATGGCCATAAGATCTCGGATGAGTTCGATTATGGGTCAGATCGAACCAGAAAGACAGGAGTTATCTGCCCTTGAATGCGAAAAATACTTAGTTTTGACATTGTTTACACTCTAGCATCTACAATTATTGATCAATCAAGACAAATCTTGGACATAACATTGTAGACTATAAGATCTTGGATGAGTTTGATTTTCAGTAAGATCTGACCAGAAAGACGAGAGTTATGTGCCCTTGAATTTGACAAAATTGCCATTTTCGGCTGTTTTTGACCTTGTTTACACTCTAGAATCTACAATTATTCATCAATCAAGACAAAACTTTGCCACAATGTTTGGGACCATGAGATCCCGGATGAGTATGATTTTCAGTCTGATCTGATCAGAAAGTCAAGAGTTACTTGCCCTTGAATTTGACAAAATTGTCATTTTTGGCTGTTTTCGACGATGTTTACACTCTAGAATCTACAATTATTGATCAATCAATCCAAAAGTTGGACACAAGGTTGGAGACTATAAGATCTCATATATATGAGTTTGATTTTCAGTCTGATCTGACCAGAAAGATGAGAGTTATGTGCCCTTAAATTTGATCAAATTGCCGATTTCGGCTGCTTTAGACCTTGTTTACACTCTAGAATCTACAATTATTGACCAATCAAGACAAATCTTGGACACAATGTTGGAAATCATAAGATCTCGGATGAGTTTGATTTTCAGCCTGATCTGACCAGAAAGTCGAGAGTGCCCTTGAATTTGACAAAATTGCTGTTTTCAGCTTTTTTCGACCTTGTTTATACTCCAGAATCGACAATTATTTATCAAACAAGACAAATCTTGGACACAATGTTGGGCGCGATGAAATCTTGGATGAGTTCGATTTTCACAATGTTATTGACCATAAGTTCGTTTTCAGTCTTAGAGTCATAAATATTTTTTGAATTGAAGAAAAGTGTTGTTTATATCATTTTGGTTCAGGTGAGCGATATAGGACCATCATGGTCCTCTTGTTTGAGAGTAACAGATAAGAGGGAGTGAAGAAATTCTAAATTTGTCATTTTAAATCCAAATCCTTTTATTTGTAGCTCTTTGATCGATTTGGAAACTTAGTCAATTAGGGTGGCAATCAATGAAATTGATTTAATTGAACTCCAGAATTTGTTAAAGACTCACTGACTGTGAGTTTCATTGCATATTTTGTAACATTTCTGCGCTCAAGAATATAATTATATGGGCCATTTTGGCCCATAGATTGGAATTTAATGGGCCGTTTCTGAGAGAAAAAAGGGCCAATAGGTCAGACCCAAAATTATTCCTGAGTTCTGAAAGTTATTACTTTATTTACAGAAACAAGATGGAGAGATCCACTACCACACTGTTGGTGAGGCATCTGCCAAAGGATCTGAGCCATCAGGAAAAGATAGACTTGCTCTGTCATTTTGGAGCAGATTGTGCGCGACCTATGGGCATCAAGGGTCCAATGAAAAATACAGCCTTTGCTAAATTTGAGACTCCAGAACTGGCAGAGCGTGGCTTGAAAAGACTTCACCAGCTTGACGTACTTGGCTGTAAGCTCGTTGCAGAATTTGCAAAGGTCGACCAAAAATCTGACTTCCCATCTGGCACTGATGACTCAAAAAGTTCAGAAACTGTCTTAAATAAAAGCAAGAAAGAGGAGTCTGCTAATGTTAAAGGTACAATACAACCCAATCAGTCACAACCAAGTCAGGAAGATGTTTTCATGATAAAACACAAGATACTGTACCCCAGGAAGCCAGTTTTGTACTACCATTACCCGCCGCCGACGGTGTCAACACTGACCAACATCGCTAACACGCTGGCGTCACACCCAAAATTCTACACACAGGTCCTACATCTGATGAACAAAATGAACCTACCATGTCCGTTTGGAGCTGTCACTCCTTCTCCCCCACTGGCACTAGATTCACACAAAGCTTCTCATAATGATTATAAGGGTTTGAACAACAACACAGGCCATTATGAAGAAATAGAGGAAGTGGAAATGGAGGAGGAAGAATCGGAGATTGAGAGTGATGATGGTTTAGCTGTTGTGAAAGAGAATGTCGTGTCAATAAAGACCAAGAAGAGGCCTCATAAACGGATGAGACTTGTGAAACCTGACATGTCTACATTGATTAAGCCTGTAAACATTCCCAAACCTAGTGAAGTGTTTGAAAATGTGGATGATAGAAAAGCTTCTCAAATTGTGTTTAATATTCAGGGATCAGAGACAAATACAGTGCAACAGTTTCACAATAAAGATGTTGCTAAAGTGGATAGGAGTGACAAAAAGGTTGCAGTTGTTACTAAAACAAATACCAGTGAGAAGGAGACAGTGAGTGTTGCTAGTAATATAGAAGTAGTTCAAGGTGGATTTGGTAAAGTGGAACCAGTGAATAAACCAAATATTCCTGCTGAAATACAAAAACCTGATGTGAATTATAAACTAGATTCATCACAATTCACATCTGCAGAAATTGTCAGCGCAGGTAGATTAAAACCTGAACAAATGAAAGAGTTTTCTGTGTTCAAGAATTATTCCAGGGGTGAACCTACTTGTCGTTTGTACATCAAGAATTTAACAAAACAAACAACTGAGCAGGATGTTGTTAACTTGTTTGGAAGTTTTATAGATTGGAATGCGACCAATGCTGCAGAAGCGTTTGATATAAGACTTATGAAAGAAGGGCGTATGAAGGGTCAAAGTTTTGTGACTTTACCGGATGAAGATTCGGCCATTAGAATCATTGATAATTGTAATGGATATGTGATGAATACAAAACCAATTGTTATTCAGTTTGCACGATCTGCTCGAGCTAAAGAAGTTGATAAACCTATTGAATAAATCAAAGGTCTCATGCATTTAAAAGCATTGATGTTTTTGAACCACTTTGAAAACAATACATAGCCATTAGAGATATATTTTTAAAACATGGAAAGAAAAGGAGAAATGCTAATAATCAGTGGTTTCTCCTGTGTGAACTGAGAGTAAATCTATCAAATAGGACTGGTCCAAAATCTCATTCATTCATAAAGGATTATCTAGCTCTTCTTTATAATAAATTACATCGAAAATTTGAATGTTTTTAGCTCACCTTAGCACGAAGTGCTGAGGGTGAGCTAATGTGATCGCTCACCGTCCGTCTGTCTGTCCACAATTACTAAAAAGTCTTCTCTTCCCAAACTATAAGGCATAGAGTCTTGAAATTTTGTATGTAGCATCGTCTCAAGACCCTTTACCAAAAAACTCCACATTATTTTGATACAAGGAAAATTGGCCTTATGTTGTGGGTATCAAATTTCATATAGAGACAAAGAAGGAAATCTTGTACAACCTTCTCCTCCTGAACCGTTTGGCCTAGAGTTTTGAAATTTTTTGTGTAGAATCATCTCAAGACCCTCTACCAAAATACTTCATATTATTGGAAATCTTGTACAATCTTCTTCTCCTGAACCGTTTGGCCTAGAGCTTTGAAATTTTGTGTGTAGAATCATCTCAAGGCCCTCTACCGAAATACTTCAAATTATTGTGATACAAGGAAAATTGACCCTATGTTGTGGGTATCGAATTTCATATAGAGACAAAGAAGGAAATCTTTTACAATCTTTTTCTCCTGAATCGTTTGGCCTAGAGCTTTGAAATTTTGTGTGTAGAATGATCTGAATCATCTCAAGGCCCTCTACCAAAATACTTCAAATTATTGTGATACAAGGAAAATTATCCCTATGTTGTGGGTATCGAATTTCATATAGAGACAAAGAAGGAAATCTTGTACAATCATTTTCTCCTGAACCGTTTGGCCTTGAGCTTTGAAATTTTGTGTGTAGAATCATCTCAAGGCCCTCTATCAAAATACTTCAAATTATTGTGATACAAGGAAAATTGACCCTATGTTGTGGGTATCGAATTTCATATAGAAACAAAGAAGGAAATCTTGTACAACCTTTTTCTCCTGAACCGTTTGGCCTAGAGCTTTGAAATTTTGTGTATAGAATCATCTCAAGGCCCTCTACCAAAAATACTTCAAATTATTGTGATACAAGGAAAATTGACCCTATGTTGTGGGTATCGAATTTCATATACAGACAAAGAAGGAAATCTTGTACAATCTTTTTCTCCTAAACTGTTTGGTGTATATGGCTTTTGAAATTTTGTTTGTAGAATTGTCTCATAATGATACAATCTTCTCCAATTCTGTTTATCAGAGATCCTTAAGGTAAATTTTGCACTTCCCATGGTAGTATAACTCTCTAATACCAGCATTGTTTAAATTGTTTCCTTTAATGAACGTTGTTCAGATGTTGTGTATGTGATATGAGACAAAAATTATCATCTTGATGATCTCTAAGGTGAGCGATATAGGGCCATCTTGGCCCTCTTGTTTCTTCTTGCTTCTCTTGCCTTTCCTATTAAGGGACATAAAACCAGCTGGTTTTAGACAACCAAGCTTGAGCTTAGCTAAGTATTAGCTTAGAAACTCTTGAATGACAAGAAAATGCTGATAGCCAAGACTTCTTTTAAATCAAAGGATTTCTTTATTAGAAGTACATGTATCAAACTATCAATATTCTATTTTCATTTGACCATGTTGGCGTGCAGCTGAAAACTGAAAGGATGTGAAAGTATTGGTGACAGAAACGACGGGAATCCATGGTTTGGTTCTGCGATCATAGCAGATATGACCATAGCAGTTGAAAGAGGCTCTAGCCTTAGGTGCTAGCCTCATTCCATTAATCAACATTTTAGCTCACCTGAGCATGAACATGCTCATAGTAAGCTATTGCGATACTATTGTGTCTGGCATCCGCCACGTGACAGTGTCATGCGTCAACCTTCGCCTTGTGTGCACTCTAGAGGCAAAGGTTTTTGTCCAATCAACCTGATAATTGGTCAGTATGATTTTCTTACTAAAATCTTGGACAAGTTCGAAATTGGGTCATCTAAGGTAAAAAAAACTAGGTCATTAGGTCAAATTTTAGACAATGCTTGTGTGCACTATAGAGGTCACATTTTTTACCCAATCAGCCTAAAAATTGGTCAGAATGATCGTCTGGATGAAATCTGGGACAAGATTTGAATTGGGTCATCTTGGGTCGTAAACTAGTAGGTCAGTATGATTTTCTTGCTAAAATCTTGGACAAGTTCGAAATTGGGTCATCTAAGGTAAAAAAACTAGGTCATTAGGTCAAATTTTAGACAATGCTTGTGTGCACTATAGAGGTCACATTTTTTACCCAATCAGCCTAATAATTGGTCAGAATGATCGTCTGGATGAAATCTGGGACAAGATTTGAATTGGGTCATCTTGGGTCGTAAACTAGTAGGTCAGTATGATTTTCTTGCTAAAATCTTGGACAAGTTCGAAATTGGGTCATCTAAGGTAAAAAAACTAGGTCATTAGGTCAAATTTTAGACAATGCTTGTGTGCACTATAGAGGTCACATTTTTTACCCAATCAGCCTAAAAATTGGTCAGAATGATCGTCTGGATGAAATCTGGGACAAGATTTGAATTGGGTCATCTTGGGTCGTAAACTAGTAGGTCACAAGGACAAATCTTTGTATTTTGGACTTTTCCAATTTGAAAGGTGTAGCAGACAACAATTTCAAGTGAATGAAATTTTGCATTGTCTGGTCTCTTTACGCAGAAAACATGGTGGGAAATGAAGAAATTGCTTGTCACAAGCAATTTCTTCTTTTTCCAAAGCCAGTATCTTGCGGGGAGTCAAATGGAGTCACTATGTGGTAATGGGTAAAGAAAACAGCTTTGGAAAACATTGAGAAATGAGGAAATTGCTTGTCACAAGCAATTTCTTCATTTCCCACAATATTTTATATCCAAAAAGACCAAACAATTTTCAATTTTGTTTACTTGAAATTGTCGTCTCTGCAACATCTGAATTTGGACCAGTCTAATATTGTGTTGTTTGGTAGGCTAACCTTGTACAAGATTTTTGCCATTTTTCACACCAACAGAAAGAAAACATCCAAGTCACAATTCCATTTCTCATGGTGGATAATCAGGTGATACAATATTTTCAGAAAATCTTCAATAATTTTGTAAATACTGGACCGATTTGAATACGGTTTGAAGCAGAGAATGTGGACAGACGTCACACATTAGATGGACGTGGTTGATTTTTTAAAAATCAACTGATAAAAAAGTTATTGAAGATAAACCAAAATTTTGGTTTATCTTCAATAACTTTTTTATCAGTTGATTTTTAAAAAATCCAACACATCCAGCTTATTCCTGGCATTTTCCCACCTTCTCTGCTTCAAACGGAATTCAAATTGGTCAAGTATTAAATAAGATACTGGTATTGAAGATTATCGGAAATTCTGAGTCGCGCGAGTATACACCGTGATTTCTGTAGACTTTTTATACGCCCGTCGAAGACGGGACGTATTATGGGATCACCCGTGGCGTCCGGCGTCGTCCACTTCTTTGTCCGGAGCATAACTCTGTCATCTTAAGTCCGATTGACTTTAAAGTTGGCAGTTATATTCTTCTCATCATTACGGAGTGCAGTGCACAAGAACCATAACTCTACCTGGCTTATTTTTTGAGTTATTGCCCTTTGTTGTTTTTCATACTTGAATCTTGTCTGGAGTATATCTCTAAAAGTATTATAGCTAGGATCATGAAACTTCATGGGTGTATAGATCTCACCAAGGGGGAGTGCAGTGCACAAGAACCATAACTGTACCTGACCAATTTTTTTAGTTATTGCCCTTTGTTGTTTTCATACTAGAATCTTGTCCGGAGTATATCTCTAAAAGTAAAATAGCTAGGATCATGAAACTTCATGGGTGTATAGATCTCGTCAAAGGGGAGTGCAGTGCAAAAGAACCATAATTCTACCTGGCCTATTTTTTGAGTTATTGCCCTTTGTTTTTTTAATTTTTGTCCTGGCATATCTCGAAAAGTATAATAGGTAGGACCATGAAACTTTTACCAACCTGCTCCCCCTTTCGACATAAAGCAGTGTTACGGGCGTATCTTGTGACAGTTTGACACCTTGTTGTCCATTGGTGATAGGCAGAACATTTTCAATAGCTATTGGCCAAGCTGGGACTCCGAGAAGTAACCTGTTACCAGATGACAAAATTATAGATTGGTCCAAAATCAAAGATTGCAGACGACAATTTCAAGGAAATGGAATTATTTAAATCCTTTGTACTAGAAAATAGTGTGGGATTTGAAGAAATTGCTTGTCACAAGCAGTTTCTTTATCATTTTCCCAAATGTTTCTTCATGATCTTGTGGATTGTCAAGAGGCATCATTGTATGGGAAAGGATTAAAAAAGATATGTGATTCTATTGATTCCATTAAGTCAGTTTAGTTCGATTCGGATGAAACCAACCTTATGTGAGTCTGAGTGGTCTCTCAAATTCTGCTTCCTAGGCAATACACAGGAACACACACTGAGAGTTTGGGCTATTGAAAAGTTCAAGGTAAACCTCAGCTACCGGGCATCAAACTTTAAGGTAGAAGACCCATAATTAGCACCAAAAAGCCGTCGACGAAATTTGAAAAATGCCAGTAATTCCTAAACTGTGTTACATTTCAATTCCAAATATAAACATTTTGTACAGTTTAGAATTTTGAATTCATGCATATTTATGAAAACATTTGACAACAAGAGCCGTCAGAGACGGACAATGCTCCCCGAATAAGGCATTGTCACAATAAATATATGCCATGCAGAGCTAATATAAAGCTAACAAATGTTAAGCCCCCTTTTTCCATGACATATTTTGTATACGCCAATTTTAAATAGTTTATTGTCAAGGGCATCTGATTTACTACTCAAATATGAAATTTCATCAAATTCTGACCATTAGACTAGGAGAAATTAGAGAAAAACTGTATTTAACCTTAAGTGCCCTTTTCCCATGACGAGGCCTCAAATAAAAAAACCGGGAAAAGTACATCGGCATTTTGTCATAGGGAGTTCACATGATAAGTTTCATTTGATTTGGCCCAAGGGTTATGGAGAAATCGCTTCGGACGGACGGACGGAATGACGGACAGACGAAGCGGCGACTATATGCTCTCCCTTCGGGGAGCATAAAAATGTTCAAAATTACCTCCCTTGCATATAGAGTAAAATGATATTTCGTCCGTGTAAATGCAAAACCTCGTATGTCAATTCCTATAATTTTCAAAGTACAAACTTGTGTGCCCAGTTAAGACAATTCTCCAGGGTTTTGAGATATTTTTACTGATCAATATTAATGATACATTATTTGTGAACAATATATCCAAATTTCAAGTAAAACATTTCAGTTTGAGAAAAGAAATTACACTTTTTTCCCTCCCCTTTAAAATTTTCCACAAACTGAGAAAAGAGGTTTTGCATTTACAACGACGATTTGTAAATTAATTTCTTCTTAAAGCATAACCTTGAAATCTGGCACTGTGAATTAACTTATGTGAAGTGTATTTACAAGTGTGTAATTTGATGCATTTCATATGGCTTTGATGCATTTCATATGGCTAGAAAGAGGTGTTTTTCATTATGGGTCTTATACCTTAAACATCTTTATCACACAGTGTTCTCCCCAGCCCAATAAGCTGTATTGGTACTATTTCAACTTCATGTGACAACAAAATTTTAAGCTGGTCCCTATTGAAAGACGTAATAGACGACATTTTGATAGATAAAATTTTGCATCCTTTTGGATAGAAAACATTGTGGAAAATGAAGAAATTTCTTCAATTTCCACAATATTTTCTCCAACCTTCTATTTGAGGGGAGTCAAACGACTGTAAATGTGTGGGTTAAGCCTTCATTTCTTGTGAACACAAGAGGGCCAAGATGGCCCTAAATCGCTCACCTGAATTCATAGTTGAGATTCTGGCAAGACCATGAAATCAATCTTATAACATTAGAAGAATATAAAAGAATGACAATGGCAATTTTGCCAAATTCAAAGGCATAAAACCAAGGACTTTCTGTTCTGAAACAATTTGGAAAGGGCTTAAACCTTGGCTGGGAAAGGGCTTAATCTTTACCAAGACAGAAAAGAAATAGACTGTTCAATTTTGAAATAGCACGACAAGATGAGAAAATGCTGATTATCAGCCTTTTCTTCATTTGACTCAATAATTCCCCCCAAGCCCTTTTTAATAGGGACATCATAGGAAAGGGTTAAGACATTATTATTAAGATTAAATGTAGCTCTATCCTGCATCAGATAAGAGCTCCATTATCAGATAGGGCAGCCCTTTATTTATTTTGGACGGTCTATTATTGACTTAAGACAGTCTAACTATAGTGCCACCATCAACATTGAGACTGAAATGTACTTTTGACTATTGACTGTCCTACGTGAGAGGGGTGTTGAGATTACATCTAACGGTAAACGCATTCTTAAAACCACGACGTTTACATACCTGGTTTACCTGTTCAGTTTGACTCGTCTGTCCAGAGGTCATGGTTTATTTATATTTACTTTTAAGCAATGATTGCTGATAAGCTGATACCTGGTCAAAATAAATTTGTCTGAATTCCTCACTTGAAAATTCCCAAACCCACACACAACATAGGGCCTCTTTGCTTGTAAAATGATGGTTTGAACAAATTTCACAATGATTGAGCAAATATGGTAATAAATTCTTACAGCAAAAACAAGATTTGACCCACTGACCCAGTTTTTGACCTTGCATGACCCAAGTTTTCAATGACCTACAGAGGACAGACATCATCAAAATAAACGTCCTGAGCAATTTTCAAAATAATTGAGCCAAAATTGGAACTTCCACAGCAAAAAGAAGGGATTCATTGCCTTTGACCTTGTGACCTAGTTTTTGACCTCACACAAAGAAACTTTTTAAATGGACCTAAATATCCAAAAGAAAAACATTCTGAGCCATTGAACAAGATTTTAGCCAAAGTTGGCACTTCTCGACTAATAAATGGAATTCTTGATATTTGACCTTCTGCCCTAGTTTTTGACCTTGCATAACAAACTTTTTACATGACTTTTATATCATTAAAAAAACATTCTTAGCAATTTTCATAATAATTTGGCCAAAAATGGGCACTTGTGAGCAAAAAAGATTTTATCAAACAGACCTAGTGACCTCATATTTGACCTCACATGACCCAATTTTTAAAAGAACCTAGATATCCACCAAAAATACATTCTGAGCAATTTTCACAAGATTAAGCCAAAGGTAGCACTTTAAGAGCAAAAAGAAGGATTTTAAATCATTTGACCTAGTGACCTACATTTTGACCTGGCATGACCTACTTTTTACAAGAGCTGTCTGAAGACAGCGCGCTCGACTTTCTAAGTTGCTTAGTTTAAAGGGGGCATAACTCCAAATAGAGTGGTCCCAGGGTCATGGGCCCTGATAGTAAGGTAGAGGGTGTGATGGTGAATAAGTATACCAAGTTTGGGTTGAATCCCTTTGATAGTATGGAAGTTATTGATGTTTGAAAAAAACTTTAACCTTGGTTGCAACGCCAACGCAAACGCCGACGCCCGGGTGACAGTATAAGCTCTCATTTTCTTCGAAAAGTCGAGCTAAAAATGACCTAGATATCATCAAGACAAAGATTCTGGTCAACTTTCACAATGATTGAGCCAATACTGTGACTCCTAGAGCAAAAATAAGATTTGACCTAGTGACCTACTTTTTGAGCCCATTCTGACCCCGATCCCAATTCTTTGAAGTATTCTGAAAAGGGATGACCCAAGGATCATATCTGTGAAATTTCAGCCAATTCTGCCCAGAACTTTAGGAGGAGAAGATTTTTTTATGATTGTGGACGGACAGACAGACAGACGGACGCCGGACAACAGACCGATCACAATAGCTCACCTTGAGCACTTTGTGCTCAGGTGAGCTAATAAAAGGGCATAGGGTTGTGAAACGCTGAACAAGGTGAAAATAAAACAAATTGTAGTAAATAACACATTTTATTTAGCTGTATGCTCTAATATTTCAACAATTTAATAAACGGTAGTACCCCCACCCTTTCCAGTAAATTAGTACAATGTCCATGGTTTCTCTTTATAAAGTTTTTTTGCGAATGACATGAAACACCAACTCCATTTTGAAGGCTGCTCCTTGATGTTTAAAATGTGTCTTGAAAATTGATCTTTTGGGCATTTTTGCACAGAAAATTTTGATAATCAGCATTTTCTTCTTTTTTTTTTAAATGTTTTCTGAAAATTTCTTAGGGACGTTAAAAGAAGAATAGCAAAACCAATTTAGAAATCCCAACTAATAAGACTGCATTTTTTTCTTTTGCTTTAATGTTTTCCTGATCAACTTTAAATATTATGGATGGACATCAAAACCAGGTCTTGTTTGGAAAAATGTTAGAGATTTCCACTGAAAAAGTAATTAGTGGCCACAGACTCAGAACTCCATCTTCTTGTCTGAAAACAGAAATGTAAAAGAAATTGAAAAGTATTCCATAAAACATATTTTCAAAAGCTTGCTGTCTGTTTAATCCTTTCTCAAACAACAAAATGTTAAGGTTGTCCGATTTCAAAACTGATAGGCAATAAACCAATTGTTGAAAAACAGAACTTGAAAATAATTTATCACTTAGTCATACTTTCCAGCATTTTTTCTCAGGTCTCAATGTTTTCCAAATCCCTTTCTACCAAGCACATCAAAATAAGGTCTTTATTAGGAATGGGTTAATAGACAGACAAAACATAATTCTTTTTACTTAAAAAGCAACCAATTTGCAAGCCATATGATTACATGAAATTTAAAGTCTGTATCAATAGACTGAATCATATTCTACCTTACAATTTTACCCATATTCAGTAAGTGTCAAATGATCATGGCCACGTGAACCCATTTAAGGTAAAAAGGGCCTAATTAGCACCAAAGAGCCCGCGGCGATATTTGAAAAGTGCTAGTAATTCCTAAAGTGTGTTACATTTCTATTCCAAATATTAACATAAGCATTTTGTACGGTTTAGAATTTTGAATTAATGCATATTTATGGAAATACTAGACAAAAATGTTCCAAATTACCTCCCTTTTATATGAATATAGAGTAAAATAATATTTGTAAATTTCTTTCTCCATGAAGCATTTTTTTGAAATCAGGCACGGTGAATCAACTTATGTGAAGTGTTTTTATAAGTGTGTGTAATTTGATGCATTTCGTATGGCCAGAAAGTGGTGTTTTTAATTAGGCACTTCATACCTTAAAACACTAAGGTAAAGAGAATATCACAAAAATATTCCACGGGGATTATAACAAATATTTGATTAAAACAATCTCAATTCAATATTTTGGCAAATTTGCCCTTTTCCAGAAGATAGGAAAACTTTTTTGCAATACATAATTATTTCATTAATCCTTTCCCAAACAAGACCTGGTTTTGACATCCCTAATAGAATAGGCTTTGGAAATCATTGAAACAAAAGAAGAAACTGCTGATAACCAGCTGTTTCTCATTTTGTCTCAATGTTTTCTGTGCCATATTATACACAAATCATATCTTTATAAACATCCATTCTGTCATTTTTGGCAGTTTTTAAAGTGGATCACCTTTAACTTTTGTCGTTTGGGAAAGGGTTAACTTGTGCAGCCATTTTGTTTGATCTTACCACTTTCCTCTATCAGTTTCCCACGCCAAGATTTCTCCAACCCGGACAAAAACTTGTCAAATACAGCCATGCAAGTCTTCATAGATGTTCTGTTGTAGTCTGAAAAACACAATAAAACTTTTAAAACATTCCCACATAGTGACTTTTTTATGCCCATATAGTAAATTGATTTGAAAAACATTGTGGAAAATGAAGAAATTGCTTGTGACAAGCAATTTCTTCATTTTCAACAATGTTTTCTAAAACATAATGCAAAGATTCATAGAATTTCATAAATTTGGAATTGTCATGTATGACACCTTTCAAACTGGAACAGTCCCAAATTTTGCTGTATGGAAATCATAAATGGGTTAAGGATTGTGGTATATTGGAGCCAAGATTTCTCCAGCCCGGACAAAAACTTGTCAAACACAGCCATGCATGTCTTCATGGATGTTCTGTTGTAATCTAAAAACACAACAAAAACTTTACACATTTCCAACAGTGACACTTTTGATGCCCCTATAGTAAATCGATTTGGAAAATAAGAAATTTCTTCATTTTCCACAATATTTTACTAAGCCTTTTTTCAAGAGAAAGGCTTCACTTTGTGGGAATGGGTTAAGTAGGTGTGGCTACCAAAAGAGGGTGTGGTTACCAAAAGAGGGTGTGGTTACCGAAAGTGGGTGTGGTTACCGAAGGTGGGTGTGGTTACCAAAAGTGGGAGTGGTTACCAAAAGAGGGTGTGGTTACCGAAAGAGGGTGTGGTTACCAAAAGAGGGTGTGGTTACCGAAAGTGGGTGTGGTTACCGAAAGTGGGTGTGGTTACCGAAAGTGGGTGTGGCTACCAAAAGAGGGTGTGGTTACCGAAAGTGGGTGTGGTTACCAAAAGTGGGAGTGGTTACCGAAAGTGGGTGTGGTTACCAAAAGTGGGAGTGGTTACCAAAAGAGGGTGTGGTTACCGAAAGTGGGTGTGGTTACCGAAAGTGGGTGTGGTTACCGAAAGAGGGTGTGGTTACCGAAAGAGGGTGTGGTTACCGAAAGTGGGTGTGGTTACCAAAAGTGGGAGTGGTTACCAAAAGAGGGTGTGGTTACCGAAAGAGGGTGTGGTTACCGAAAGTGGGTGTGGCTACCAAAAGAGGGTGTGGTTACCAAAAGAGGGTGTGGTTACCGAAAGTGGGAGTGGTTACCGAAAGTGGGTGTGGTTACCGAAAGTGGGTGTGGTTACCAAAAGTGGGTGTGGCTACCAAAAGAGGGTGTGGTTACCAAAAGAGGGTGTGGTTACCAAAAGTGGGTGTGGTTACCGAAAGTGGGTGTGGTTACCGAAAGAGGGTGTGGTTACCAAAAGAGGGTGTGGTTACCGAAAGTGGGTGTGGTTACCGAAAGTGGGTGTGGTTACCGAAAGTGGGTGTGGTTACCGAAAGTGGGTGTGGATACCAAAAGTGGGTGTGGTTACCAATTCATCAACTCACCTTTCACCTTTTTCCCACCTTCCTCTGATGGCTCTGCATGGTTCAGCTCTTCTACAATCTCACTACAAGAAGAAATTTATGATTTGGTATTAACCATTTCCCTCACAGTGATGCTTTTCGACGCCCCTTAAGTAAGCGAAAAAATTGTAGAGAACAAAGAAATTGAAGAAATTCCACAATGATTTCTAACCCAAAATGGCAAGATTTTTGAAATTTCTTCAGCTTTTCCAAATTGCTGTCTTCAACAACTTTTAAATTGGAACAGTCCAAAATCTTGTTAATTGATAGTGGGTTAACCGATCATCAGACAAGTAAATTTAATATTTCTTCTTTCAATATCATAAATAACTCCACAGGGAATTATATATTTATCCTTTATTACTACTTCACTTTTCTTCCTAATTTCAGTCCCATGACCTTCTTCAGAGAAACAAATAATATATTTTTTTCTTCATTAATGACATCCATTCTTCAGCCATTACTTAATGTTATCTGTTTCAGTCGCTGGTTTAGAAAATGAATTGATAAGTCACCTGATAGTTGGTACTTTAAATGGATCAAACTCATCTATCCTGTCTGGATCTACTGGCACACAAACACGACCTGCAGTAGAAAATATGGAAAAATGATTTTCATCCAGTGAAAGGCATTGGTTTAAACATTTCCCAAACAAGCCCCTGTTTTGATTTTCCCCATAAAAAGGTTGGAAAAAAACATTAGACAAATAAATTGGTAGATTTGCTCTATTTTTTACCAGAAGTACAATCAAACTTGCTTAATGGAAGAACAAGATGTGTTTGTGAAACACAAATGCCCCCGAAATGGCCATTATTCTAAAATGTTAAGTTTTCGTGGAGTAAAGGGTTATTAAGGGTTAAGGG